>KV751327.1:1220572-1238867 GCA_001698575.1 Mola mola
AACCACGGCCTCAGATTTAGAGGTGCTGATCCTCATCCCCGCCGCTTGAACTCGGCTGCAAACCGTCCCAGTGAGAGCTGGAGGTCACTGTTCGATGAGGCCAACAGGACCACATCATCTGCATATAGCAGAGATGGAATCCGGAGGCCACTGAACCCAACTCCCTCCACCGCTTGGCTGTGCCTAGAAATTCCGTCCATAAAAATTATGAACAGAACTGGTGACAAAGGACAGCCTTGGTGGAGACCAACCCTGACTGGGAACAGGTCTGACTTACTGCCGGCAATGCGAACCAAGCTCTGACTCCGACAATACAGAGATTGAATAGCCCGTAATAAAAGGCCATCTCCCCCATACTCCCGGAGCACCCCCCACAGGATACCTTGGGGGACACGGTCATAAGCCTTCTCCAGATCCACAAAACACATGTGGACTGGTTGGGCAAACCCCCATGCCCCCTCCAGTACCCTCGCGAGGTTGGCTCTCTCGATTAGTAACTACATTCATAAAAACGACTTTGGATGTGCTTGACCCGGTGTGTGTCGCCTTACGGCACAGAATCTGAGTCATCCACCTACAACCCCATAGAGACTGTGTCTGTCCCCCGTCCACATAAATTCACTACATTCACTAAATCAAATAAGAGTTCACATAGGAACTTAATAAAAATCAACACCACTAATGAGGCAGTTTACAAAGTAAAGAGACTTAAATGTGGACTCTTGAATATCAGATCCCTATCATCTAAAGGTGTATTAAAAAATGAGCTTATATCAGATAATAATATTGATTTATTCTGCCTTACTGAAACTTGGCTGTGCCAAGATGAATATGTAAGTCTTAATGAATCCACTTCTTCCTGTCACATTAATACACACATTCCCAGAGACGCCGGCAGAGGTGGTCGAGTTGCAGACATTTTCAATTCTGCCCTATTAATAAACTGAGCCCAAACAAAATTTTAGTCCATTTGAAAATCTCATTCTTAGCATTTCCGATCCAACCATGAAAACTCCAACTATGTTTGTTATAGTGTATCAAGCACCTGGACCCTACACTGCATTTTTATCTGAATTTTCAGAGTTTCTCTCAGCTCTGGTCCTTAAAACAGATAAAGTTATTATTGTAGGTGCCTTTAATATCCATGTAGACGTTGGAAACGACAGCCTTGGTACTGTATTTCTGTCACTGTTATATTCATTTGGCTTCTGTCAGTGTGTACAAGAATCAACTCACACTTTTAATCACACCCTTGATCTTGTTCTGATAAATGGCATTGAAATTGAGCACTTAGAAGTCTCTGTGCACAATCTGCTTTTATCAGATCATTATAACATTTGAATTTATGCTCATCAACTATAAACCAAGAGTCACTAGTTATTTTAGTAGATGCATATCTGAGGAAACTGTTGAAAATTTTAAAGAAATTATTCCCTCTGCAATAATTTCAGTGCCATATCCCAATATAACAGAGGAGTCATATCTTGAGTTCCCAGCTTGATCACCTCGCTGATCAAGCTGGCTTACTGCCGGCTCTCTACGTGCGTCACTCGATTCTATTTCCCCAGTTAAAAAGAAAACAAAACCAGTCAAGAGACTAGCTCCATGGTATAATCTTAGTACTTGCAAGTTAAAACAGAAAACTCATAAACCTTAAAAGAAATGGCGTTCCACTAAACTCGAAGAGTCACGCCTAGCCTGGCAGGATAGCCTTAAAGTATACAGGAGGACCCTTCATCGAGCAAGAAAAGACTACGATTCAGCATTAACAGTGGAAAACAAGAATAAGCCCAGGATCTTTTTTAGCACTGTAGCCTGGCTGACTGAGAGCCATCATTCTATTGAACCATGCATTCCTAGAGCCCTCACCTGTAATGATTATATTAACTTCTTCAATAATAAAATTATACTTATCAAAGAAAATATCTTGCACTTCACAGATTCCAGTTCAGCAACAGGAATTATAGAGGCCGTTATTAGTCCTGATATGTGTTTTGAAAGCTTCCATTCAATTGACCTTCATGAACTAAGGACAATATTATCTTCATTTAATACTCAACCTGTATACTAGACCCCATACCTACTAGGCTGCTCAAAGAGGTTTTACCCTTAGTTAGCAATCCACTACCAAATATTATCAATCCATCCCTTGTAACAGGTTATGTGCTCCAGTCTTTTAAAGTAGTTGTAATTAAACCGCTCCTAAAAAAAAAAAAAACCTAGCCTGGACCCTGAAGTTCTAGCCAACAACCGAACAAATTCCACCCTCCCCTTTCTTTCAAAGATTTTAGAGAAAGCAGTAGCTAAACAACTATGTGGCTTTCTTCAGGATAATAGTCTATTTGAAGAGTTTCAGTCAGGTTTTAGAAAGCATCACAGCACAGAAACGGCATTGGTAAAAGTTACAAATGACCTCTTCACTGCATCTGATGAGGGACTTATTTCTATACTAGTCTTATTACATTAATGATGTGAATCATCAAGATATGACAATGTTAGTCATGGAGTCCCACAAGGTTCTGTGCTTGGACCATTACTATTCACTCTAAACATGCTTCCTATAGGTAAAATTATTAGAAAGCACTCCATACATTTTCATTGTTATGCAGATGACACACAACTATACTTATCAATGAAGCCAGATGAAACCCATCAGTTAGCTAATCTACAGTCATGTCTTAAGGACATTAAAAACTGGATGTCTCATAACTTTTTAATGTTAAACTCTGACAAAACTGAAGTCATTGTGCTGGGTCCTAAACACATTAGAGATTCATTATCCAACAACATCGTTAATCTGGATGGCTTTACCTAGGCCTCCAGCACCACTGTCATAAAACTTGGGTGTTATCTTTGACCAAGAGCTGTCTTTTAACTCGCATGTAAAACAGATTTCAAGGACTGCCTTCTTTCACCTCCGTAACATTGCTAAAATCCGGCACATCCTGTCTCAACAAGATGCAGAAAAACTAGTTCACGCATTTGTTACTTCCAGGCTGGATTACTGGATTTCTTTATTTTTAGGTTGCCCTAATAAGATTTTAAAAACTCTTCAGTTAATCCAAAATACAGCAGCACGTGTACTGACCAGATCTAATATCAGAGACCATATTTCTCCCGTACTGGCTTCTCTGCACTGGCTCCACGTTAAATTCAGAATAGAATTTGAAATCCTGTCCTCACCTACAAAGTTATTCATGGTCAGGCACCATCTTATCTTAAAGAGCTCATAGTACCCTATCACCCATCCAAAACCTTACGCTCCCAGGATGCAGGGTTATTGGTGATCCCAAGAAATTTCCAAAAGTAGAACGGGAGGCAGAGCTTTCAGCTATCAAGGTCCTCTCCTGTGGAACTATCTTCCACTCTTGGTACGGGAGGCAGATACACTCTCTGGTTTTAAGAGTAGGCTTAAAGCTTTCCTTTTTTATAAAGCTTATAGTTAGGGCTGGCCTATCTAGCCCTGAGTTATGCTGCTATAGGCTTAGGTTGCTGGGGGAAGACTCCATGATTTCTTCTCTCCCCCCTCTGACTCCGACTCCTTCTCTGCTCCTGTAAATGTCCATATTCTTACACTAAATTTACTTCTTCCCCAGAGTCGTTGTGCTTTATCATCCTGCAGGTCTTTCTAGGTCACGGTGGGAGCTGCTGTTGTGGTCCTGCTTGATACCTACAGCCCACATTAGGAAAGGGGATCCTGTGACTGGGATCCAGTGACTTGGATCCTTGGCTGAATTTTCAAGTGCAAATCGGGATCCACAGATCACAATGGCTTCTGGATCAATAGACTACACCTGCTTCTCGATCACTACACTTCACATATCCCTGGATTTACAGATCCTACATACTCTTGGACTCAGCAACACCCAGATCTTGCTACACTGAGTACAATGACTCCTGGACCAACAGAGTCCACCTGCGTCTGGATCACTAGACTTTCCATACATCCGGACTCATAGAATCCACAGACTCTGGGACTCATGGATGTTTTATGCATTCTAAATGAACTGTTGTTATCATGTTTTTGTGTTCTGTACAAGTGACATTTATTGCACGTCTGTCCATCCTAGGAAGAAGGATCCCTCCTCTGTGGTTCTTCCTGAGGTTTCTTATTTTCCCTGTTTAGGGTTTTTTAAGTCTTTCCTCACCCGGTTCGAGGGTCTAAGGCAGGGGTCAGCAACCTGCGGCTCTTTCGTCCCTCTGCTGCTGCTCCCTGTGGCGAGCTATGTGGAGTAAGGACGCTGATCAAAGTCCTTCATATAACACGCTCACTGCCTCAAAATAGCGGCAACGATTCACTTAACAGTGAATAAGCAAGAGCTACACAACAACTGAATAACATTGAATGCCTCACACTCATGGTTCTAACATCAACCAAAAACACTGAACTCCCACAGTGTTTTGCAGCCCATACTCCTTGCTATCGAGTATTTAATTAAAATGTATTTTATATTAGTTCGTTGTTTTTTTTAAATATGATTCTCAATTCGAAGATTAAATAAATTAAATCAAATTAAATTAAATTAAATAAAACATGTTTAACTTTTTGTCGCTCAAAATATGCGTCACAACTGCCGATGTGCGACACCCACCGGCAGGCCCAGCCCGCGATTTTTGAACTTTTCGACACCAGGTAAGCCAACCATAGATAAATCGAAGAAAAGAAAAGTTTTGAAGAAAACAGAATGTTCAATGCTACGTGGGCACATTCATATGCGTTCACCCCTGACGAGACTGGTTTATTGGCAAACAACAAAAAGTCAAATGTCGCAAGACATTTTCAGAATAAGCACACAGCCTTTGCTGAAAAATATCCGGATGGAGATGAGAGAAAAAAAAGCCGTTTCAGAACTGATGCGGAAGGTTGAACTGAGCCAAAATAATTTAAAAACGTGAATGAAGTCTGCAAATTCAACTACATATGCTAGTTCTGTGGCCGCTCAGGAAATAGTCAGGCACGGGAAGCCGTTCACAGATGGAGAATATATAAAAGAATCATTTAAGATTTCAGAACATCTATTCACAGACTTTAAAAACAAGAGTGAAATTGTGCAGAAAACCAGATATGCCTCTTGCGTGAAGATGAGGGTGACGAGTTACAGCCCTGATGTGCAGACGCTGTGCGCTGAGGTTCAAGAGCAAAAGTCACAACCATGTAAAGTAAATATTTTAATTGGCTATTTTGCAAATATAGGCTATATTCTACATTGTTCAGTAAAATAGTCCTTTTTATTATTCAGGTTGACAGCTGACTGCATGCTTCACTAAGGAAGAGACACAGAAGCAGACGGCAGTTGGATCATTTAAGTTCGACTTTTTATTTTGTGAATACGAGGAGGACTCAAAATGACTTATTTGTAAGGGACGTTCAAACTGCTTTTTTTTTTTCAGAGTTCAAAATGTTTTTGTATGTGACGTAAACTGAATGTTTTGTCATTAAATGTTTTTCTTTCGTATTGATCAAAAAATGTATCAATATGTCATTTTTCATATAAAATCAAAGTTGCCCTTAGTGCCCATGACTAGCAAGAGTAACGGTAAAGAAAAAGAACTACAAAAACAAAGATCATGGAAACAAACAATATAATATAATAGTACAACAGGATTTGTCATATGCATAAATAAAATTTCGTTTTCTCTGTAGCAGTCTTTCATTTCATAAATGCAACACACTATAGTTTTTTATACATTGCATAGAGGTAAAAAACGATATATGCAGTGTTATCTTCATTTTAGATGTCAGAGGGGTTTGTGGCTCCCAGTGTGTTCTTTCCTGTGGGAAACAGGTCCAAATGGCTCTTTGAGTGTTGAAGGTCGCCGACCCCTGGTCTAAGGGCAAAGGATGTCACATCTGTACAGTTTGTGAAAGCCCAGTGAGATAATGTGTAAATTATGATTTCGGGCTATACAAATAAAATTTGATTTGATTTGATTTGTTTTGCCAACCTCCTCTTTTTGTCATGTGAAGCGTACTGAATAACAAAGCCCCTCAGTGTGGCTTTCAAGGCTTCCCAGGCGATCCCTGCAGAGGGAGCTGTGGCTTCAACTCAATATAAATCTTGATTTGGTTTCTAAGGGCATCCTTAAATTTTTGTAAAAGTGATGAATTAAATCTCCACCTGGTCATACGAATCCTGTTGCTAAAGGGCCGCACCTGCAGGCTAACTAAGGCATGATCTGATACTAAGATGCTCCCAATGGAACAGGAAATAACTGACTGCAACAAGCTTTTGGAAACTAGGAAAAAGTATATGAGGGAAAATGTTTTGTGTGGGGACAAAAAAAAAGTGTAATCCCTTCCTCTTTGATTCAGTATCCTCCATACATCTATATAACCCAGGGACTCAGCCAAGCCTTCAACATCCTAATTGAGGTAGTACTACTACCATCCAGGATGGGATCCATTACCAAGTTAAAGTCACCACCAATAATAGCATTGTAATCTCCAGCCTGCTGCATTTTTACTTCTAGATCAGTAAAAAACTGTGGGACATCCCCATGAGGAGCATAAACATTTGCAAACACTATCATGTGGCCTTGTATTTCTGCAATTATTATTAAAATCCATTACATTGTATCTTTAATTTGCCTAATGCACTTGAATCGTAATTTTTAATAAGTGTTAACACCCCGCCGCTTTGGCCAGATCCTACACTGTAATAAACATGGCTCTCCTGAGAGATGTGTCTCCTGTAAAAACCCTATATCAATTTGTTTAGATTTCAAAATTGATAATACCTTTTTCCTCTTAATTGGGTGTCCCAGGCCCTTCACATTCCAAGTGGAAATGCTCAAACTATCAAATATAGTAGTTATAAACAAAAATTAAAGACATATACATTAGAAACAACCACTCTATCCCTATATGCTTATAATGTTTAACCATATAAGCCCCTTCCAAACTGAAAAACCAAACTACCCAGATATAACACATAACATTGAACATTGTATGAACCCCTTTAACAGAACTCCACTGATGGTCTATGAGCATCGACTGACAAGATTTTAGTCCCTTTAAGTCCAATAATAAACAAACGAGGGGAGAGGAATGAGCCCCCCAAAAAAGGATAAAATAAAATACACAAAATAGACTTATTTCTGCACAATGTACCTTAATGTACAGTGTCCATCTCCTTATTTTTCCTCCCTTATCTCCCCAATCCAGTTTCTCCTTCAGGTTGAAGTGCCTCAGAGACAAACATGTTAAACAATCTTATTAGTCCTGGCCGTATCCAGGTCATCCTCACACCGGATCCTTCTGAATATATTCCATTGCTTTTTTCGTGTCATCAAAGCGCTTCTGTCCCGCGTTGTGCTCGATCCGTAGGATAGCTGGGTAGACGAGCGCAAACTTCATGTTGCGATCACGCAGAACCTTCTTGCACTCCCTGAATTTATCCCATTTAAGCTGTGTTGCCCTTGAGAAATCAGGGAATATCATGATGCGGTTACCTTTCATTCCTTGCCAGAAGCAGGATGCGCTCTGTATCAGCCGAGCGTAGGAAGCGAAGCAGGACCGTTCGCAGTCTTCCATTTGGTTTTGGCAGTGGTATAGGAGCCCTGTGCGCCCGCTCAATCTCCGGTGGCTGCACGGTTTCATCCCAGTCAAAAACAGAAATCAGTCGTTTTTGCGTAAACACCATATCACTGCTCTCTTTGCCTCCTTGGACCCCCACAAATCGTGGATTATTGCGTCTGTCGCGGTTTTCCAAATCTTCAAGTTTATCATGGAGCTCTTCCACTTCATCTTTAGTGGCGACAAGGTTAGCCTCCATTGATGCCTGCCTTCTTTTATCCACGTTCTCCAGCCATTCCACCCTGTTCACCACTTCTATCATCAGCAATTAAAGTTTACCTTCAACCGAGGCTGTAGCTCGGCGTATATCCTCCAGACTGGCTAAATCACTGGATGTTCTTTTGCAGTGTAGCAAAGACATTAGCAATATCCTGGCTAGCATGTGCTGCCTCCAAGGGTCCTGACTTGGTGTGTCCTTGTCGTCATGCTATGGGTTTCGAGCCTGCAAATGCTTCTTAATGTCTCCGCTTTTAAGTTGTTTAAAAGCTATGTTGTCAACGCAATTTCACTGTGTAAAGCACGACTCTATCACTTCTCATATACCATAACTAAAGGATTCTTTTAAAATGCCAGTCCGAGCCTAAGCTGAAGCCAGCTTCACAAACCGCGTCACGTGACTCTCCATCGATCGTTGGAGTTCTGTCTCCTCTGATAGGCCCCCTTCTTTTTCTTTATCAAAAGAGGCTTCGATTGTTTTTGCGATTTTTCACCGGCCTTGAGAAAACAGACTGTTTTCCCAAAGGTGCCTTTAACACGCGGGCTCTCTCCAAACTCTTCTTCCCATTCACTGAGAAAATAAGTTTTCTTTCTTTTTTCTGCCATGTTCTTAGAAATAAAAACCGCCTTCAGCTCGTCATCTTCACAGCGCCCGTTCAAACGCTGAGGTTTGTCATCCTGATAATACTTAACATTGAATCAGAGTTCATTTATATTTAACATTTTTATTTGTATTTTTTTTAATGTATATTTTTGTTTTCAAATCTACAATGCAAGTGTGAGTCACCCCCCCCCGCGATGCTAATACAACTGGAGTCCCCTGCAGACACTGGCTGGCTGACTCAGCACTATTCACACCTCCGATTGGTTGATCAGAGAAAGAGACAAAAGTGTAACAGGACCCTTTCTCCTCTGCTCAGCTTCTTCCTTGGCCCCTTACTCTATCAAAAGATAAAACACGTTGGTCAGATAAAAACACTTTCTGACCTTGTGTGACTGCTCAGCTCAGGTGGTGCACTGTGGCTACTGTGACACTTGCTGATGAACTTTTTATTTATCAGTCCGCAGTCATTTCAGAACTGCTCTTGTGATGGCGTTATCGTTCAAGCAACGTCTGCACTGTAGCTAATTATCTTTATAGACAAAATCAGCTTGGGCGCTATCTTGACCGTATATCTATATATTATCCAAGTGCATTTGTTTAAAGTGCCATGACCAGTTTTGGTCACGCTTGTTAAATGTGTCCTGGCGGGATCTTTAATGCCTCTTTAAGACATCATTAAGCATGTCTGCAGTGTTCATATGTTGTGACTATTTAATTATAGCTTCACCTCCTCCTTTACAATGTCTCCCCTCCCTGCCTTTCATTGTAAACCACCACAACATGATAAAAGGGTTTGAATTTGTTTTTTTCTTGTATTCTTAATTTTCACTTGTAACTCTTATTTTGATTTCTACAGTAGCCAGGTCTGTTGATACAACATTATTAGACTCCTTTTCTTGAACATTGCAGAGGTTAAATTCTTCATACTGTTTAGCAAACTGTATGAATCAACTCACCAGCCTGACATTTTACCTTCAAAATCAAAAATACATTTTCCTTCTTACCCATATTGCTATTTATCCATCTGGGTAGTTTAGTTGTGGAGATATTTGTTGTAGAGATGTTTACATTTTCTCCAATATAATGGAAGAGTAAATAATGCAGGGATATGGAACATGTATTTTTATTTGTGCTTAACTGTTCATTTAACTGTCTCCCAGACCTACGCTCACCCCAAGAACACACCATTAATAAATGGGATGAGATTAAAAAAACCCGGTGACAACAACAGGAAAAGCTTTTTATTTATTTAGTTTTTTTTTTTTTTTCTTGTTTTAAAAATAAATGAAAGTAGTAGCAGTATAATAGTCTATATCAGTAATTATCAGCTCATGAACTAACTAAGGATATAAACCTATTCTAAATCCTGCACACAGAGGTGCCACTAAATTTCTTGGAAAAAAAGAACAAAGGGAGATAAACTGAGACAGCCAGATAGAAAGAAATGATGGGAAAAGATTCAGCTTCTCAAATGAAAGGCGATAAAGAGAATGAAGGGAACCACAGAAGTTAAATGAAGCAATTTAATAGGTCCAGTTTTTTTTAAAGGAACTCTTTTTAAAATCTGTTTCAGATTGAACTGTAATAAAGTGTAGAAGATGTCATCTCATTTTGTCGAGGAATGATGTCATGATCCATATGCAGCAGCTACCAAACCACAGTGGGCCGGCCTGGCTTCACCTTTCTTTATCCCTCTCCCTCTACTTATATAGGCTGATTGCAAGATGCCAGTGGCAGCCTGTTGCAGCAGCTCCTGGTGACCCGTGTCCTAGTGATTTTTGCTGTGTCTTTTGTTTTGTTTTCCTTTTTGCCGGAAAAATGCCGTGCATCCCCGGGGTGATTAGGAAGCAACACCGTGGCTGCAGAGCGGGGTCTAAAGTCAGGATGAAGAAGAGGAGGTTTAAGCTGTGTATCCCTGCAGTCATTGTGGGAAATGTGAGATCCCTGGCAAATAAGATAGACAAACTGAGTATCATTGTATGCCAATGTTAAGGAGGCATACAGCTGTACTGCCCTTCCCCCCACTCGGCAAGTCGGTTCACAACCTTGTCCTCCTCTCTCGCTCATACAAGGCTGTTGTTCAGCAGCAGCCAGTCACAGTGAGGACAGTGAGGAAATGGTCTCCTGAGACCATGGAGGCACTGAGAGGAGCACTGGAGACCAGTGACTGGAATGCACTGTATGAACTACATGGTGAGGACATTGATGGCATTTTGGACTGTCTCTGAGTACATCATGTTCTGCATGGACAACACAATTCCCACTAAAGTGGTCCGCTGTTACCAAAACAACAAACCCGTTCCCCTGTGCTTAGTTTTTGTTTAATTATATTTTTTTCTTAAAGTTATTATGCAATGCTTCAATAATGTAATTGGACAAAACAAATAAAAATTATTTAAAAAAATACATTTTGGGAGAAAATGTGAAACTGAAAAGACCTTATCAAGGAAAAAAAATCCTTTATCAATGGTATTGGATATGTTCAAACTGTACAAATCATAAACTGCGATATTTGCAGCCACAATGAGTGAAAGTGGAGGTAAAAGTCTACACATCCCCTTCGTCACAGACGCATCACATGTTGGTGAGTCAATTACAAGATGTGATGGGCATATTGTTGAGAGCATATTTAGACCTGTATTCAATGTTCACTTCAATGAAAATATTGCTTTAAAACAACTGATGACACCTACTCCGTACTCCTTGAATAGCTGTTTAGGGTCTTCATTGAGATACACAGCTACGGCTCTGAGGCTGCAAGCTCTGATTGTTGGAATCATTCTGCAAAACACAACAGGAAATATACTGTATAAACACATCATGGACATTTACAAGATGGAAGAATTCCAGAAAGTGATACATTTCAGATATCGGGTTGGCCTATCACAAACATGTCCATATATATTAGTATAGGCCTTTATATTATTTTGACATCATTGTATATATATTAGATCCTTTTTTATTCATAGTTTATACTTATGAGATTCCCAGTTTAAGGCTACTGATCTCATTATATCCCACCTCTATAATATAGCTTTGTCACAAATATCTGAAAGCCATATTTCACATATCATTGCGAAGAATATTGGTCAATGTATTGGTATCAGATTTTCTTTTGCTCCCTAATATCAATATTTAGGCCCAAATATTCAGTAACTGTGGGCCCCTAATATAAGTATGTTTTTACAATGTTTCATGGATTGTGGTTAAAACAAAAATACTTGTGACAAAGATATGCAACACAGGCAGTATATTTTACACTAAATAGTGATAGTGTAATGAAAGTGTACGTTAAAGTACTCATCACTTTGAATTTTATAATTATAAAAAACTTCTAATAAAAGGAATCAAATATACATAAAATGCTGTCAATACGCCGTTACAAAATAACAAAAACAAGGCAACTGTGTACAGAAAGCAAGCTAGTGCATCTTTTCCAGGATAATTTTGTGGCCAAAAAAAAAAGGATTAATATTGGCCTAAACCTACCTAACCTAAACATAAGCCAATTGGCTGACTGAAATATCAGTCTAGACCTAACGTTACTACCAGGGTCCGAAAAAACACATTAAAAGCATCAAATGTGTTTTTTTTTGTTGGTTTTTTTATCTTATTGGACATTAAAGTGTCAGAACAGGGTTTAACCGTGCGACAACCTCAATCATATCGGCAACTAAAAATGTGAGCTAACTATAAATGTAATATTAATAATGATAAGAAGAAAACAATAAGTTGGACATTAAATGTTATAACATGCCCACCCTTATGCAGAGGTCACTCACACATTCATAAAAACAATTATCTGTAGGTGTAAGTGCCAACTTGCCACTTAGCAACAAGGGCGGCGCAAGTTAGTGTTGGACGCAGGAGTGGGTAACTGTTGGGGGAAGGGGTGGATTACGATTCAAAGTATCCACAGAAACTGAGGTATCCATTACTATGGAAGTAATAATACATCTGCCTGGTCAATGACAGCCATAATGTTTGTGATTTGGCCTACTGCTGCTCCTCCTTTCTTATGAAACAATCTGGACAACTTGTCAATGTAGTTGTCCAGCTGGTGGTGGTGGTAATGCGCGTAAACTCTGGACTTACGTAGGCACGTTTTTCAACAAGACAAAACACAAGGTTAACACACAGATTACAATTTTTAAGTCAGCCAAATAATAAAAAAAAAAAGGTTAAGGTACTTTATATGGCTTTAAATTCGAGTCAGATCTCTACGATACGGTCAAATTCAAATGTCAATATTTTTGATCAATTACTAAAAATATTGATATGATATTGTGGGAATGACTGGTGGTGCCTTCGCAAAATATCAATGCATTTTTTGATCAATAACCATCAGTTATGCCTATATAATAACTAAATGGGATGGAGAAATAAAACAGCTAGAACAGTCTGGTAAGATCAGAAAATGACATCACTTTACTGTAAATGTAGCCTTTATGCCATAACACAATATTATATCCAATATTATATCCAAAATCACAGAACATATCTGTCTGATACTCTCACTATAATCACACAATTTAGTACAAATTTTCAGCGACTTAATTGCTGAATATCCATATAGTTATACTATATTGGTGTTGACTCAATCAAATTTAGTTAAAAATAGAAAACTACATCATAGCTACACAGGTAATATATTTTTAAGAAATTTTGCTTAATTCATTAATTCATTTCACAATGCCCACATTTATTTACATTAGTAACCTACTAAAAACTGTAGACTGAAGGTTACAATATATATTTTTTGAATTATGCTAACTTCCTATATTCCTGCATTTGAGAATTTAACTTTGTATATAGACTTAATCTATAATGTAAATATTTTGTCTTTAAAGCTTGGGTAAGCAAGTTTGAAGAAAGTTGTTAAAAATCCTGCCCCTTATAATATAATCTCCTTATTGGTGACAAATGAGCAGGAATTTGAAAAGAACACATTATTGGCGGGCTCCAATTTCACTTTTTGGCCGAGTGGAGTGAACTGTTTCCGGCTCTCATCGAGGGCGGGCTGTGGGCTCGCGTCAATAAAACTGACAAAATATTTTTGTGTATCTCATTCGGGGTGCGGGCTGCATGTGCCTGTCACACCACACGGAAGCCAAAATTCAGGGGAAATTACAGCATTAAAATATCGGTGTTTGAATTTCAATAACAGATGTCGGACCGTTTACAGGAATATTGATATGTATCGATTTTTTCTTTTTTTAAACCCAGCCCTACTGGATATTCATTTCTCTTTGCACAGAATAAAATTTACCAGCAAATATGATCAAAACTATCAGCATCAAGGTCCTAGCTAGTCATCACGTCATGAGTTTTTGCTTGAAATGAGAATGCACCTCAGTCTCAAATACAACATACATGATACAATTTTATTTATGAAATAATGCCAGTAAAAAGATAGTTACTTACCGCTATTTCAAGGGTGGCTGCAAATTTAATCCAACACTTGCATCTCCATAACCTTAACCTCAAGCACGTTATCCCGTCAATGTGCGACTTCGGCATTACAGTAAGGGGGGGTAATTGGCCCATCATAATATTCAGGCTGGGGCTACTTGTCAAGTAACACCCATGTGAATGCCAGGACCCAGCGGAACATTGCACTGTAATGGATGACCATTGTTCTTCACTTAATGCTGTGGATGATGGGAGACCGTCAAACAGTAAGGTGCATCAGTCCAACAGTGTTTCAAATGCACAACAAAGAACCTACTGCTGTCTAACCTCCATCTGGAAGGTTATGTTCCCAGGAATAAATGCTTACCATATTAAAATCCAGTAAACTTTACTAAAGTTCAATGACAAAACATATGTAGAATTTCTGGCTAAAGTATGGAAATGTAATGGCACACATGTAGCTTAATGTCACGATTTTTAGACACTATGTTATACTGATTAGAGTGATACATTTTTGTTCTAGAAATTTAAATATCAGTCATGTAAAAATTTCAACTTTACTGTAAACAGTTCCTGATAATGAAGCTAGATAGCAAATGCGTATATGGATGTGAAACGCTTTCTATTTATAAGTACATAATAAATGTAAAATTGAAAAGATAAGTCTTCATTCTGACACAATGATATTATAATTAATTAGTTGAATTATTTAATGACTGTTTTGAAAATATTTTAGTAGAAGAAGTGAACTTTTTAGAGTTGTGCTGACTTTAGTCAACATCATCAACAAAAACTAAAACTATGTGTTCAAAAGAGGTCAATATGTCTAAAAGGAAAGTTTTCTAATTGGGTTAGATTTTCCTCACAGTCGACAAATCAACTAAAATAAATCATGAAATGAATCTGGTGTGTATCCACAATCTGACTTATCCTCTTCCTCAATGCCACAGAGAGCTCAAGTTTTGTCAACCAAAACAATCAAGCAGCCACACTGGGTCAGAGGCCTCTACCACAAAGGACACAGTCTGCTGTTTATTTTGACTTAGTCACACATAACTTTTAAACAGATCGTGTTACTAGCTATTGCACCAATTACGTCAGAAACTGACAGCAGTCATCAGCTCTTTTGACATCACTTTTGAAAAAATGAAATCACATATTCTTGACTAGTTTTGCACATTGAAGAGGTCACATTCTGGTAAATGTGTATTTATACAGTGCTTTTCTAATCACTCAACTCCCACTTAAGCAGCATGGGGTGGTGGTTGGTGGCACACCGCAGCACCATGCGCCTCCTCCGGGTACCCAACTACCCGGAAGAGGTGCATTTTTACATTTTTTGCATTCACCCATTCACACACATTCATACACTGATGGCGCAGCATCAGGAACAATTTGGAGTTCAATGTCTTGCTCGAGGACATTTCGACATGTTAACTGCAGGGTCTGGGATCGAACCTTCCGATAACTGGACGACAGCTCTACAATCTGAGCTACAGCCCCACCATTATGCATTTTGAGGTTTTACTTTATTACTTTTAGTATGTTACATATATTTCTGTCCACCTCATTAGTAGTTTACGTTTACCCCATATAACACTTACCATAACGCACACCTTAAAACTTGTCTGGTACCGATTGGGCAACATATTCTAGTGTAAACCTAAAATCAAAATATTAACTTAAAAATTAACAGAATATCGGCCACTATAAGTTGGAACCAGTTAGACAGAATGGGCACGCAGGGTACAGCCACACTAATACACACTGTATAGTATATGTATGTGTGTGAAAAACCAAAACTCGCTCAAGTGTAGCACCCCTTGGTGACCCTGCTGTTACGAGCTACAATGAAAGGGGAACCTATTGAGGTGATATGCTAGTGTCGTCAGGTCCCAAAGGGAAAAATGTTTCCACTCTGCCAGGTGGAATTGGACCTAAGGAGACCATAACTACTACAAATAACCTCAGGCTAAAATACAAGCCACTCAGGCCATTTACTAAACCTATAGTTTATACAGTTAGCCTGGCTGCTTATACAGCACTACTGCTGCTGTATAAAGCCCACTGTTAGAGATTGTAATCCAGCTATCATATACTGTTAATAGTCTCTGTGTAACAAAATGGAAACAATCATCTCAATCACACAATGATCGGTGGAACAGATCACGCCAAACTCTTTATGGGTTGTGTAGATTTATCATACTAACTCTGCATAATTTCTATTCTTTACAATCCCACTATTTCTCTTTTGTTCTTTATCCTTTGTCTATATATCCTTTGTTAATCGCCTTTCTTGTTAACCTCCTCCCAAAACAAATTTTGCAGATGTAATGTAATTTATCGTTATACTTCAGTTTTCTTATTTCTTGTTCACTTTTGTCTTTTACCTCATGTAACTCAAATCTCAATTCCTGTTTTCCTCTTCAGTAACACATTTACTGAGCAGTGAAGGTGATATAGGAGGAATGCTGTAGTGTAAAGTGTTTTTACACTACAAGTTTTGCATACAGCCATTCACACACATAATACACATATACACTGTGACTACCTCAGATGTGTTAACCATTCACACAGACTCATACACTGATGGTGCAGCATCAGGAGCAATTTATGGTTCAATGTTTTGCTCATGGACACTTCAACATGTTAACTGCAGGGTCTGGGATAAAAACTTCCGATCACTGGATGACAGCTCTACCATTCTTTACCTCATCTAATTCCAACCTCAATTCCAGTTTTCCTCTTCAGTAACACAAGTACTGAGCAGTGAAGGTGATATAGGGTGAATGCTGTAGTGCTAATTAGCCTTGTCCACACAGATATACACGATGTGCGCGAAAGGAAAGGGGGGTTGATCACAGCTCATTGCTGCCTGAATTAATGCTCAGCTGCTTGACTGACAAACTGCCTGAGTATCTGGTTCATTTTACCATCTCATAGGCCACAACTGATACAACACTTTCACTGCCTTCCTGTCATCTTCCTCCTCAATCGATCTGGTCACCAGATCCAGCAGGCTGACTTGCTGACACTCCTGCATGCTGCTCCCAATTACTCTTCCTCTGGTAGAAGGATAGATGCATGAGGCCCCACACAGACACACAATATTAACATCAGTATACAGAGAACAGAGAAATCACACGCGGTCACACGAAAGCTGTTCCCGCTGCAGTCAAACACACATAATGCATAGGATGGTCATACACAAAAGGCAATTATTGTTGATTATTGAAATTTAAAATGCATATTAGTTTGTAGAGCATACTACAGTAGCTTTGAAAACTAGCCATAAACTGACATTACAGCTGAGGCTAATGGAAAGGTTAACATTTTGACCCAATACTGGTATCATTCATCACAAGAGGACAAATGCTTGTTGTAATATTGTCCTAAAAACCTCCTCTATAAACCTTATGGTTGCACTAGAGGACAGGGCATCGCTAAACCCAGCAGGACTCTTCCTCTGAGTCCGTAGAAAAAATTGTGCCAAGTCATGTACATTTTCTTTAATTATTTATATAATTTTGTTATATAGCATAAGTTAAAAGAAAAGCCATCTAACATTTACAGCAGGTCTGGACCCAACTCTTTTATTATCAATTACCGAGAAAGGTGTTAAGGTTTTTCTCTAGACTTTGATCACCTTACACCTGTTATGTTCGTGCTGTGGTTCAGAAGGTAGGCCATGGTTTTATCCCCAGCTATGCCTGCGTGTCAAAGTTTATTAGGGAAAAATACTGAACCCCAAATTTCTCCTCTAGGCTTTTCTATTAAGAGTGTGACTGGTTAGGCATGTAAATACTGTGGATCACTTTGAATAGGGAGTGCAGTGTTAAACCTGATTAGTATCAGTTCCGATGCAGCATGTGTTGTGAAGCACTTAGACTTTGGTAAGTTATAAATGCCTTACAAAAACCCAACACCATTTATCTGACTAAATGGTCCTGAAAGGTCAATCGGAATATACTGTAAACATGAAATTAATGATAGCATGGCATTGTTATCTTATGTTGTCTAACAAATCTAATCTATTGACCTGTTACTGCAATGTAAAGCTCTCCACAACAGTTTTAGACAACTTGAACAGATGACAATACACAACGCACTTTCCGAACCAATTCAGTGCTGGAGGTCAAATTTAAGTTGAGGATAAAACACACCACTTTCTTCCAGGAGACATCCAGGAGTTTACTAAATCTCATCGATGTCTATACATTCACCCAGGACATGCTCACATCTGTCAAACAATCCAGATTTTGTGAGTCAAACATGCTTGGGCTCCAGACAGCATTGTGCCACCATTTTTTGAGACAGTGCAAAAATCTTAACTTGCACACAACTTATTTTCTCTGGTATTGTTATGTTGGATACCTATAGTGTATGAAGAATATTTAGAGTAACCAATGTTTTATTTCATTCATTACGAGTTGGATTTAGTCCTACATGTTGGTCTGACATACAACAGTATATCTGAGACCAAACTC
>KV751327.1:1238920-1257462 GCA_001698575.1 Mola mola
ATGTCAAATATGGTCTGGTAATTAAAATCAAATAAAACATATGCTGATATGACATTTGTATCTCAGTTTGGTTTGAAATGTTCTTCCTGAGTGTCGAGGGCTAAATTAATTAAACAATGGAAATATGGCAGCTGTACAACATTTGCTCTACGACGTAGCTGAGGTCACTTTTTTAGAGTTCATTCTGTGAGCCGAAATGGTACTGTACATAGATATGTACTTATCATTAATTCGTTCACTGATCTCTAAAGGTAAAGTTACAGCTTTGATGCATTGATTTGTAGGTGTGTTGTTTACAGCATACCAACATTTGCATGCACCTCATTTTCAGACCAGGTGACTGCTATGTTTTGAAAATTCTCATTAAGTCAGGACAGTCCAAAATATGAGCTGGTAATATCTTTTGTTCCTCAAATGTCAGAAAATACACTTCGGAGGTGCATGCATTATTCTGCAAAAGTGATTTTGGTCTTGCCAAGATTTGCATGCACCCACTTTTTAGACCAGATGAGTGCAACATGTATGAAATTCTAATACACAATTAGTCAAATTCTTTTCTCAAAAACATGATTACATTTTAGGTTGATTTAATGTGTATACCTAAATTTTCTGCTTGTCTTCCTAAAATTTTCAGTAAGGGGCATCAGTGCACCTAGTAAAAAAGCCCTGCCAGGTCCAGTTGCTTTCAGCTAAAGCAGTTAGGAAAAGGCTCTGATCTTTTCCTGATCCCTAACCATCTGTTTTTTGCACCATATTTTAACAAAATTAAAGTTGTGCATTTTGATAATAAATGTTATCAGCCAAAGATGGTAAATGGTAACTTCTGTATCTGGATAAGATGCAAGGGGCACATGACAAAGTGCTAGTATGACCTGGGATGAGAAAGGTTTGAGTTTACAGCCACAGTGACAGATTAGCTATATACTGTATGTGACCACTTGACACTGTAGAACTTGAGCTTGGTTTCCTGGAAACTACAGTAACTTAGCATTCATTTTATGCAGAAATATTTAACATTTGAAACTAAATATTTCCAAGAGCTGTTTCCCAAAAATGTATCTATAGCACATGACACTCCTGTCCCTTAGACATTCTTCATTCACTGCTTCAACACAGTAATGGGAATAACCACACACCCAGGTAGGCATCATACTCCCACTTTATGAGATCACTGAAATTCCACTTCATATTTTCCATGGGATCCCTGTGGAGGCAATATATTTTTTTCTCAGCCTGGGGTTCCTTTATGAAAAGTCACTGAGATACACACTGTATAACCCAAATCCAAAAGTGGCAATTGCACAATATGTATTGTCGTCATAAAAAATAAGAGGGGGGGAAATGTTAATTTTTCAAATTTTTGGATAACTCACAACTATTGTGTCGTAAAAATTGTAAACGTAATGAGAATGTAATTTTAATATCAGGATGACTGTGAACATTGCTATAAATTATAAGGAGACCCGCAGGTGAAAATATGTGTAATCCCCAGCAAGCAGTGGGAAACAGTAGAGGTGGAGACTCAGAGGAGAGGGTGTTGCCCACGACCATCACAGTGCCCTTGTTCCTTTAATTACTTCCCTCTGTTTCACAGCTTCACTGCATAACAATTACCCTGTGTGTACATTTGAAGGGAGCAGACCCTCTCTCTTCATATCATACGGTAATGGACAGGCTTTGGTGTCAGCAACATTGCTTGATAACAGACAACATTCATGAGAGAGCCATTAAATTGGACTAGGGCTAGTATAACTGTCTTTCACCTCTTCTCCTCCCTGTTTACTATGAGCAATAAAACAAGCTGCAAAGTTGTGGCAACCTTGACAGGAAAGATCGCCCTGTCCTCATTGTCTTGGTTCATAGGAACCAAACTAGTTTGGCAGAAGGTACAAATAGAGCAAACAGGAGTATAACTGCAATGTTATGAAAAGATTTCCAGCTGGAGCATGTACACATTAACGCATATCCACAAATGGATGGGAAGGAGCCTGTCTATTTAAATGATTTAAACAAATGACCTCAACATTGATCCCTGTCCCAGCAGAGGAACTAACTCGCTTTTTGGAAGCATGCACATGTGTGTGTGTGTGTGTGTGTGTGTGTGTCTAGGGCAGGCCTCTGTTTCAGTGGGTGTGACCTAATCACTAAATGATAAATCCTGATTTAGTTTTCTGTTTATACTGTATGTTGCCTTAATCAGTTTTCAGTTTCCTTTTGAGCTGGTGCACCATCATTCTCACATTACCACTCATCTCACAACTCTACTGTCTAGCACCTTTTAACATAGCTCTGTAATGACTGCATGAGAAGTTTGCCTGTGAAAGCTTTGAAATCACACATTAACTGGGCTGTAACCCATTTCTGATTCTTCAAATAAAATCTGCTTCTATGCAGTGATAGTACAGAACTGCAAGCCCATTTAACACTGCTCATGGCTCATGCTCAGTTACAGGACAAAAGTGGAGGCCCCACATTGAAAACCACAGTATTCAAAGTATCTGCCACCAAGAATTTAAAGTTAGACAACACAGGACAACAGGTACACACCCCAAACAGGGTCTGTCTTGACATGTAAAAGACAAATCTGATACACAATCGGACCTACATGGATAATAATTAAGCACAACCCGCATATGCTCAATTATACTTCGATCTGGGTAATTCAAAGGTTCTGCAGCAGAACTTTGCACTGAAAAAGGTTATCAATGTTATTCAGTTCGAGTGACTGCATTGGTAATGTTATGGCTGATCAGTATATATGCTGTTTTATTAAAATTGTTCTACATTATCCTATTTTGTTCTAAATTTAATTGCCTGTGTATACATGTTCTATGTGTAGGATGACAAAGATTTATCCTGCTGTTTGGAATGATTTGAAGGGATTCAGATGTGCATTTCTTCTGAGATTCAATTTGGAGACATAACCACAGAGGGGGAGATAACAGGCTGTGTCTCTGTCCTGGCATGAGGGTGAGAAGACACGTACGTAACCACACCACTGCATCTGTTTCAGCTTCGATAACTCTTAAACCATATTACATTCACTGGATTGCGGCTGATGCACACTTTCTCTAAAGATGATTAAAAGAGACCAAAAAATCTTTGCAATAAATTCTGACACTTTGTAGAACTCCTGACTTTACAATCGCAACCTCCTTCCTGCAAAAACAACTCCTTTGTCTATTACTGTATGCATGTATAGTGTATGTTGTGTATGTATGTGTTTTATGCACTTGCACACACGCAGAGACAAACTAGGCAACATGAAACCAGATACGACACAAATATCTGCATTCGTTAAAAAGGTATCTTCACATTTCAATACTAACGGAATATGAACAAAACTGCTTTTATGTTTTACTTCAATTTTATGTTGTCACCAATTGTGTTTTGTTGCAGGTGCACCCTTTTTTTCCTGTTCAGTCACATTAACAATTGCTCTTAATTGCAAGCTTCCATTTTTTTCCTTCAATTTTTGTCTAGCTATCCAGAAGTTTAAAAAAGGACTCCTTATCTGTTTAACAAAAGAAGAAATTCCAAGTGTGTAACACATAAAAAAAAAACAAAAAAAAACAAAACGCTTGCAAACTTCCTCTTTGCCGTTGTGTTCATTTACAGGTCTAATAAGTGGCAGAGCAGAAAGAAGTACTGATATGCAAACAGAGGATTAGGGGTGAACCCACATCCATCTATGGCCAACTGAGGGTTTGGTGCAGGGGGTCTGCGCTGGACAGAGTTGTTAAATGTACCAATGAGACAATGTGCAGCGCTTTGTAATGCACACCGACATGTTCTTGGAACTTTGGCTAATATTTTATCTTTTTGTATGAATTTGCAAAGTAAACAATAGAAATAGAGAATTTATGTTGTAGTTATGTCTAACTGCATGTATTTGACTGGCCATTGCAACATCATGTGGGACAATGTCATGTTACATTGCAAGGAAAGTTGAGTCACATTCACTTTCTTTCTCACCTATATTGATGGAGCCATATAATGTATGTTGATTGTTAGTGGCCTGTTTTTTTCTTCCCACATCAGGACCTTTCTAATGGTGGGAGTATAATTAAGTCTTGTAAATGAGTGCAATTCCACGATAATTGAAATCTGTAAAACAAAAGCATATATACATGCTTTCATATCTGAAGGTAATAAATGTATGTGAACATTTATTTGTTCCTAACACCCAACAGAGAGTTCCATGTGATTTGCTCCTGATGTTTTGAACGTTCACAAACTCCATTTGCTTCAGTGACTCTTATGTAGGTATAGTTAGCTCACGAGTAAATTTCCCTGAAATTCCATATTCACAGAGGGAGATTTTTTGGATGTTACAGTCATTGTACCACATGAATGATCTGTATGTAACAGCTAATCCCTCACTGGGCCTGTAGATTACTAGCGTTACCTTTGCCCTCATATGGACTCCAAGATGGGGAAACCAGTTAACCAGCTAACTGCCAGTAAGTCAGTCAGATTTATCAGCTGGCTACCCAGCCAGCAAGCCAAGGACCATAGTCAGGAAGTGTCATGGCAGCCCTGGGAAACTGGAGGTCTTGAGCCATGTGTGGGGATAGACAGAACAATACCCACCCAGCCCCCTCGCACCCTCACCCACCAACACAGGCAAACTATAGCCCTGAACGCCATCATAAATCCAGTCTCCCTCTTTACCTCTTTGGCTTTGCCTCATCCCGCACACTCACACACAGCAACTCCTTCTGCTCCAATCCCACTTCTGCTCTTTCCTTTCCCTTTTGTACCCACACCCCACCGCCACCCCCAACAACAGCTCTGTGCCCTTCTATCTCTGAATTCTTCCACAGTACAATGAACTTACCCTTTGGTTCACTGCAAAAAATCCCCCATGCATAAAAAACACACACAAATACCACGACAACAACATACTTGAATCTTTGAGTTTTGTGTTTTAGGGGGTCTTTAAAATTACATTCCCCATTTAAGTTTGTACTTTTGTACCCAGTTTATCACAACGACTGCTAAAAAGTATTATATTGATGGTTAACATTGTCTTATTAAACAACTGGTTTTGGCACAAAGGGATCGTTCTCCTGTATGAATGCCTGTTAACATGTTTTTTTCTTTCATTAAAATAAGATTGGCAGGAAGTGTAATCCAACTACAGATCCATGTCAACACATCAGCTGTCTCCAGGGTACACACCTGAATAGGGGGGAAAAAAAACAACAAAAAACACCCTGAATATGGCCCAAATAACATCTAAACAGGGACAGGTAATCCCTAACTAGGTCACTTACAGTATTTATATATGAAGTAGGGCAAAATACATATGCAAAAACATTACATCATAGTACCCACATTAGTCATTGCCTCTGCACACAGACAGTATGCATCATCTATATACTTAATCAGTGATGAAGAATTATCATACAGCAGGTGGCCTGGATATCGTTTAGATATATTTTGTGTGCTGCCCTACCATTACTATTATTCTTAAAGTGATGAGTAACACCAATGAGCAACTCATTCCATACATCATGTAAATGGCGGTATTCGCATTTTTTCCATCACTTTCACTACTTTGAGCTATTTAGTTAATGCCATAAGACTTACACTGTCCACTGCCAGACACTGCTGTTGAGACTTTGAAGTACTGTGGAAGAACAGACCAGGAGAGGAAACAAGCATGAAAGTGAAATCGAAAAAAACTTATAAGCAGGCCAACAAGGCAAGCCCAGATCCAGACAGTGTGACTACACAGTGGCGTCTGTCAGAGAGTCCTGCATACAATCTTTGCTTCTTCATCAACTTTCTGGCAATCCGCTCAGTCCATGCTATCCATTAGGTTGCATTTAATCACTGCACATTTACTGGAAACTGCTGTCTGTCTGTGATGTACGTGTATGCGTGTGTATTTTTAAAAGGTCAGCAAAATCTCTCTATTCAGTCCAAAAGTCTGATGAATGACAATATAGGTGCATTCCAAAGAAACCAGAGAGTGTCTTGAAATGACTGATGTTACAGTTCAGGAATTCAGGTCTTCTGCAAACAGAACTGCCTGAAAGAAGTATCCAAAAATTGTAGGCAAGAGAGAAATGGAGCTGCAGCTGCAGCTATAGTTTTTGAGTAGAAAAAAGCAAATCGAGCATCTTCTTCACTGGGATTCTCTATGGTGGTTTGCAGACAGTTGAGTTTGCATTTAAATGTTTGGGTTTTGTTCAGATGCAGCGCTGAAATCTTTCCCAACCTGGGTTACATACTTCTTTACATTCCATAGTTGCTCATGTTCATATGGGCATATAAAGAAGTATGTGCCCCAAGCAGGTTACTGTCCTTGGTGGCGCATCAGGAGCTCCCCTAACCACCCACTAATTTCTCCTTCATTCTGGCTTTTCTTCCTTCTCCCTGACATAAAATCGCTCAATAGAGAGAAAAAAAAAGAACCTAATTACAATACAGGCCACTCAATGCATACAAAACCCAAACTATGTCATCAGACTGAGCACACAATTGTAAAGGTTAGAAAAATTATTTACATTTACACAAAAATGCTATTTTTTTGTGCTTCATTAATTTGTCTCACTATTCTGAAAAATTAAATAGCCTGTGCTCAAAATCCCACACCAAACCTTTTTATGTTATTAAGACAAAACAGTAAAAAACATTAGAAACTTCTATGAAGTCTTTCATCTCATTCCCTGCCAAAAATAACACAAGAACACACAAACTAATTTACACCTTGTTCCATCCAGTTGACAACAAGACAAAACTTAACTTTCAAAGCTCATATTTTGCGTTTAAAAGAACACATTTTTTAAAAAGCTGTAGTTTTTATAAGTACCATCTGTCTACCATGTGTCTGCTCTGCTTTGATATGCTGTACATTATGGATACACGCGCACACACAGACACACAGGCACCAGGCATTTGATTCACCTTGAGTGTCATACTTAAAGGGTCAACTGCAGCAGTGGAGTGAAAGGGAGGTGGGGCGAGGGGAAATGAAGAAGATGTTGCACTTACCTACATGCAGACGTTGAAAAGAGCCCGCCCTCTGTCTTCTTTCCTGTCTACTTCCCCTGCTGAAGCTAGGCTGATGCTCCAAAGAGAGAAGCAATAAAACGAGACCAGAGAAGAAGCAAGAGGAAGAAGTATTTCGCTCCCCCTTCTTTCAGTCCGTCCCAGGTGCTGCCTCTGCAGTCTCTCTTGCTCTCGGTGCTTAGCCACACACACAGCCTCTACCATCCTCACCCTGATATTCTCTCTCCCCTCTTTCCTCTTCTTAATCTCGCCCTCCCTGAAAACTTTTAGTTAGGAACACGGCTGCTTGTCCTGCTGCTGAGAGCAATTCCTACCCCCCTTTTGCTAACTCTCTTGCCTTTTCTGTACCATTCATCTCATTCTCGCCTTTCACTCTCACTTACTTGCAAGCACACACTGTTCCGTGCATTTTATAGGCTAGTATGTTATGTTGTCTCCCCTTGTCTGCACACTCTAAGTGCTCTCTCTCTCTCACCAACCTTCAGTCTCCCTCTTTCAGTCAATCTCCAGTGGTGTTACAGTCCCAAGCTGGGCAGACTATGGTGATCATGAGTTTGACTGGCATATGTGGTGTGGCACATGGACAGCAGCCAGAGAGCACTAAAGGAATGTCAATGTACAGTGTGTTTGTGTGTGTGTGAGTATGTTTATGTCTGGTTTCAGTTGCCCTTGTTGCTTAAGTGAACCCAGTTCATCTGAGACACCCCTGCCCCCTCCCATTAGCTTCAGACTCAGATCCATGAGCAAGCAACCCCCCACACAGAAACACACACACACACACACACAGACTGACACACTGACAAAGACTTCATCCCCCTCTCATATCCTCTCAAGATCAATAAAAATCTATAGGCAAATGTACAAAGGCTGAGTCGCTCTTTTGATGATTTGAACCATTGCTACTGTCAGGAATCTAATGGCAGCTTTGAGACAGGCGTTAAGACAACCTATGGCCGGACAGGCTATGAGTGTGAGGGCTCGCATTTGAGCTTTTGTGCAGCTTTGACTGTGTCTGAATTACGTCTGTGATTTTCCAAATGGACCTCTATTAAAATATTGGTTACCACTAAGATAAGCACAGCATCAGCATTCACTGCTATTGGAAGCATTGGCATTGCCAAGTGCAATATCAGTAGTCTTTCTCCTGTCTTTGGCTGTCAACCTTTACCTTGAATAACAGATAATCAAGTCACCACCACCAAAACAAGAGTGTTTATACAGCACATTATTTTCACTACAAATTTTTATTTATTTTCTTTGGACAGGGGCTAAAAATGACTATTTTTCTACATGAGTGTGCCTCCACAGTGAAGAAAACAATAGATATTTTTTAAAAATAGCCACATGAAAAATTGTTCTACATGTGTTTGTATGTGCTCCAATGCACAGCTACTGCACCTAAAAGTGTGTACGTAATTTGACTGTTGTGTATTGGCCTGTGTTTTTGGAAAAAAATAAATAAATCACACTCGTCTTCTCCTCTCTCTCACTCTTCCACTTCCCTCTCCCAGTGATGGAAAGAAGGTTTTGTAAATCACCAACCATGGCTAGTAAAACAAAGTGTTTTTGCACACTCACAGTCAAACACAAAGTCCAGCCCAGCAATCTGGCATCTATGCTTCGGCTTTTCCAATATTCCTGGCAAGAATTACAATTCTCCTAGGAGAAATAGCCAACTGCAATAGATTCTAAGATAAGGACAGTATGTAATATGCACCTACATTGCATCTTGATGAACAGTTTGGCAGGAAATGAATGACATTTGCCAGCATTTGATATATTTTATGTATTAGGTATTACAGGAGGGTCTATTATCAAGAAGCTTTTATTCTTGTATTAAACCAGAAACAGGTCAGAAACAGGTAACAATGTTAAATGTAAACAGGTAACTTGTTCCTTGCTGAATGTTGAGGCTGCACTCTCAACCATGCAATGCCAACTTTTACACCTACTAAGAAATGGTTTATCAGACAAAAGTACAGATTCCCTTCAAACAGCTGCATGTCTATTATAACCCCAGACATCCGACCCCTTGCCACTTCCAGTGATCCACCATACAGCCTGTCAGGGCTCCGGAAGCTTGACAGACAGCTGACCACCGCTGATCCCCCTGGTATCTAACAGGGTAAAACTAGCCTGGGCAGTGAGGAAGAGAGAAAGTGGGAACATGGATGGGAACACATTTATGACAATTTTAGAACCTTGCTTCTATTTTAACCTCCGCCTTGCCCTCTCAGGAGAATGATACATGTGTGTGTCCTTTCTATAGATAGAGATGAGGTACTGGTGGGAAAGGCTATACCAACACTAAGCTTAACACTGAGGCAAGTTTAAACATAGTCATGCGGTGTTTCTGCAGATAAACTTGACCTGTCCTGTGGGGCAAATATAGCACACACGGAAGGACTGCAACACCACACATTTCTACACTGCGCCTTGCTGCTGCCGTGTGCAAAAATTTAAAAAAAGATACGCTGCTAAAAAAAACAAAAAAAAACTGTACTTGAGTTGAGTTAGTTAGAGTACAGTGTGCTGTACTTTGTCTAAATTCCAATAATCTGTATTTAATCATGTTGAACCATTCTCAGTAATGCAGAAAATGCAAAGTTTGCCATAACTTAACATATATAACAGATAGTCCACTAAATATCAATACGGCAAAACTAACAGATTTGAAACAGTTAGTGCAGTGCGTATGACACCTCTGAGATGACATTTCAAGCCCATGCCAATGTGTGGAGATGTTTATGAATCAAAAGTTCAGCCAAAATAATTGTATTAATGGAAAGTACGGGTAGGAAAAAAGTGTGTAAAGGTGGCGGGGATAAAACATACACAGAGATGGACATGCACAATTATATACAGTACAGTGAGAACGCACTCACAAAACACAAAATACACTTTCACACCTACTGTAGTAAAGGTGATAGAGATGGGATGTTGAGCCATGCAGAGTGAAACAGTCGTTTCAGGCACAGTCTCTTCTTCCTGGGAGCTGAATCAGCGATGGAGAGTTTAAGGTTGCAGATAGGAGGAGTGAAAAGAAAGGAGAGTAAAGAAAAGAAGAGTGTCACGAGACCTGCCTTGCCTCTTTCTCTTACTAGATGGTGCACAAGAAGGAGGAGGGGATCTGTGCAGGTAGAACAGAGCAAAAATAGTTGCTAATTTAAATAAAAGCACAGAGATTTCTTTGAAAGGATTCAATTTGAAGTGATGATTGGTCATTGAAAAGCGCTGGCCAGCAGCTGCCTGTCCCTTCACACCACACCAGGCCATGTAAAGTTAGAAGGAAAACAGCTGATCGAACTGCCAGAGGAGGAGAAGGAGCGAGATAGTGAGTGCTGACAGTGCTGAAGGACATATTGGGATGGAGGGAGGGAGGTGTTGAGAGAATGAAAGAGAGACAAATGAGACAGTGGGTGAGGAAAGCAGAAAAATAATGTAGAATGAAGAAGAAAACAGTATCCATAAGAGAAGAAGGAAAGACATAAATAAAATTAAAGACTGAAAGGAGATCAAAAGAGGTTAGCTAAGAAGATTAGATGTATGGAGGAGAAAAAGGAATAGCCAATATTTACTCTGAGAGAGTATGAATATGGGCAGTATCAGAGTCTTGTAAAAAGAAAAAGAAAAGAAAAGGAAGAGTGATAAAATCAAGTAAAGAATGGAATAAGTATATAGTGGGAAAGATAGAAGTGAGATGCAACACTCTGAAACAAAACAGTAAAAGAAAGAAAAAGGAGCAGCAGAATGAAGATATTTCAGAGTCAACTAAATTATCTCTTACTTTTTAACATCCTTTATTGTCGCATATTTCATTCATTTTCCTGACAAACAGCAGTTGATACAAATAATTCCTGCAAAATAAAAAAACAAAAAACAAATCAAGAATTCGAAAGATGTAGCAGGTAGAAATGGGGCAAGTCTAACAAAAAAAACAGAAGAGGTTTCAGAATAAAGGTCAACAGGAAATGTTTGTGGATTGTTTGTTACATCAATTTTATTTTTCAGCAAAGGGTCCAAAATACATGAAGCAAGTTACACTTAGTAAACGGTGAAGGGGGAACAAGTGTAGGGTTCAGCATCGTAAGAAGAAACTGGGGTTTTTATACCAAGGTAAGAACCAGAGACGCTCACTCCTCCTAGTCTGTCCTCACAACTGCACTCCACAGCCTTATTTAGTGAAGTGTGGCAAAAAATAGCCTCGCAAGTGCTGCTGCTGCAGGGTATCTGGCTTGAAGTAGGTGGGAGGGTGACTGGGAAAGACAGGGTGGGAGGCTGGGAGGTGAGACAGGGTGATTGTGATGTAGTCACTCTTAATAATTTTTTTTTTTTTTTTCATTTGTGAGGCTGTCTTAATTTTAGGAAGCGATACCCAGTCAGAGGTACTTGTACCACAGTCAGGGAAACTGCTGCCACAGTGTATGCACAGACTATTTAAAATATGAATAATTAATTTAATTTTCGATGTTGGACTTGATGAGTAAGTATCTTGGATAAAGTTGTGGGGGTATGATTTAAGAGGTTGAGGTAAAAAAAAAAAAAAAAAAAAATGGCATGTCTTAAATAACATCAAGTATTTTCTGTTCAAATTTCAGAGTGATTGTGGTCCATGATATCAGTCTGTGTAGTCCAGGGCACATATACACAGACAAACAAATGATCTGAGTATCCTCTTGGTCTTAACTGTGTTTAAACTTTTATTGGGGACTCCTGGCTTTTGAGCTATTTGGTAAACTTCTTAGCTCTAATCTGAGCTAAGAAGGAAGCAACTAGTAAACCTAGCGAATTGCTAGGTCATGTTGTGATCACTTTCAGTTCTGTTTTTGCTGTGAGTAGATTGAAGATTTTGATATATTTCCAATACACCCCCCATTCCATTCTCTGGAGCTCTCCTTTAAATTAGGCTTTCATGATTGAAAATATTTTGTTTTATATAGTAATTGTGTGTCTGAGCAGATAAACTTCACCTGCTGGGTTCCCCTGAGTTCCATCTTAGGTGCTCTTTTGTTTAATCATTATACATTCCAATTAGGTCAAATCTTGCAGATCTAGAAGGGTACTTTCCATAATTATGCATACAAACAAATTCATTTTAATTTCACAACACCAACACAACACATCCTAGCTACTATGGACCCACTAAATCCTTGTAAAATTGCACTGAGCGATTCAATAACTGGATGAACCAAAATATTCTTGAATTAAACAGAAATAAGACAGAGATAGGAATAAGTGTTCTTTAAATGATAAATTAATCAGATTTAAACTGGTCACATCAAATCTGTGACTTCATCTATCTACCACCTCTCTATCATAGTTCATGTCAGATGAATAGTGTCTAAACATGACCTGGAAAAATGTACTCATGCCTTCATCTCTAGTAGGTTTGATTACTGTAATGGTCTAGTCACACGGCTATCCAAAAAAGGACTTCTTCAGTGCCTAATTCAGAATGCTGAAACAACAACAACAACAAAATCTGACCATATCGCACAGATTCTAAAATCCTTGCAGAATAGAAAATCCTGTACATCTAACACTCTACAGATCTTGTGCCAAATACAAATACAAATATAAATTTACTTGCAAAAGCAAAAGCTGGACAAGGCAAATTGTTATTTTTTGATGCAACCCAACCCTGTAATAATTTCCCTATTCATAGGCAAACTACCTTTAATAACAGATAAAAATGTTCCAATTTTCATTGGCATATAATAATCAATAATGGCTACTTCTCCTATGTGTTGATTTTGGTTATCTTATTTCTCTGTGCATTGAAATACAGGATTTTTTTTTTTGCTTTATATTTCATTACATCTTCATTTAAACAGCAACTTGTTTAATTTTAAATTCCGAGTTGTATAATCCATACCTGTAGTTCTACAATTTAAATTGTAAATATTTTTTCTTTTAATATAATTTTTTATCAAGTAAAGCACACTGGACTACTTGTATGATTGCATGTAATACACTATTGAAAAAGAAAATTGCCTTATCTTTCCTTGCTTATTTCTCACAGCTTTGGATGAGAAGATGAAATCATTGCTCTCAGAACACAATTCTTACATTCACTGCGATGTATCTGTCACACAAAGCTGTGTCACAAAGGCATGCATCATACTGGACAAAAACTTAACTTTTGGCCTTGATGGATATATTCTGTCTTCCATAATTATTCCATCATCACTCATCCATTGCTTTAATTAAATGCCACCATATTAGAATGTTAGAAAAGATATGAGGATTTGGTAAAGACAAACGTAACGTCAACATTTTGCTGATGATTATGTCATTATGTCTCTTTTAAGCACTGATGACCTTGATCTTGCCCTGTAGGGACAGAATTGACTTTATAGTGTAAGTCCTCCATTTAAGATATCAATGTCGTCCAAAACCAAGTAGATGATCAAAGATCAAATTGGTCAATTCTGGTCAACCCCTGAATGCTGAGTTCTTGCTGCTTGTGTCAGGCCGCAGATATATGCTATCAAAATGCAGGGTAAATAGACTTAGGAATTCATTTGTCTCTACTGATTGTGGCTTTTTAAAAATGTATTTATCGCTTACGTTTTGTACATTGTATGTATAGCTCACAAATTTTTGTGATTTTTCTGTTGGCTGTACAGTAAATTGGGACAACAAAGATCAAACCAGTACCTTTGGCGCTCCCTAATCATTATCTTTCTTGTTTAATCCGATTTAAAAAAAAAGTTGAGACAAAAATGAATGACAAACAATAAGAAGCTATGTTCTAGACTACAGTATGTCTTTCGTTTGGCCAAGCAGATGAATAGTTTGCTTGGCAATTAACACACAGTAAAACAATGGTGCCACATTCATAATTTAAATTAAATTTGAAAAATGAAAAATAAAAATAATGCCTCACTAAAATCCAGCAACAAAAGCTGCAGCATAGACAGATTATAATTACTAAAAATATATAAAAACTTTTCAATTATTAATTAAATCAGAAATAATTATAGCAAAAATTAGGGATACTTGAGTATTGTAAATTGAGTTGTAAATAAACTGAATAAATTACACAAACATAAACTTCGTTAAGAAGGATGAACAATTTTATAACTGGATTCGTGATTGAGATGTTGAGTCAGTTTCTTCAGCTGTAAAAGTGTAGATATGTATCAGTGATATCCAGCAGTCAACTCTGGGAATTTGAGCTGCATCAAAAAAACATTTTTACTTCTTTGCCAGGATCATTAAGAGTGTTAGTATCTGTATCAAAATGTTATCTTAACAAAATGAGTGGAAAAATGCTTTTAATGTGTGTGCATGTGTGAAGCACTTCAAGATCTGCCTCTACACATTTTAAGTGCTATAAAAATCAAACTTTACTATTGTTATTAGTCTTTACCAGTAATCTCTTCAAATACTGCATAAATCCTCTTCCGAAATAACTGAAAACGATCATTCATCCACATCCACCCTAATTTTATTTTTGGAGTATTTCCCCATGCTTCCACCAAATTCCACTGAGATCAGTCTAGTTGGTTTTCAGATGAGACATACCCAAAATAAAACTCACCAAAGTTGTCTTAGTTTGTCTTAACAATGTCCCAATAAACAATCAAATGAACAAAGAGGGGTAAAAACATAACCTCTTCTTTGTCTCTAACTATTAATTCTATACTTTCAGTAAAAGCATGTTATTGTTATGTCTATGTGTAATCCCTCTAACCAATGCTGGATATCTCTTCTATACTTTTAGCCCTGCAAAATAATGTGGTGTGACCCCATCCACCTAAACGAACACCCAAACTTCCAAGCACACTCTATTCACTGCGACTCTCCAGTAGTCCGACCATCCTCAGTGCCTGGGACTTTATCACTTTAGCTGGCAAAATTTTGGTTCTATGTAAGGGTAGACAGCATGACAGAGGAATTGAGAAAAAGAGAGAGGGGACACACAAACAGAAAGCAGCACGAGAAGTGTTTACTGTGTGTGCAAGTAGAAACTGAGTCACAGGTAAGGTAAAGTGTATCTTTGGAGGAAGCGACTGAGACACAGAGTTAAACTAAGAGAGAGAGAGAGAGAGAGAGAGAGAGAATGAGAGAGAGAGAGAGAGAGAGAGAGAGAGAGAGAGAGAGAGAGAGAGAGAGGGGACCTAGGAATTGAGAGGACAGGAGGAAGGAAGGAGAGATGATGAAAGAAAGGATATTGATTTCCATCTTAAAGAGGCCATCTCTGCTTCTCAGTAGGTCCAGGGACGAAGGGATTCTGCACTGGTGTATATAATCTGAGTATATGATCTGTCCTGGGAACACAGCAGAGATGGAGATATGAAGCAAACACAACATACATACATACACACACGCACAGAGCTTTAGAATATTAGTTGTGTGAAAAACAGAAGAGTTACTACTACTACTACTCTTACTCTTAACTACTCAGATTTCTTAATGTTCTCCCACAACTCTACTGCCTGTTCCTTGCAGTTGATCCACCCAACTTTTCACGTCCCTCACCTTAGAATTTGAGCTTTGATTCATGCTGTGTTTTGAGATAGAGGCATGTTGTTAGTTTACTTTGACTGGTCAAATTTAAGACTTATTTTGTTCTGCACTTCACATACTGTATATGTTATTTTATGTTTAGACACATATAAGGTTTAGTGGGTGCTGTTTGTTTGCGTTTCTGTTCTACGGCTGTTTGTTTGGTGAATTTAGTCAGCCTGTGTTTAGTTATGTTTTGTTCTTTTAAGATTTGCATGACCTCTTTCATTGTCAAATTTCTTAATCACAAAACTTACCAATAACACCTGAATTTTATGTTGCTTCCTTCAAATGAACTGGGTCATAACAAAATTGGGGCTTGTCCATAAATCTGTTAAAAAATTCTCAACGTTATGTTATCATTAAATAATTTTTTCAAAATTACCTTAAAACTTGAGTAATTAGCAAGTTGGTGAGGTTGGTTGAGTGAAATTTGTGTTGCTGGTGCAAACTACAGACAGCTGTGAGGGAGATATTCATGTTACTGCCTCAGTTTTGAACATGTGTCATGGCTACTGGCCCTTGCTTCCCCACCAAAATCTGTGGAATTAACCCTGTCTAATGGGGCGGCTGTGGCTCAGAGAGAGTGGTCGTCCAGTGATCGGACAGTTGCTGGTTCGATCTCAGACCCTGTAGTTAACATGTCAAAGTGTCCTTGAGCAAGACACTGAACCTCTACAATTGCTCTTGATGCTGCACCATCAGCGTGTGAATGGTTAACTCTCCTGATGAGCAGGTGGCACCCTGCGATGTAGTCACTGCCACCAGTGTATGAATGTGTGTGTGAATGGGTGAATGCATATCTCAAACGGGTACAAGGGAACTAAAACACTGAGTCAGAGAGAGTAAGGACAGCTACAAGAGGAAACTGGAGGAGAAGTTAGGGAGGAATAAGGCCAAGGATGTTTTGAGTGGAATGAGAGAGATCACCGGCTACACGAGGAAAGGTGGACGAGGGGCAGTCGAGGGTGACACACACAGGGCAAACAAGTTGAACCAGTTTTTCAGTAGGTTTGTCTCCAGCCCCCACACTCCACCCCTGACCCCTGTCACCCTCCCCCAACCCCCATAGACCCACACAAACCTCCACTTCAGACATCTCACAGGCCCATAGCACTGACCTCCCACATTATGAAGATCATGGAGAGGCTGCACCTGGCAAATCTCAGACCACTGGTGTCCCCATCAAAGGACCCGCTGCAATTTGCCTACCAGCCAATGTCAGTGTAGATGATGCCATCATCTCTCTGCTGCAGAAGGCACAATCTCCACTGGACAGACCCAACACCACTGTCCACATCAACTTCTTTGACTTCTCCAGCGCATTCGACACCATTCATCCCAGGCTACTGAAGGCGAAGCTGGAGGCCATGGGGGTGGATTCTCCTCTGATCGCATGGATCCGGGACTACCTGACAGGCAGAATGTGTGGAGAATGGACGGGAAGATGAGTACAAGAAACTGGTGGACCGATTTGTGCGTTGGTGGAGCGAGAACCACCTGCAGCTGAACGTGATGAAGACAAAGGAGATAGTAGTGGACTTCAGGAGGAACAAGCCCAAACTCTCCTGTCTGCATTAATGGGACAGATGTGGAAATTGTCAAGAACTACATGTACCTGGGAGTACACCTAGACAACAAGCTGGAGTGGTCCACCGACATGGAGGTTGTGTACAAGAAGTGCCTGAGCTGGCTCTACTTCCTCAGGAGGCTCAGTTCCTTAGTGTATGCAACTGGATGCTCCTGATATTTTATCAGTATGTTGTGGCGAGGGCCATCTTCTTTGCTGTGGTGTGCTGGGGCACGGGCATGAAGGCAAAGGACGCCAGCAGACTGAATAAACTGATCAGGAAAGTATGCTCTGTTCTCGGCTCTCAGTTTGCCACCTTGGAGGAGGTGGTGGAGGAGAGGATGCTGACCAAACTGCTGGCCATCATGGAACACATCTCTCACCCCCTCCATAAACCTGTTAACATTCTGAGGAGCAGCTACAGCAACAGACTGGTCAAACCCCGATTCTACAAGGAATGATAAAGGATGTTGTTCCTCCCCAGTGCAATCACACTTTACAACACCTCTGTTACTAGACACTAGACACTTAACCTATTAAAAATCATTCACTTCCTCCTACCTGCACTAAACTCTGCACAACTTCTGCATATATTGTTCGATTTTTACAATTGCCTATACTGCCTATATTTCTCTACTTTGTTATTTTTATTTTTAATTCGTACTTTTATACTTTATACTGTTATATGTCCTATTGGTCCTGTACCAGAACACCCTTGCTGCTGTGATGAATTAATTTCCCTACGCAGATTAATAAAATCATCTCTATCTATATCTCTATCGCTAGAATTCTATAAAAATGGTTCACAAATCTCCCGCATGTCACACAGTGTCACCAGAGGATGTAACGGGTGTGAGAGTGGACCCAAGAACAGCACAAATCTAGACCGGCACAGTTCAGAACTTTATTTACAATGTTCAGGAGTCCAAACAGGCAATAATCAGGAAGCCTGGTCGGCGAGCACAGTCTAAGTTCAGAATGAGGCAGGAGTCTCCGGAGAGGAAGTCCAGGCAGACAGCAGGCAGACAGGAGGCAGACAGGGAGCGGGCAGATGCAAAGTTCAAAGGCAGAAGGCAGGTCAGGTACCAGGAGATTCGTTCGGAAGACAGTGCTGGAGGGTAGTGCATGACGCAATGACAATCTGGCCGAGAGTGAGTGTGGAGGAGCTGGTTAAGAGCCAACTGGGGGGGGAACAGGTGAGTCTAATGATCTTGATTAGGGCAGGCAGGTAGAGTGGGTTGGGAGAGGGGAAAACCAGGAGTGGACTATGACAGAGGATGAATTTGTGCTATTATACAACACCTGAGAGATAATCCTTGCATAATGTTACATGATAGAGCTCTGGCTCATTTTAGCAAATTTAGAGAGAAAGATTTCCCAATATCTACTCAGTTATCTTATCAGATGTTGTAAATAAGATTGTCATCTAGCAGCA
>KV751327.1:1267213-1278058 GCA_001698575.1 Mola mola
AGCAAAAATGAATATGTCATTAATTGCGACCAACATGAGTGATTTTGACCTTACCCTATTACACTGCTGGGTTTCTCAATTATGCAAGATGGCAATGCTCAACTGATCTAGCCGCATGCATAAGAAGAGTTTTTTTAAATTTATACTTTAAATTGATTTTTTTTTTTTTTTACTGTTACATGAAGTAATTGGACTGGACAGGGGGGTTGGGGGTTGGGGGTAAAGGAAAAATAAGGGTGTAGGCAAATATTCTGAAAAAAATATGAAAAAAGACAATGAAATAAAAAAGAAAAGACAAACAAAAGAAAAGAAAAACAGAAAATAAAAACTGCATCCACTTTACATAATGACAACAAGCGATTTAGTGTGTTCATAGTTTTTTGTGCTGTTTATGTGTGTTTTTGTGTGTGTGTGTTTGCGTGCATGTATATGTTACTGGCACCAGACCTAGGGGAAATCTGGACCAGCAGCAAGGGTTACACAGGCTACGGAGCATTGTGTAACCAAGATATACATACGCTAGCTCTGTGGATCAACAAGGAGAGGATGTGAGTTAGCGTGTTGCCCATGCTCAGGCTCATTTATTTCTGACACACAATTATATACAATTCACAATCACATTCCCTGTGAATTCTCTTATTAGTGAATGTAACCTAAAACCAAAATTTTCATCCAAATAAAATAAACACAGTAGAATCAAACCCATAAAGAATAAAACATTGTGCCTGAAGAAATACAACTGCACATAAACTCAAAATAATTCAACATATTTCATATCAACAGAAATTGGTTTAACTCGAAATATAATATTTACCAAAATAATATAGCTCTAAAACACACACATTCACTTTTCCTTCAGAATTAATCAAACTCACATAATACATATACAATCCTACTTACACTTATCCTACACTAACATCATATAAACCTTTCTACAATATTATTACCATCTTTCACTCACTTTCTTTCTCTTTCTCACTCACACACACACACACACTTCTAACTATGAACAACACTTAACAAAATGGCGATACCGCGCCATGAACGCTAATGTAGTTTGAATCTAGCATTTCTCTTACCACAGCTTCTACACCGCTGGCTGATACTTTTAACAATAGCTCAACACATTTTCTCATATTACCAAAGGCTACTATTGCGTATACTCATACTAACAATACTACAGTGAAACTAAGTCAATGAAAACACTTAAGCTCGCCGACACACGTCGGGATAATTAACTAGAAAAACAATGTTACTACCCATACTACCGGTCTCAAAATCATATCATAACATTACCGAATAATTATTAAATCATTCACATTAGTTACGAAACCAGTTAAATGCAGAAATATGAATTTTTACCATACCTGTGGATCAACAAGGAGAGGACGAGAGTTAGCGTGTTGCTCACGCTCAGGCTCATTTATTTCTGTGCTGCTCATGAGCTGAGCCAGGTAGCTACGGACTCCCTAGTGGATCCAGTACTACAGCACCATCTACAGACGTAAATGTGTATTACTTTGATGTGTGCGTGAATGTATCTGAGTGTGTGTGAAATGTCATGTGAAAATAAATTTTAGAATAATTCAATTATTAACAGAAAACAGGAAATAAATGTTAGAATAATTCAATTATTAACAAAAAAATAGGGGGTTGCCTGTTTACATAAAAAAACTAAATATATAGCGTTTTCCAACCTGCTACATATAAGCTTGTCAAGGAATGCAGTTAAAAGCATTAGTGGAACCTAGCGACGGCCCCACACTGACCCTAGCAAGAGCCAGGAAGGAACAAACCGGCCAGAGCCACCTGCAGCCCGTCCAGAGCAAAGACGGGCCTGGGCCACATGCTCCCAGAGGGGCATGCCATGTCCCAGCCCAAAGGAGGGAGACAAAGGGACTCCAAAGGAGGCCCCCACAGTGGGAGGGGCGAGGACCCCAGCCAGAGGCAAGTTTTTCAAGTGCAGTCAAAGCCTGGACCCCAAGGACCAACAAGCCTAAAACCCAGCAAAACCCCTGGTAGGGGGCCCACCCCACGCAAAGGGGGCCCGAGCCCCCACATTGAGACTGACCCCCAAAGGGGAAAACCACCCACCCTGACGGCACAAACCATGCACCCCAAGTGAGGCAGCATAGATAGGCGGCCCCCCAACCGAAGGGGCACCGGCAGGAGAGTAATCAACTGGCCCCAGACCCAGCCAGACCCGAAGTGCCCCAGACCCACGCTTACATACACGCATAGACATACTGACACACACACACACACACAGATTCTCAAAGATTGCACAGAAGCACACCGCGGCAATGCCAGTAAGGCCATGCCCCAGCATGGAAATCCTAGAGCCAGCTTCCTGACTGGCGCCAGAATTCACCCCAGTCTCCTATGTACCGCCCCCATGCATGGAAGCGCCAGGCCTACTCAGCCCGTAAGAACATTTCTATGGAAGTGTGGAGATGAGGGAGGCCTTTGACACTTAAAGCAGACCAATTGCTAACTCAAAAAATTGTAAATGAATCAAAGAGTGTATCAACCCTGGTACTTATGCTATGCACGTGTGTGTTTGTAAAATACTGAGTTCATCTGTTATGGGTGACGTTTACTGTTGCTGATGAAGATACCGACACTACTTATTTCTGCAGTAGTTTTACTTTTTTTTTTACATTACATTTTGACATCATTCCCACAGATTTCTACTTTGTACCAGTAAAATAACAACTTAAATCTCACAATATACTGACTTGTTGTCTCTGTAAGATTTCTCATGATATTAACTTCTTGGTCTTCCTGGGTGGGCTACCCCAGCAGAGCCAATCTGCAGTCTCTGCAGTCTTTGGCAGAGATGTGGTGTGTGGCGGAAACATATCCTCACCAACTTGATGGATTACAAGAGGCAGTTTAATTTTAAGTTGAGACAGACCACATTTCAGCAGTTGTGCAACATCCTCCGACCTAATATTCAAAGACACAACCACAACCACACCTCAACCACATTCAGTTAACCAGTTCCTTTGGAGCAACCTGCGGCAATATGCATCTGATGATTCGCCACAAACTATTTGCTGCCCCTCTACATCAGAACACTCTCAGAATTTGAGTTCTAGGCTATTATTCAATGCTTCTGAGACCGATGAGGTTTCCCACATTATGGAGAAGCAATAGATGGAACTCATATTAAAATTTTAGCCCCAACCGACAGCCCTGTAGACTACTTTAACTGTAAAGGTTTTGTCTCTGTTATCTTGCAAGGTGTTGTAGATCAATGACTTTCGTTCTAGGATATCAATGTGGGTTGACCCAGCAAAGTCCACAATGTCAAAGTGTTTGGGAATTCATCCCTGTCTGAGTGGGGTCACAGTGGAACACTGTTCCCTAATATCACAGAGAGGTTTGATGGAGTGGACATGCCAGTGATAAGGCTAGGGTATGCAGCATATCCACTATTGCCATGGATGATGAAGCCATACCCTTACAAACAGACGACACCTGCACAGCTTGCCCTTAACAATCGTCTCAGCAGGGCTTGAATGACTATGGAGAAGCTGTAAATGGTAAATGTTCTGTATTCATGTATTGCTTTTATAGTCATTGTTGACCACTCAAAGTGCGTTTTACACTACAAGTTTTTGCATTCAACCATTCACACACACATTCATACACTGGTGGCAGTGACTACCTTGCAGGTGGCCACCTGCTCATCAGGAGCGTTTACCATTCACACACTCATACACTGATGGCGCAGCATCAGGAGCAATTTGGGGTTCAGCGTCTTGCTCAAAGACACTTCGATATGTTAACTGCAAGGTTAACATGTCGGTCTTTTATCGAACCAGGAACCTTCCAATTACTGGACTACCGCTCTATCATCTGAGCCACAGCCGCCCCATCTGTCTAAAATAGGCATCAATTTATGTCTTTTCTGTTTTTGGACTGCATTTTGCAAACCAGACTTGTGTAAATTGGTGATGCAGGAAATAAATGTTGGTAATTCCAAATAAAGTGTGGACCATATTTGTAAATAACTGACAAATTTTGCACTATTATTTCATGGGTGTTTTTATGTAGCCAGAGTTTTTATTATTCTTTTAGTATCTGATGTAAAATAGTACTACAAACCAGACCAGACCAACAAGCTGATATATGCAACAGCAACAGTAATCCTAGGTATGCTTTGCTACAAATGCAAGCAAGGGGCAATACCCTCCATGGAGAATACGGTTGGAGGCTAAGATCAAGGCAACATGAAGAGAGGTTAGCCAACTGTTAAAGCTGGGGAAGGGCAAGACCACCCAAGTACAGCAAGCTGTCCGTAACTGAGGCACTGGAGACTGCCAAACAGAGGCTCACAGCCCTGGCTGCCTGCCTGAAGTGGTACACTAAAGACATGGAGGCCTGGAGAATCAACAGGATGTTCACTACTGAACCATCCGAAGTGTACTCTCAGTGGGAGAGTAATAAGATGAGGACAGAACCACCCAGGGGTGAGACTGAACTGTACTGGAAGGACATATGGGACAGCACCGAGCCCTGACATGACCCACAGCTACTGGCTAAAGAAACTAACTGCACTCCATGAACGTGTGGCAGCTCAGATGAACCTGGTGCTGAAAGATGGGACCCACCCCGAATGGTTGACCCAAGGACGGATGGTCCTGATCATAAAGGACCCCAAGAAGGGAAGGATTCCATCCAACTACCGGCCAATAACCTGCCTCTGCACAACATGGAAGCTCCTGTCAGGCATCATTGCGGCCAAGATAAGTAGACATGTGGCTCAATATCAGCTACTGGTGGACAGGGCAGTCTCTAGAGACTGTAAGACCAGGAAGACCAACCTGTGCACTGCCCGGACTGACTACAAGAAAGCCTATGACTCAATGCCACATACATGGATACTGGAGTGCTTGGAGCTATACAAGATCAAGAGGACACTAAGAGCCTTCATCAAGAACTTGATGGGGCTGTGGAAAACTACTTTGGAAGCCAATTCAAGACCAATTACCCAAGTTAGCATCAAGTGCAGCATATACCAAGGAGATGCCATATCCCCACTGCTTTTATGCATTGGCCTGAACCCCCTCAGCCAGATCATCACAAAGAGTGGCCTCGGATACTGGTTCAGAAATGGAGCAATGATCAGCCACCTCAACAACATGGATGACCACAAGCTGTATGCAAAGAGTGAGTAAGACATTGACCCTGTGATCCACATCACCAGGGGCTACAGCAATGACATCGGCATGTCATTCGGGCTAGACAAGTGTAGCCGATTGATATCAAAGAGAGGCAAGATGATTACAACTGAAGGGGTTGAACTATCAGAAGGCAACATAGCTGATGTTCAGGACAGCTACAAATACCAAAGGATCCCACAGGAAAGTGGGAATCATGAAGAGGCCGCAAGGAAGTCAGCCACAGTAGAGTAAGGCAGGTCCTGAGAATTCAGCTAAATGATCAGAACAAGATCTGAGCCATCAACACCTATGCCCTGCCCGTCATCAGATACCCTGCTGGTATAATTACCTGGCCAAAGGAGGAGATAGAAGCCACAAATATTAAGAAAAGGAAGCTCCTCACCATACATGGAGGGTTTAACCCCAAATCCAGCACCCTGAGGCTATACACAAAGCAGAAAGGGGGAGGCCGAGGATTAGTGAGTGTCTGTGCCACTATCCAAGATGAAACAACCAAGATCCAGGAATACATCAGGAAGATGGTCCCCAATGATGACTTGCTAAGTGAATACCTCAGGAAGCAGAAACCCAGTGAGGAGGGAAGAAGAAAAGAGATTATCATGGAGCGATAAGCCCCTGCACGGGATGTCACACCGGCAGATAGAGGAAGTGGCTGATATCGAGAAAACATACCAGTGGCTAGAGAAGGCTGGTCTCAGGGACAGCACAAAGCCACTGGTCATGGTAGCGCAAGAACAGGCCTTGAACACAAGATCGATAGAGGCCGGGGGTCTGCCACACCAGATAGGACCCAAGGTGCAGACTGTGCAAAGCTGCCCCAGAGACAGTGCAGCACATAACAGCAGGGTCCAAGATGCAGGCAGGAAAGGCATACTTGGAGCTTCACAACCAAGTGGCCAGCATAGTATACAGAAAAACATCTGCGCCGAGTATGGGCTGGAGGTTCCAGGATCAAAGTGGGCAACACCTCCTAAGATAATAGAAAACGACCGAGTTAAGATCCTTTGGGACTTCCAGATCCAGATCGATAAGATGGTGGTGGCTAATCAACTGTGTATCGTGGGGGTTGACAAGCGGGATAAAAAGGCGGTAATTGTAGATGTCGCAATCCCCAGTGATAGCGACATCAGGAAGAAGGAACACGAGAAGCTCAAGAAATACCAAGGGCTGAAAGAGGAGCTGGAAAGGATGTGGGGAGTAAAGTTATCAGTGGTACCAGTGGTGACAGGAGCACTCGGGGCTGTAACCCCCCAAGATGGGAGAGTGGCTCCGACAAATCCCTGGAATAACACCTGAGATCTCTGTCCAGAAGAGTGCAATCCTAGGAACAGCTAAGATCCTGCGCAGGACCCTCAGGCTCCCAGGCGTCTGGTAGAGGACCCGAACTTTAAGGAGACAAGACCACCCAGAGAGAGGGCAAGTGGGAATTTTTATATATATATTAGGGATGTGAATCAATTAAAAAAAATTAACTAATTAATTGTAAATCTGACTGAAGGTGTTTAAGTTGGCTACCAGGGAGGGGTCTATGTCTATTGAGGTGTGCATTCTATCTAATCAGTGTGGATCTGTACCACTACTTTCATGATTACAAAGTTTACACATTTTCCCAACCACCGCTATGCTGCTGAATTTGTTGGACAGGGAACAGATCTCTTGAGAATCTGACTCTAATCGCACAACTTGTGAACTTGTAATTAACACACCAAATCATCAATTTATTGCAAGGAAATTGTGTTTATTCTGAATCATTTAGCTTTGACTTAAGTGGAACATCCATCCAGTTTCTACCGCTTATCCCGTTAGGGGTAGCGGGGGGGGGCTGGAGCCTATCTCAGCATCTTGGGGCAAAGGCGGGGTACACCCTGGACAAGTCGTCAGTTCATCGCAGGGCTGACACATAGAGACAAACAACCATCCACACTCACATTCACACCTACGGGCAATTTAGAGTGACCAATTAACCTAACCCCCAGTTTTGCCTGTTTTTGGAATGTGGGAGGAAGCCGGAGTACCCGGAGAAAACCAACGCAGACACAAGGAGAACATGCAAACTCCACACAGTAAATTGTAATTAGTTTTACATCGAATAGCATGGAAAAATGTAGAATGTGAACCATACGGACTTCAAAGGTTAGAGAGGCTCTATGAAAGGCTAGTCTATTACGGTCAAAAATAATAATTAAAGTTACTCAAATAACTTAATAAATAACTTAACTGAGAGAGCCTTTTGAAATAAAGTGCATTACCAATATAATCCCTTTGTGGTGTAGTAAATTCACTGTAATTCACTGAAATGTCAATTTGTGAGAACTATTGAGTAAATTTGAACCTTTAACAACAATTCTTGGACACCAATAATTATTCCTCCTTTACATTCAGCCAGCTGCTGAGGCACACTAGTCTTTCCACATTACTGGAAGAGAGGTTGTTTAGAGAACTCAGTTTGTTTAAAGAACTTCAGCCCCTCTCCCCCCAGAATTTCTGTAACAGATATGTTGTCAGAAATAATTAGTTAGCAACAGGATTTTGCAAAAATACAGGATACATAAAAAATATAAATTTTAATATATGAAGGCACACAAATGGTTTGTGTATAATATTTAGAATAAGCGGTGCAAAATGTTACATTTGAACAATGGAAGGTAAAAAGTGATATAAAATGTATTACTAGTTTTACTTATTAGAAAAAATAAAATAAATTTCACCTGTATGGTTAATGTCGGTCCTCCAACTTCTTGAGCTTTGTAAGCCCGACATCTGTCAGCATAGGGATTTTCCTGTTCTGCTGAGATAAGGTTGATTCTATTGGTTTGTTTTGCTGGATCCTTTTGATCATTTCTACAGTAGATTTCCATGTGGTTGGGATGTCTTTAATAAGTGATTCTTCTTTTTGTTTAGGTGCAGTTTGCTGCTGATTCAACTCACAAGCATTAGATGGACTGTCTTTGAAATGACCAACTATTTTTCGACACTTGGTCAAAACAGAGTCAAATAAACTGTCACGCAGTGGGACTGTAATGGCTCTCTGAATTGTGTATGCCACGCAAGGCAGGTGTTCGTATGGAAGTCGTCTAATGGCTGCTGTCATATTCCGAGCAATGTCTGTACCAAGTGTTGTTAACTTCTTCTCTATTATTTTGCTACTGTTTGGAAGTGCACACATGCCTTTGCATAGTGCTGCTCTGTAGATTTACTTACACTCAAGGCATATGACTGCAGACTCTACTCAACATCGATAAAGTGAGCCATGACAACCCAAATAGTTGTCAGTGCTTACAGAAGTCCAGTGATCACTCCTTGAGGTGACGTATGGTCCTTTCTCCAGTCGGCTTATTTTCAGTGCACTAGACATTATTGTTTTCCTGGTGGGCATATGATAAGCAGTGTCCCCTGAAGCCACTTGAATCACTTCCCTCAGTCCCACATCCTTGACGATGTTGATAAGAAGGCAATTTTTCACTATCCAGCAAACAATTGCCTCTGTTACTTTGTTGTTAGTTTGCCTGGACAGCTGCCTACCTCTCACACCAAACTGCAGTAAAATCGAAGGCTGGAGCCCTCCGGTATCTGTTACAACACTGGGATGCTTTGCTCTCAGGTAATACGTTAATGATGAATTACTTTTTTGAAAGTTAAATTCAGCTTTGCAAAGGGTGCTTATAACTTTATTCTTTTGCAAAGAACTATCCGGTAACTTCTTAAAGTAGAATAGTCCATTTAATAGCTTATCTCCCTTTTTCTTTTCTTTTCCATCGCTAGCTCTAGGATGAAGCAGCCGTAGCATCAGCCACAGGAAGTGGAAATGTAGGAGGAGGAGGGGAGTTACGCTGAATTAACAATACCGTTACTTTTTTTAATGCATTAACTGAAAACAATTAACACAAAAAATTAACACAAATAGTTAACGCGGTCATTTTACCAGCCCTAATATATATACAGTATATTCTCCTTTAAGACAAAATGTGCCATCGTGCAACTGGAATGTGATCCAGTATAAGTCTAACCTACACCTCAAAGGTTATGATAGTGATGTCTATAATGCTGTATTCTGTCCTCATGGGTAGTGAACAAGGGGTGCAGAGAAGATGAATGCCTATGTAAGGCCCTATGGAGAGAAGGCACTATAGAAACAAAAGAACAACTGGCAGAGCATGGTCTGTGTCTCTTGCTGCCTTCAGTCTTCCATCTCCCTCTGTGCCGTCACCCATGTACTAAACATGTCGATATCCTGACAGTGACGAATTTGTTCTACGTGCATGAATTCCTCATACTGTTTTATCTGCATGTCCAGGGACCTTTGCATTTTGTCACTAAAATCATTCTGCATCATCCTCTTCCCTCCCGTTGGTAAAATTCTTTCTGTAGGGGTGCTGAAATACCGTGTGCCATGTGATGTCTCAGTCTTATGTTGTGTCAGGTCTTCAGGGTTGGCCTCCTCCGGAGTCAGCGATGAATCTATAAAAATCAAAAGGGGAAAAATAAGAACACCAATCTAGGAGCATAGAATTATTCTAGCATTTACAGATTTTGAATGCAGGGTTGAAAAAAAAACAGGCCCAGCCAGCAGGTCAACTTTTTTATTTTTAACAGGTAAATCAACATCATTTATGACATTGATTCACTGGGGAATTTGGATTTGATTTTGCAAAATGAATCAATATTGATATTGGGACATTGTTTATAGTGTCTTACAAAACAATATTTTATTTTTGAAGTTGTTTTATTAGTAAAATATGATAATATGCTGTATAATCATTTCAAAACAACATTACGTGATGATTTCAAGTGATAGAAAAATTAGTAATGTATGTACTCTCACTAGCTTGTTGTGTAAGATAAAGGAATTATGTCGTGTGAAGGTCATGGCAACCTTCATAATACACAATGTTTTTGGAACTAAGAGAGCATCTGGAGATAGCAAGTATACTCCATTTGCTTTGTTGGAGTATGAGGCATTCCAGTCCCAGACAGCTAATGAGGAACTGTGATCAAAGTATTGTATGACATGTTTATGTATGGCTACAAAGGAGTAAGTGTAGGGTTAACCTTTGTACTTTGAGCATTACAGGTGAGAGATCATAGAGTAATGATCGCTGTGTGCTCATTCTTGCCAACACCCTCCGCTAACCCGACGTCGGCATGTGACGTCATTCACTCCGTCGTAGCCCGTCTGCAGACTCAACACCCGAGTGCATTCATTGCTATCTCGGGTGACTTCAACCACGTCACCATGGCAGCAACATTGCCCAACTTCACACAGTATGTGAGCTGTCCTACAAGAGAGGAGAGAACCCTGGACTTGCTGTATGCTAACGCCAAGGATGCATACAGCTGCTACCCCCTCCCCCCTCTGGGTAGGTCAGACCATAACCTTGTGCACCTCAACCCCTGTTATGTGCCTCTGGTGAGGAGTCAACCTGCGACCACAAGGACAGTGTGGAGATGGTCAGAGGAGGCATATGAGACACTGCAGGGTTGTTTTGAGGTGACAGACTGGCAGGCACTCTGCGAGCCGCATGGGGAGGACATTGATGGGCTCACAGAGTGTATCATGGACTATATCACTTTCTGTGTGGACTCCACTGTCCCAACCAGGACTGTCCATTGTTATCCAAATAACAAGCCATGGGTAACAAAGGACATCAAAATC
>KV751327.1:1278115-1303199 GCA_001698575.1 Mola mola
TTTAATAGATTTGACACCGTACGCCAAGCTCATCACCCCTCTGACTCTTCTGCTGCCTGTCCGGGACGACCACCATCAACCACTCCCCACTCCCCTCCCCCTCCTTCTCTTCTAACCCTAACCCCACCTGTTACCTCCACAATGTGCTTCACTGCTGACCAGGTGAGAAGACAGCTGATGAGACTCCACTCAAACAAGGCTCCAGGCCCTGATGGTGTCAGCCCCAGTGTGCTCAAAGCCTGTGCCCCTCAGCTGTGTGGAGTTCTTCACCATGTCTTCAACATGAGCCTACGTCTCCAGAGGGTCCCCATGCTGTGGAAGATGTCCTGCCTCGTTCCTGTTCCAAAGACGCCACGGCCTAGTGCCTCTAAGGACTACAGACCCGTGGCACTGAACTCCCACATAATGAAGACCCTGGAGAGACTTGTCCTGGAGCAGCTCCGGCCCAGGGTCAAGCCATTCTTGGACCCCCTCCAGTTCGCCTATCAGCCCCGACTTGGAGTTGAGGACGCCATCATCTACCTGCTCAACTGTGTCTACGCCCACCTGGACAAGACAGCGAGCACTGGGGGTTATTTTTTTTGACTTCTCCAGTGCATTTAACACCATTCGTCCAGCTCTATTGGGTGACAAGCTGACAGCAATGCAGGTGGATGCCCCCCTAGTGTCCTGGATTGTGGATTACCTGACTGGCAGACCACAGTACGTGCGCCTGCAACACTGTGTGTCAGACAGAGTGGTCAGCAACACTGGGGCCCCGCAGGGGACTGTCCTCTCTCCCTTCCTCTTCACCCTTTACACCACGGACTTTAACTATTGCACAGAGACCTGCCATCTTCAGAAGTTTTCTGATGACTCTGCAGTAGTTGGATGTATCAGTAAGGGTGATGAGGATGAGTACAGGGCTGCTGTGAACAACTTTGTCACATGGTGCGAGCAGAACCATCTGCAACTGAATGTGGCAAAGACTAAGGAACTGGTAGTGGATCTGAGGAGAACCAAGGCACCGGTGACCCCTGTTTCCATCCAGGGGGTCAGTGTGGATATTGTGGAGGATTATAAGTACCTGGGGGTACATACTGACAATAAACTGGATTGGGCAAAGAACACTGCACCTCTCTACAGGAAGGGCCAGAGTCGTCTCTATTTTCTGAGGCGACTGAGGTCCTTCAACATCTGCCAGCGTATGCTCAGGATCTTTTATGAGTCTGTGGTGGCTAGTGTTATCCTCTATGCTGTTGCGTGCTGAGGCAGCAGACTGAGGGTGGCGGATGCCAACAGACTCAACAAACTGATCCGCAAGGCCAGTGACGTTGTGGGAATGGAGTGTGACTCACGGTGGTGTCAGAGAGGAAGATGCTGACTAAGCTACGGTCAATCTTGTACAACGTCTCACACCCACTTCATGATGTGCTGGTCAGACAGAAGAGTACTTTCAGTGAGAGACTTATCCCACCTAAATGCATGACTGAACGCCACAGGAAATCATTCCTGCCTGTGGCCATCAAACTGTTCAACTCCTCCCTCTGAATGGCTCTTGGACTTTTTCACTCCCTCAGATCTTTCATCTATTTATACTGCAGTTCTCTTACACTATTTATTTTCTGTTGCACTTTTATTTATTTTACGCACTTTTATTTATTTTACACGGAGCAACTGTAAAGTAACAATTTCCCTCGGGGATAAATAAAGTATTCTGAATCTGAATCTGAATCTGAATAATACACCTTGGTCGAATTTATCGGAAAACTGACTTCAAGATCCTTTAATGAGATAGTGGTGAAGATTTTTTCACCAACAGCAAGTTACAATTTCAAAATTGATTTATGGGAATTTAGTTTACCTTTTTACATCCATGTTGTGTGATTGTTTTTTCAGTATTGAAACATTAATTGACATTATTTCAATTACATTTCAGTTCAGTCAAGTGACCTTTTGGGTGATTCTGGAGCTTGTTTTCCCTGAATCATAAAACTTCATTTTTAAATTTATTTTGCTCTGATGGTCACACTAGCAAAAGCCTAAAGAAGGTAGCTGCTTGGCTAGAATGCTGCTACCATAACACAAAATGTTGTCAAAATGCAAACAAAGACAATATTGCTTGGGGTTATATGTTGCAGGAACCACAGAAATGACCAATGCTGAATTAAAACTGATGGATTTCATTGAAAGGTGACCAGTTTGCAACCCTGCAACAAGGTTTTTTATCTACAAAAGGGGGCCCTGCAAAAAAATTTGGGAACTACTGGGCTAGTGTGACTGTGGATCTGAATTTTTCTTGGTCCTCTTGCAAAGCAGGAGCTTTGCAGAGTAGAACCCTCTGTTGTCCCTTCTCCTTTTGAACGGACAAGTGAGCTTGTCTGACTAGAAGGCTGTGGGCATGGAATAGAACTGGAGCGTGACTGAGCTTCAGATTTAGCCATCCACTCTGTTACCATGCAAATACAGCTATATTCTCCATTAAACACCAAGTAACCTGATCCATTGCTCTTCCTCATAAGAATGTCTTTTCAGGGGGATAAAGGGGATGAAAAGAGCAAGGGATTGCTGTGTAGCAATCTGATGAGTGCGTGTCACGCAGTGATCATCTTGAACTAAACATACTGAGCTGACACCACATTAATATTAAACAGAAGAAGCACATAACAATTCTGTCTACTGGTGGGCAGCACTGAGATTTCACATGTAATTGCTTTCCTTTAAGTCTGGCAGGTGACCCAGGTGGCTGGTTGCAAGCTGCCCCTGCCCTGAGAACATTTGGTCAAAATAGCCCAGTTTCTTTTTTCCTCATACTGCAGGGGGGTGGGGGTAGCTTCCTGTTTGTTGACCAACATGCCAAATGAGGCAATAGGAGGGTGGTGAGGGCTTTAAGGAGGAATGCTTCACTCTGGACATCTCCATTCAGCCAGAAACAAGAATGTTGCTCTTCAGATGTTTGTGCCATAACACACAGCCCAATGGCAAGGAAGGCAAGGGAACACAAGTGCGGCTTATGGATCTTTCACTGCACTGTAAAAACCTACACAAACATGACTCTTAACAGCTTGGGGACAAGATTTGGCGGGGTAAGAAGGGTCTCAGTGCCATTGGAGACAGTGGGTGCTGAATGCCATCCTGCATTTTCGAAATGACTGTCAGTGTCCAGTAGTTTTGTGTGTCTGTTTGTTAGAATCAATATGTGTTTCCCGTTTTACTTTGAAATTCTGTTGTGTCTTAATTCCCATGTCCTGTCAAGTTTTCTTCCCTCCTGCGTGATTGCTTCCCCCTCCCTTATGTGTTTCACCTTTGTCTAATTGTCTATCCCCTCCTTATGTATTTAAGCTGTGTGTTCCTTTCTTTCTGTGCCAGATTGTCTTTCCAGTTTCTTGTGAGCAGTCCAGCGTTGTATCTGTCGTGAGTTTCCTCTATATTATCCTTTTTGTCTTTCGGTTTCTGAGTTTGTCTGTTTCCTAGAATTGTACCTTTGCTTGTTAGTCTGATCTCCTGGTGTCGACCTTCTTCTGATTAAACAGCTTTGATTAAGGAACTTCCTTTTGTGCCTCTGCAACTGAATCCTCCGAACTCTGTACCTGAACATCCTAGGAGGCAGGTGCACATCTGGCAAGTTTTCTGAACGCTAAAGACAAAAAGAAGGTATGATGGCTGTTTGCTGACCTTATATAAATTCACCGAGGTCAGATCTGTAGGCAATTAATACTATGCATGCAAATAATCTGTGACTGGAGGAGAGAAATACCAGTAGTCCGGTAGAGATAGAAGCCTGTGTGTGCTAAAACATTTTCTCTTTTGTGAGTAAACAGTAACACACGTAAACAAATAAAACATCAGTTTTTATAGCATAGATAATGAATTTTTTAAACTAGACTACATAAAATTTGATTTAGAATTACATTTGGAAATCCTATTCTTTACCATCCAGGAGTTTTTCAAATGAACATTAGAGTGGATCATTCTGATCTAGGTGCAAACTTTTAAGGATTACAAAAACTGGATGACCAGAGGCTTGTTTCAAAACAGTTTAGTGAAAACTCTGAGTTTGTTAACTAAAATAAGGGAAACCCTTGTTGCTTCCAATTCTGCTTTTCACGCAGAGGTAACCTAAATGAAGATAAATTTTAGGTTCAGTGCCATTCCACTGGTTTTCATATGTAATATTATGTGTTGCATTTTAAATGAATTCCTACATTCAAACTTCCTTATTGATTTGGTCAGCAATTTAATCCCACACAATCTCGCTCCTTTGCCACTGAAGCTACATTACTTTTTATCTAAAAATATGTTAATGGTCATTGGCATGAGACTTAAAATTTTCAGTGAGGTAAACAATGCATCAGCTATTGCCATGAAAGCTTCAGGGCTCCATTAATGTTGGTTTTGTAGAGCAGTGGCGTTCACATGTAACTCAAAGGGAATTAAACTAACTTAGATCATCTGTTCTGGAACTGAAAACTCAGTTTCCACCATGAGGGTAAATCAACTCAAGGTTCAGGATTTGTTGAACCTCTATTCTGAAACGTGCCCCAGTACTACATATCACATTGAATGCTACTGGGTATGTACTCAACAACAGGTAGAATAGCCAGTCACTCAAAGTGTGTTTATTTGAAGAAATAGAAAAGTATAATTAAGCAGAAAATGATAGAAACCACTTTCCATTTGAAAAATCTTTAAAATGGTCAGAACCGTAATTTGACCTACAATAGATAAATAACAAAAAAAATACATATTGTGAAAAGACCATGGAGCGTTAGTGCAGTTATGAAACACTTAAAAGCACACATTTCATAGGGACACCTTGCCACAAAGTTGGAGTGTGAACAGTGTAAAATGGCTGAAGACCCTGTTCTGAGAGACAGGACTATTCAAAACTTACAAAATTTTGTAAGGAACAGGGGTATCATGTACAAAAGGAAAATGAGCAGTTTGTAATACCACTTTACAGTCTGTGGACCTGTGGGGAAAAAATATCGTGTTGCACAACTGTTATGTTCTGATGCGTATGGTGCACAAGTGTTGTCTGCCCACCACCACCAAACATGCTTTTATTTTTATTTCATACATGGACTTCCTGTCCCTCAGTTTCCTTTACGTTAATTGTAATATTTTACTGATTGTCGTGAGTTGGATTTGTGTCATCTGAAGGCAATCTTGAGCCTGATGTCTCTGCACTTTATGTTGAGTATTCTTTGCTGTGCATGAAAGCCCTAAAACAGCTTGTTCATTAATTGATGCTCACATTTTGGTGAACTGAACAAAAGTGTTAGCAGCCAGTGAATTAAAAAATGAATACTGTTCAGTGTGGTGAGAGTTGAACCTAGAATCTGAGTTCACAATCATACCAAAAACTGTAACAGTTCCTTAACCATGTCATCACAGCTCAGGTGTCGCCCAACACCGGCTTTATTATTTTATAAATTTTATAAAGTTGAGTTAATTTCATTAAACAGCTTTTTGTTCAGATTTGTCAAAGTAATTTGAGTGACAAAATCTTTGTTCTAAAAATTTAAAACTTTCAAGAAATATCACTTTGACCGTGGTGGACATTATTTGAGGAATTACCATTTTATAACAGCATAAATCTATTTATTTTCCCACGTATGAAGCAATACTTGAGTGTGTGTATATATATTTAATTTTGGGGTCTAGGATTTGCAATTAACAACTTCGGTTTGAAGATGATCAAATCTCCTGGGCATCACAACATTCCTGCATACGGTTAATCAAAATGAAAGCAAGTTATACAATGAGAGTATGTTTCAGATTTCTTTAACCAAATCAAAATATTCAGGTTTATCTTTTCAAAATGTTTGTGTTACACCTTTATCAAAACCCCTGTTAATATACTTTTTCTTCAGTACAAGACGATAATGTAATTCGAGTGTATCAGTGTTGTCCTCCCCGAAGCACTTGATACATTTTCTGTATGATTCTCATCCACTGTGGTCTAAATAACTTTGGTTTTTGCCAAGTTTGTGTGCGTATGGGTAGTGTGAGGTCAAATCAGTGTGGTCCTCATTATCTCAGGTTTTGTCACCGTGTGTGTATGGGTAATGTCAAGGGGGTGGGGGGGTTAAGGTCCTGATAAAAATTAGGTGTCTTTATAAATCATGGTTGTGTCATGAACCAGGTCTGGAGGATCCAAAAATGCAGAGTCTACAGGGAGAGTTCTAATTCAATAGTCGTTTTATCTACAATAGTCGAAACCGGGAATTCAAAAGATGTGAAGGTACAGGTAAGGATCAGGCAAACTCCGTAATCAAGAAACAAATGGGATTGAAACACAAAGAACTCATGAGGAAAAACGCTGGACTGCTCACTGGAAAATAAGACAATCTGGCACAGGAGGAAGGGAACACGGGGGTTAAATACACAAGGGAGAGGTAGACAATTGGACACAGGTGGGACGCATTAGGAAGAGGGAATAATCAGACACACCTGAGGGACAACACTTGACAGGCCATGGGAAGTAAGACACAGACAGAATTTCAAAGTAAAACAGGAAACACTGAATGACCCTAACAGACAGACAATTTATACTACCGGACCCTGACAGGTTGTGTCTGGAAACACTGGAACCTCTGGAACCGCCCCATCCTCACAGTCCAGCAGAATGTCAGGTCTTAACATCTAAAGATTGATTCACTTTAATGAAATTCTGAGTAGTCTGGAATTTTTCTAAAATGTTTAAACCAATTCAATGTTTCCCTCATCTCTCTAGGACAAGGGAAAAGGTGGGTCCCCATAAATTTGGATTGAACAGGACTGGAAAAAAATGTCCTGATAAACCACCCAAACCTGTGTTTGTCTATATGGATTGCATGGACATTTCACCTGAATACTTACCGACACTACGTGGACATGAGTGGATTAGCCGGACCATGCCAATGTCCGCGTAATTCAGAGTGTATTCACATTTGTTAGTGTCTGTCATTTATTTTAATTTTCTCTGAAAGTCCTTCTTGACCACTTGACCTGCTTTTTAGTGTATCCCAGTGTATTAGCACAGCGACCTCAGTGGTGAGGCCTGAATTGCAGTTTCATACACATTTTTGATAAACTCGGTCGAATGTGGCGGGCCTATCTGTGATTGGCTGGATTTGAATCGTGGGCGGGACTTATGTCTCCTTTTTAAAGCCCCCCCCCCCCTCCATTTTCGCTCCGTCACATGACCTGACATTATCTGAGAACTTTCATTGCTTTATATTAATATCGTAGCGTTTTGCCTGAGAGAGTATTTCAGCATGTCTCAGTAACTTGTGTTTTATGTGTAAAATGCAATTAGTTCCACATAGCTAGTACAATAAATATAATGCGGTAGCGGAGTTAGCTGTGGTCGTGACGCTGTTCACGCTCACAACAGTTCGAAAATTTAATATAAATGCACGTATTTTTGCCGGCTCAATTTGAGTGAAGTTGTATTATATCTCATTTAACGGGAGTGGTCGGTTCTATTGAGACTAAAGCAGAGCTCCGTGAGAGTCACTTTGCACCTGTTCGGCTCAGACAGACTGGTATTTAAATTAGCTAATTAAAGTCCCGCGGGTGCTGCTCCCGTTCGTAGTACAGACAGGACAGCACGTGAAGAAGAGAGTATCGACAGGCAGCTCAGGTTTGTGTTTCTCGATTAAAAAAAAACCGAAATTTACAATACATTTTTTTTTTTTTTTTTTTAACAGGCACTAAGTAAATTGCAAAGTTAACTGCTGAAGTCCTGTCATGAAGACGGGGATCTTTAAATTAGTTCACTAGCTTTGACATCAAGCAAGCATCGAGCAATAGCGTTGACATTTAAGGACAAATTAAGATGATTTATTGTATTCACTAAATATTGAACGATCTGTTTGTTTACTGAACAGGATCTTTAACTCCTTTTGTGAGTTCAGTAACCTCCGCGATATTAAATGAGCTGTGTATATGATTTGTGTATGAGCTGTGATTACCTTAAAATACGTTTAATAGATCTGGATAAGAGCTTAGACAGATTTTAGCAAATATCATCCACTTAATTGTGTTAATATTTTGGATATATGCAGGCTCGTTCTATCGTGTGTATATAGTAGAAAAGTGTGGCTACATTTTTGGGAAATAAATTAGCATTTTTGGTTTCTATTATGTTACCTAAATATAATAGATAAAGATAAATTTGAGTAATAGTGTCAAAGTTGTAGACAAAGCATCATCCTTAGTAATGAACATAATTGCCATGACAATCATTTTTTTGGGTAGCGCAGGTTTTTGATGCTTCTTCAGGAAGCATGAAGAGGCGTAGGCACATCGATCCCAAAGAGGATGTCAAGTATTATTGCATCACAGGAAGGGACAAAGTGGGACTTGATGTCAAATATATTAATGCCTTCAAAGGTTTGTGGAATCTTTTTTTTTTTTTTTTTTTTTTTTTTTTTTTTTTTTTTTTTTTTTTTTTTTTTTTTTTTTTTTTTTTTTTTTTAGGTCGTGGCATCTTTGCCTCTACAACATTTCAAAAGGGAGACTTTTTGCTCAAATATCAAGGTGACCTTATTAACCAACAAGAATGTGAGAGGAGGCAACGCATTTATCATGACAGAATGAAAGTATTCTTGTTCGAGTTCATGTTTAACGGAAAACTGTGGTGGTATGGATTACATTGCCTTTGCCTTTTCAAAATCAAATAACATGTAACATAAATTTTACTGTACATAAAATTATTGTTAATAGACCTAATTGAGACTAATTGCTTAATGATAAATTATTTGCATTTGAATGTTACTTGTGCCTCTGTAGTGTTGATGATGCAAGGGAGGATGGGTCCCTTGGCAGACTTGTGAATGATGAAAACATAAACCCAAATGCCAAGATGAAGCACATGATAGTGGATGGGAAGCCCACCTGTGTTTATTTGCGACAAGAGACATAAGTCCAGGAGAGGAGATCGTGCATAATTATGGTGACTCACACTAGCCGTGGAGAATCAAGGTTGTCCTCCTTTTTTATAAAATTATAAAGTTGAATACAGTTCATATAGTTCACAGGCACAATTACACAGATTATGTAATATATTGCTGCTATATGGACCAAGAAATGTATGATTATAAAAAGATATATTGATGTAGAAATTAAAATTTTATTCATACCTAGCATACTGTATTTTTACCAAATGTCCCTTTCCTCTTTGTCCTGCTACAGGTGAAGGCTGCAAGGACTGAGACGACTCGCACTCTGAAGGCTCCAAGCACTGACGTAAGTTCAGTACCATGTTCTTCTGGCAGGGTTGCAAAGGTAAATGTGTGCTGATTTTTGGTAATACTTTTAGTAAAATGGGAGTCCACCAGTACATGGTACAGTATGTGCGAAAACACATGAGTGTGGTATGATTTATATTTACAGTGGTGTGTCAACCTTGTAGAGAGCTGTTTAGTGTTATTCAGTATCATAATTAAGGACCTTATATATATTACAGTGCTGTTCATAATGTAAGTCAGTATCACATCTGAGTATGTATTAAGCAGTTAACCACTCAAGTGATCTAAGAATACCAAGTATTTATATATACCTGTATGTTATGTCCATATATTTTTATCTGCTGCAGACGATGACTTTGAATACCACAACCGCCGAAACTGAGAGGGCTGCAGGCACCCAGAATATCCGCGCTGAGAGTCCACTACCGGGTTCGGTCAGCAGAGTTGGAAAGGTAAATTATGTCCAATGTGCTGCTGAAGACAATACTTGTGGCAAAATCAGGCAAGGCAAAGGTCCACCTACATGGTTAATTAGTGCAGTGTGTATGTGCATATAGTCAGTGATGTATATGGCCCTAATTGTGGAGTGCTGTTAACAGTGTAGGTTGGTGTTACACCTGAAAGGGAAGTATTTTATAGGGTCAGTGGTGTATAAGGCCCTCATTGTAGAGTGCTGTTCTTGTGAAAAATCTGAATCACACCTGATTGTGTATTAACTGGTTAACCATTCAAATGACATAGCAGGGCAATAAACTAAAATGGTCCATTCTCCAGGTCAAGGGTTTTGAAGAATACTTGAACAAATATATATTCCAATTTATTTAATGTCAATTTCCTTTATCTGCTTCAGATGATGACTTTGAATACCATAACTACCAAACGTGAGATGGCTGCAGGACCCCAGGCCAAAATGGCTGAAAGCCCCAAGGACAAGATGGCTGCAGGCCCCCAGGCCGAGATGGCTGAAAGTCCCCAGCCTATCAGTTCTGCAAATCCACCTCGTGGTTCGGACAGCAGAGTTGGAAAGGTAAATGAAATCCAATGTGTTGCTCAATGACAATATTTTTGGCAAAATCATGCAAGGCAAAGGTCCCCCAGCATGGTTCATTATTGCAGTGTTTATGTGCATATAGTCAGTGATGTAGGAGGCCCTAATTGTGGAGTGCTCTTCACAGTGTAAGTCGGTGTTACACCTGAAAGGGATGTGATTTATAGGGTCAGTGGTGTATAAGGCCCTAATTTTAGAGTGCTGTACTTGGTGAAAATCAGTATCGCATCTGAGTGTGTATTAACTGGTTAACCATTCAAATGACATAGCTGGGCAATACAACCACAATGGTCCATCCCCCAGGTCAATGGGTTTTGAAGAATACTTGATAAAATATGTATTTCAATTTATTTAATGTCAATTCCTTTTATCTGCTGCAGATGATGACTTTGAATACCACACCTACCAAGACTAAGATGGCTGCAGGCCCCCAGGCCGAGACGGCTGAAAGCCTCCAGCCTATCAGTTCTGCAAGTCCACTACCTGGTTCGAACAATAGAGTTGGAAAGGTATTTTGAATCCAGTTTTGCCAATTAATTACAATATTGATCCAAAATGAGGCAAGCAAGGGTCAACTAACATGTTTTGTTAATCCAGTTTGTGTGTGCATATTGTCAGTTATGTATAAGGCCCTCATTGTAGAGTGCTGTTCTTGTGAAAAATCAGAATCACACCTGATTGTGTATTAACTGGATAACCATTCAAATGACGTAGCAGAGCAATAAACCAAAATGGTCCATTCTCCAGGTTAAGGGTTTTGAAAAATTCTTGAGCAAATACATATTCTAATTTATTTAATGTCAATTTCCTTTATCTGCTTCAGATGATGACTTTGAATACCATAACTAACAAATGTGAGATGGCTGAAAGCCCCCAGAAAGGTAAATGAAATCCAATGTGCTGCTCAATGACAATACTTTTGGCAAAATCAGGCAAGGCAAAGGTCCCCCGGCATTGTCCATTATTGCACTGTTTATGTGCATATAGTCGGTGATGTAGGAGGCCCTAATTTTAGAGTGCCATACTTGGTGAAAATCAGTATCGCATCTGAGTGTGTATTACATGACACAGCAAGGCAATAAACTAAAATGGTCCATCGTCCAGGTCAGGGGCTTTCAAGAATACTTGAGCAAATACTACTAGTACAACTACCAAAACTGAGATGGCTGCAGGCCCCAAGGCAGATGGACTGGATATGCTCAGTATGGTTGGAAAGGTTAACACAAATTAAAAGACCTGGAATGATGTCAAAAAAATCTCATGACATTAGTGTGTCTGTGTAGCCGTGAACCATTACCGAAACTGAGTAAGGAGGGTCATAAAATTAAATGGGTCAATCATCATGCCTAGGGTGATGTTGGCATCATGGTGGTTATCAACTTGGCCAGTGATTGTTTTATCTTCATGCCAACTTGTTGGTGGGGTTGACTGAGTCAAGTTACACCATTTGTCAGCTTGGCATTTGACATTTCCCATTATAGGCAGTTATAGGAATAGTGGTTATGTGAAAAGTATTGTGCAGTTTTACTAAAATTAAACAAGTTCTTACAAAACACTGCTGTAATTTTTAAGCTGTCTACAGTTGATCTCTATTTTAGACTCACTGAATATAACATTTTGATATCTCCAAGCTATTTAGTAAATGTTAACATAACTTTTTTTTTTTTCCAACAGTGTCAAAATCACCGTCTCGTGTGCACAACAATATCCTCGTTGGAAAAGTGAATTCAGTGTCAACAATATCCTCTTTGGGAAAAATGCATTCAGTGTGTGGGTCCTGTATCCTCTTTAAAGTGGCTTGGCTATCAATGCAGAGGTGAGTCATTTAGGTAATATGTCCAATATCCCAATATCCTGCTAAAGGTGGTAGATGGCTGTAGTCTTTATTAGGACACCTGGCTAATGCAGTGATTTGTGTGAATAGGTTAAAGTTGAAGTTATTTGTAAATGAAGAACTGACTGTGGTTGTTGACAAAAGTATAACTAACATTGAAACTTTGGGGTTAATGTAAGGATTCGCTTATAGAAACTATTAGATTTGGTTTTCTTGTCTTTCTGAGAAAGGTCCATGTGGGCCAAAGCCATTACCAATCTGACTACGAGTTTTTAAGGTTTCACCAATCTTATTCTACCAATTGTCTTGAGTTAAAGAAATGATGTTTGCCTTTCTTGATGACCCGTTGTGTTGTTTTTAGACAGATGTTGATTCAAATTTGTAAGATGATGTATTTGGTGCTTTTAAACATTGTTGTATTGGTACACAGCATAAGATATAATGCTAAATAAGTTAAAGGGCGTCATAAAGACACTGAACACAGCATGTTATTTGAGAGAGATTGATTGTAGTCTCTCGTATCATTCATGTAAATGTTTGCCTCATCAGCACAGACTGAAGAACTCTGAAGGTGTTCTCCTTGCGGTTTTCCTGAATCTTTAGACTATGCATATATGTCCATTAGTTATGCACCTTAAGTGGTGAAACTTTCCAGCTATTTCTGTCTGTTTAAAATCATTACTATGACAGAACTACTGAAAATGCCCCCCTACAATTAATCTATTCAAACTGTGTTGCAGTTTGTTTGGGTGTCTGGCATAAATCCTGCTTCGTGCGACTAAACAATGATAACTTCCACCACCCACCTCTGGTCAGTATCCACTTAGTACTGGGCCAAAGCCTAAAATTAAGTACAGTATGTGTGTCAGTCATGGAGTCTTATTTAGCTTGTTGGTGCACAAGTTAAAGTTTTGGAGCAGCAAAACAGAAGCAAAAATAGACAAAGTAAAGAGCTATCGGTGGCCATATTGGTATCATAACAGCAATATTGCATAAAATGGGCATCTTTCCATTTACAGTAGTTTTCTGTAAACTAAGTAGTGATGTAGCAGTCAGACATCACTGAAGGAAACGGTGGCTCTGAGAGTAAGGTTTCTTGAATTTTCAAGCTGTCTATAAAATATAGTAATCACTGACTTAAATGATTTGTTTTGTTTTGGTTTTTTTCACCATCACAGCAGGACCAGTTTCCTCATTGGTCCAGGGATGAACTGGAGTCAGATCAGGACAACCCATCAAATCCAGATGAAAGATCAGATGATGATGACCAGAATAATTCTGATGAAGAATACATACCAGACTTTGATTCATATGATGGAGAAGATTCAGACACAAGCCTAACCTTGTTCTCTAATCTGTTAAAAACTGGACAGTTCATTGAGACAGCAGTGATAACGGATGATGTCACAACTTCCTTGAATGTCACTGACACTAACATCTCAGTTGTCCCGAGCATATCAAAAGACTGGCCAAGTTCTAATCATAAAATGGTTCCTAATGTCATTGAAAGGGGCTCTTTAAATTCTGACAGCCCCAGGGAAAAACTAGACGATAAAGCACAGCCTCACAACCTGAGCAAGATAAATTATTGTTACATTTGTGGTAAACCACAAAGTAAAATTTCCCGCCATTTGAGAACGCACACCACACATGCTGAAATTTTACACGCTTTTTTTCCCCTTCCCGAGGACTCAAAAGAGCGTAAAATATTGTTAGAGAAAATGCGGAACAAGGGAAATTTTAAACGTAATGTTGTGGTTTACAAGCTGGAACCGGATCACTGAAAGTGAAGAGAAAACCAAAAACTAAGGCAGTTTCTGGAAAGTTTATCCATTGTATACACTGTCAAGGAATGTACCTCCGGAAAGAGCTTTGGAGACATGTCCGTAGATGCCCGTGCAAGCCAGAAAGTGAAAATTTAGACCAACAACCTGGGAGAACCAAAGTGCTTGGTGCAGCTGCTGCTCTAGAGTTTGCATCCAGTTTTCAGATGTCCAGTGGAGTATGGAAACTCCTTAGTGTCGTGAAACAAGATGAAGTTGCCTCAGTTGTGCAAAATGACCTGTCAATTATTCAGTTTGCTCAGTCACTGTACAACAGACATGGACAAGACCCTACAAAGTACGAATACATAAGACAAAAGCTCCGTGAAGTGGGACGTTTGTTGTTATGCCTGCGCACAGAATTCTCTGTACACAACCTGGAAGATGCAGTTAAACCTGGCAATTTTCAAAAAGTTGTGCAAGCTGTGAGAAAAGTTTCAGGTTTTAATGAGGAGAAGCATTCATATGAAACACCAAGCCTTGCACTGAAGTTGGGACATACACTGAATAAAATTTGTGATATTAGTGGTTTAGATGGACTACCCTTTCCTGTGGTCCTAGAGCTATGGGAGTTGCGTTAAAACACTGCAAAAAATCTGAAAGAAATCTGCCATTAGTGCAGGGCAGAAGCCAGAAGATGAACTAATTCGGTCAACTGAAATGTTGTACAACTGAAATGTTCAAGAAGTTGTACACCTCAAAGTGGTCTGAGTTGGTGTCCCACAGTGCTTTAAACACACTCAGTGATGCCAAATACAATAAGCCCTCAACATTGCCCTTCACAGAAGACGTTCAAATCCTTCATCTGTACCTTCTGAAATCTGCAGAAAATGCCCTTTGCAACTTAAATGAGGCGGCCACCACTCAGAATTATGCTCAACTTGCACAAGTTACGCTTGCACAAATAATTGTGATCAATCGCTGGGGAGGTTTCAAAAATGGGTCTCAAAAGTTTTCACCACAGAGACAACACAAAACTCCACAAAGATGTTGCCATGGGCTTGTCGAAGGTTGAACAGAGGCTGTGCAACTATTTCAGCCGAATCGAAATTATGGGAAAAAGGGGCAGAAAGGTTGCAGTTCTCCTAACACCAAGTGTGGTGGATGCACTCTCACTTCTGATTAGTAAAAGGACTGAATGTGGTGTTTGTGCTATGAATGTCTTTCTCTTTGCAAAACCCAAATCAATGAGCCTTTACAGAGGAGAGGACTATTTGCGTGTTCATGCAAACCAGTGTGGAGCAAAGCACCCCGAGCACCTCAGATCAACTCTACTTCGGAAACATGTAGCCACAGTCTCACAAGTTCTTAATCTCAAGAATAATGAACTTGACCAGGTTGCTGATTTTCTGGGACACGACATCCGTGTTCACCGTGATTTCTACAGGTTGCCAGTTCCAGCAGTTCAGCTGGCCAAGATTTCCAAGCTGCTGTTATCTATGGAGAAGGGATGTCTTTCCAGTATTCAGGGGAAATCGCTGGATGATATTGAAATTGAAGGTTTGTACAGATATTAGCACTTAGAGATATTAAGAGCATTTATATTTCTGAATGGTAATTCAGATGCATCATGTGCAAATAAAAGATCTTCAGAGATGCAATTAAATCAATCTTGTCTACACATAGCATCTTCACAAAGATCAGTTGTTGGGATAATGCCTACAACCTGAGACTTTTAAGTGATTTGCCATCTGAATTAAAAAATTGTGGCATTTAATGAATATGTGTGCTTGTCCAGGACCAACACCAAGCACCAACTTGAGTGCATACTCTCAAATGTGTTCAATATATTTCTAATACAGTGGCAAGGTAGTCTGCCAAATCACAAGAATAAAGTGTGCTCAGTCTCATCCTCAGTTATTTTTCTCCATACTTGATCCCAGTCTGACAATTGTAGTTAGCTTTTGTTGATATTGATTTACAGCACCTCAGACAAAGTTTCTGGCCAAACTGAATATTTGAATTGTGTTTTCAAAATTGAGGAAAACATAGTCATTTGTGTTATTCAATTCATTTGTTTAATTTTTTTATGTGAATGTCAATGATCTGGCTATATTTAAAAGATTAATTTTCCTTTTCCGTCAACTGTATATATTCAGCTGAAATACTACTTAAATATTAAGATGAGGTTTTTGTGTGTGTTGTGTCTTTTCTATGTCCAGCTATTTATGTGACTTTCATTAATACCGTTTCCTAGATGAAATTGTGTTGAGTGACGCTGAGGCCAAAGACAGCGACAGTGATTCTGATGACGATAATGGTACAGCAAATGAACTTGCAAGTGCTGTTGCAGATTCTACAACAACACAACAGGTCCATTGCGCCAGAGATTTCTGTAAGTAACTTCACTCTATTTCTCTGTTCGCTCATGAATGAATATTAAAAAACAAAATGTCATCATGTCAAACTTTGTTGTGTGTAGCAGGAGCAGTGTCCTTGGTGACATTCTCAGAAATTGGGACTGTCCCTATTACTGAAGGTAAAGGTTGGGTTTTTTTGTTTGGGCTTTTTTTGGGTCAATGCTAGTAAACTGGGGCGTGACTTTTTACAACACAAATGGCAGCAAACTAATTCAAACAGAATGGGTTCAGGCAAAGTCCTTAGTGCCATCCTCACCACTCACTGTAGGTCCTTCCCGTCCTGTGCTGCTAACAAACCAAACAATGCAGCAGTAGGTTAGGATACTCTCAATGGTGGCTCGCTAAAAATTAATAAGCAGGTGTTGAGGAAGGTGAGCGTGCTGCAGTTTCAGGAGAAAGAACTGTCTCTGCTAGGCCTTCCCCACCCAGTGGGAGAATTTTCTGGATCAAGTGGGCTCAGCTGAAATGTAGATATTGGCAGATGTCACCATGGAGTTAGTGCAGTGGATAGGCAAGCAATCATATGCGAAGAAGGATTAGAGGAAAGGTATGAGGACACACTTTTGTAGTATTACACGGTCAGGATGTGTGAACTGTGACCCAAATCCTGACACTCTGTAGGTCCTGAGGAAGCCCAGCACCCATGTGCACAGTGCACTGCCTAAGGCCAAGTTTATAATCATTGAAAAGCATCCTTACATATGTGCCATTGTGATCCTGCTGTGTCAATTAACACAACAATATGAATTAAATGAACGCAGCAGCATTTTATTTTCTGTTTCTGAAAAACGAAAGGTTATAGGAAATGGTGACCCCCCCCCGCTGGTCTGGTGAGGCCTTTAGGATCTGTCGAGACTTCATCTATTTCTGCCGCTTTCCTGATCTTGACTCGGTGCAAGAACGATGTGACCTGATGCTGTTGGAGTCCTGTCAGGTTGTACTTGTCCTGTGCAGGATGGATGTTGGTGTCTTTGTTATGCCAGTCAAGGTGCTAGATAGAATTAAATCCTAAGAAACAGCACTTTGTGGTTCACCTTCCTGATTCCTCTTCTCAGTGTCTTATGTGCCTCTACATTATATATTCCTGTGGGGCGCCAGATTTGAAAGCAGAGTCCCGTGTTTTAATCGTGGTTTCTGATTTAGAAACACATTGATGATTTTTGCCACACTCGCGGTGCAGAAATTTATGTAAGAGAGGATAGCTGTTGTGTGTACCTCCAGATTTGTCACCTCAGAAAATACATCCCAGTCTATAGCATCAGACAAGCCTGTGGAGCCCTAGTCCCTTCTACTTGATTTTTGTTGTCTATTCTTTACTGTTTATATTTTCATGAAAATTGAAACAGGGTATTAATTAAACTCAACCTTTGGTACATACAGCTGTTTAACACATTTTTCCTTGTGTCATCTTCTAGGAAAAGATGTAGTCAGCTCCTAAAGGCTGGAGAAGAAGGTGTGGTCGAAAGCTGAGGTTACTGCAGTAATGCGGCACTTTAAAGACCACATAAACAAAGGAAAATTGCCAACCAAAAATGAATGTAGTCATGTGAAAATGGTAGAGGGCTCAGTCTTGGCACAGAGGACTGTGCAAAATATTAGGGATTTTGTCCGAAACCGAGGAGTAGCTGCAAAGAGGCAGTCAATTAAGCAAAAGATTTGATCCTCATTTCTCAGTCCAAGTTCTTGCTGTCGGTATTTTATGCTATTTTAAGGCATACATGTTTGAAAAAAAACCACTGTAACAGTTTTCATTTGCCTAAATCTTTTTTGTATTTATTGACATATGTACATGTACAAAAGTTTGTACATGTAAATATTTTTATTATCAAACATGTTAAACGGGTTTAATGTTTTAATTGGCAAATAAATATAAATACAAAAAATAAATAATACAATGCTCAATTTCCAAACCTTAGGAGCACATTGTTCAAAATTAAAGACCTGTTCCATTAATGCTGGTTACTGTCGTGTGTATTTATGTTAATGATAAGGTATTTAAATAGTGACATCATTGTCCCTTTAAGGAGTCAACAATGTTTATTTTGACCTTGTAATACACAAATCTGTCAAAACTGACATGTCCTTAGAAAACACAGCCCTGTAAGGGTGCGGTGTATGAAGTTGTGAAGGTCCTATTGGAAGTCTAAAGTGAGCTAAATTTTTTTCAGATTTTTTTGCAGTGTTTTAACACAATTCCCATAGCTCTAGGACCAAAGGAAAGGGTAGTCCATGTAAACCACCCTCGGGCCTGTTTGGGCAAACTGTCGCTCTAAACCATATAAATGTGTGTGTGTGTGCGTGCGCAGAAAGACTTTTACCCTTGGAACTGAATTTCAAGGTGCATACCCACGTCCTGTTAGATGAACAAAATAAGAAATGAATGATAGATTCGGGAAGACTGAGGCTATTATTAAAGACAAAGATAGGGGAGCTGTGGAGATGGGAAGTTTGGGTAGAGGTGCTCCTGAGGACATTGTAAGAAGTTATATGCAAGCTGATGATGAAGAGTCTCGAGGCCTGGCTGAATTAGTTGAGATATAGGTACGATACAGCAGGCACTGGGCTCAAGGTGGACACTGGTCTGAGACAGCAAGATTATGGGAAGTGCCTTTCTACAATTTTAATTCCTCTCTCTCTCCACGCAGTCCTCACTTTCTCCTAATGTCTCTCATTCACTTATTGAACATTTAAGCATACATTCCAGTTCCTGTCCTCCCTCCTATCTCATCCCATTTTCTCCTCTTTTGTTCAGTTCTATTTGAAGCATTTTTCCATAAAACAAAGAAACACATTTTGTATCTGAGCTAACCATTTTGACGACCTCTCCCACACTGTGTGTCATTGTGATAACTGAACAACTTAAAAATGAACTAAAGTAGGAAGAAACTTAAGTCAGTGACCCCAAACCAACATCAGAGAATAACTGATAGTAAAGACCAATGTTTGTGTTGCCTCACATTGCCTGTGAAACAGGCACAAGAAAAACTGCAGCTGGTGTCCAATTAGCAGTATTCCTTTGGACATTAGTGAGGTTAAATAAATCCATACCAGCAGGTAGTGGCATTCTTTATGATAACCTTAAAGGAAAACCAGACCTGGACCTCAAACAGTTGTAATGACAACATTTCTACTTTTAAACTGGGCTTGCTCACCACTAGAGAGAATTTTCTAATGTCTAGTTCCAGATAGCCAATCGTTTGTGCATTTGTGCATCTGGAAGATCATTCAAAACTTAGATATATCTTCCATGTGCCCCTTCTTGTCTTTATTCATGAGTTTACTTCGATTACCTCCAATTTTCCTCTCTTTAACTTGTGATTCACTTAGCTGAACAGCCAATCAAAAGGGATTGGGTATTCAGGTTTCACCACCGCCAATTTATGAATAAAAGTTTGACATCTGGAGAACATTCTCCATCAACTTTGAAGGTGATTGAGATCCAATCAAGGATGTAAACACAGGCTTATCCTGCTGTAGTCCTGTGCTCTGTCAGCTAAAAATGTGAATACAAATATAAAAATCAGTAACAAATATGAATTTAAAAGTTATTTGAAGACTACTTAAAGAGAAAGTATAAAAGCAGTGACAGTGAAAACACAGCGTACTTAACTAAAGGGATAGTTTTAATTTTGGAAGTGGGGTTGAATGTGGGACTTTTCATTGTCCTGCAGTAGATCAAGAGAAGCAAATTAAAACTCACTTCAACCCTTCCACTGTTTCAACAATTACTAACTTGGGTTCAAAAGGTAAATACTTAATTTATGCCGCTGGATGGGAAAATATTACGTAATAATAGGGGGGTGGACATCAGAGAAGCATCATGCATTCATACATCTGTTGACGTATCTACTTTTCATTCATGGATGTGGGAATAGAAAGGTGCTGTAATATAGTCATTTAGGGCACACTCACATGAAATCAGTACGGGGGAAATATGGTCTCTGATCCTAGTTCTTGTCAGTACACAAGCTGCTGCATTCTGGATTAACTGAAGAGTCTTTAAGATGTTATTCGGGCAGTCTGAAAATAAAGAATTACAGTAATCCGGCCTGGAAGTAACAAATGCGTGAACTAGTTTTTCTGCATCTTTTTGAGCTGTGCTGGATTTTAGTAATGTTACAGAGGTGAAAGAAGGTCGTCCTTGAAATCTGTTTTATATATGAGTTAAAAGACAGCTCCTGGTCAGAACCACAGCAGCAGCTCCCACTGAGACCTGCAGGATGATAAAGCACAAAGACTCCGGGGAAGAAGTAAAGTTAGTGTAAGGATATGGACATTTAGAGGAGCAGAAGTGGAGTCTGAGTCAGAGGGGGCAGTGAAGAGAGCTCAGTGCATCATGCAGTGTTCCCCCAGCAACTTAAGCCTATAGCAGCATAACTAATGGCTACATAGGCCAGCCCTAAATATAAACTTTAAAAAAGGAAGGTTTTAAGCCTACTCTTAAAATCAAAGGGTGTATCTGCCTCCCGTACCAAGACTCAAAGATGGTTCCACAGGAGAGGAGCTTGATTGCTGAAAGCTCTGCCTCCCATTCTACTTTTGGAGATTCTTGGGATCATAAATAACCCTGCATCCTGGGAGCGTAAGGTTCTGGATGGGTGATGGGGTACTATGAGCTCCTTAAGATAAGATGGTGCCTGACCATGAATAGCTTTGTAGGTGAGGACAAGAATTTAAATTCTATTCTGAATTTAACTGGGAACCAGTGCAGAGAAGCCAGTACAGGGGAAATTTGGTCTCTGATATTAGTTCTAGTTAGTACACGTGCTGCTGCATTTTGGATTAACTGAAGAGTTTTTAAAATCTTATTAGGGCAACCTGAAAATAAAGAATTACAGTAATCCAGCCAGGAAGTAACAAATGTATGAACTAGTTTTTCTGCATCTTGTAGAGACAGGATGTGCCGGATTTTAGCAATGTTACGGAGGTGAAAGAAGGCCGTCCTTGAAATCTGTTTTACATGTGAGTTAAAAGACAACTTCTGGTCAAAGATAACTTCCAGGTTTCTGACAGTAGTGCTGGAGGCCAAGGCAATGCCATCCAGATTAACTATGTTGTTGGATAATGTGTCTCTAATGTGTTTGGGGCCCAGCACAATGACTTCAGTTTTGGCAGAGTTTAACATTAAAAAGTCATGAGACATCCAGTTTTTAATGTCCTTAAGACATGTCTGCAGATTAGCTAACTGATAGGTTTCATCTGGCTTCATTGATAGATATAATTGTGTGTCATCTGCATAGCAATGCAAATGTATGGATTGCTTTCTAATAGTATTACCGAGAGGAAGCGTGTATAGAGTGAATAGTATTATAGTATCCATGATACACTGAGCTCTCTTCTCTCCCCCCTCTGACTCCGACTCCTTCTCTGCTCTTGTAAAGGTCCATATCCTTACACTAACTTTACTTCTTCCCCAGAGTCGTTGTGGTTTACCATCCTGCAGGTTTTTCTAAGTCGCAGTGGGAGGTGCCGCTGTGGTCCTGCCTGATGCCTCCTGGCCACATTAGGAAAGGAGATCTTGTGACTTGGATCCTGTGACTTGGATCCCAGGCTGGATATCCAAGTGCAAATCGGGATCCACAGATCACAATGGATTCTGGATCAATAGCCTACACCTGCTTCTGGATCACTATACTTCACATACATACTCCTGGACTCAGCAACACTCAGATCTTGCTACATGGAGTACAATGACTCCTGGACCAACATTCCTGGACTCCTGGGTTTACTCTTGTTTTCTTCTATAAACGCTGAATAGTAGTCTTTTCCTGCTCAGCGAAGGGCCTTCCTGTATACTTTAAGGCTATCCTGCAAGAATAGACGTGACTCTTCCAGTTTAATGGAATGCCATTTTCTTTCAAGTTTGTGAGTTATTCTGTTTTCACTTGCAAGTAATAAGATTATACCATGGAGCGAGTCTCTTGAGATTTTTGGTTTCTTCTTAACTGGGGCAATAGAATCGAGTGAGGCACATAGAATCTGGTAGTAAAATCAGCGAGATGTTCAAGCTGGGAGGGGCTAGAATTAAGATATGACTCCTCTGTTTTATTGGGATATGGAACTGAATTAATTGCAGAGGGACTAATTTCTTTAAAATTTTCAACAGTGTCCTCAGATATGCATCTGCTATAATAACTAGTGACTCTTGGTGTATAGTTGACGAGCAGAAATTCAAATGTTATAAGACAATGATCTGCTAAAAGGAGATTTTGCGCAGAGACTTTTAAGCGATCAATTTCAATGCCATATATCAGAACAAGGTCAAGGGTGTGATTAAAAGTGTGAGTTGATTCTTGCACACACTGACAGAAGCCAATGAATCTAACAGTGATAGAAATGCAGTACCAAGGCTGTCGTTTTCAAAGTCTACGTGGATATTAAAGTCACCTACGATAATAACTTTATCTGTTTTAAGGACCAAGGCTGAAAAACACTCAACTGAAAGAAAATTCAGATAAAAATTGAGTGTAGGGTCCAGGTGCTCGATACACTATAACAAACATAATTGGAGGCCGTCCTTGAAATCTGTTTTACATGTGAGTTAAAAGACAACTTCTGGTCAAAGATAACTTCCAGGTTTCTGACAGTAGTGCTGGAGGCCAAGGCAATGCCATCCAGATTAACTATGTTGTTGGATAATGTGTCTCTAATGTGTTTGGGGCCCAGCACAATGACTTCAGTTTTGGCAGAGTTTAACATTAAAAAGTCATGAGACATCCAGTTTTTAATGTCCTTAAGACATGTCTGCAGATTAGCTAACTGATAGGTTTCATCTGGCTTCATTGATAGATATAATTGTGTGTCATCTGCATAGCAATGCAAATGTATGGATTGCTTTCTAATAGTATTACCGAGAGGAAGCGTGTATAGAGTGAATAGTATTATAGTATCCATGATACACTGAGCTCTCTTCTCTCCCCCCTCTGACTCCGACTCCTTCTCTGCTCTTGTAAAGGTCCATATCCTTACACTAACTTTACTTCTTCCCCAGAGTCGTTGTGGTTTACCATCCTGCAGGTTTTTCTAAGTCGCAGTGGGAGGTGCCGCTGTGGTCCTGCCTGATGCCTCCTGGCCACATTAGGAAAGGAGATCTTGTGACTTGGATCCTGTGACTTGGATCCCAGGCTGGATATCCAAGTGCAAATCGGGATCCACAGATCACAATGGATTCTGGATCAATAGCCTACACCTGCTTCTGGATCACTATACTTCACATACATACTCCTGGACTCAGCAACACTCAGATCTTGCTACATGGAGTACAATGACTCCTGGACCAACATTCCTGGACTCCTGGGTTTACTCTTGTTTTCTTCTATAAACGCTGAATAGTAGTCTTTTCCTGCTCAGCGAAGGGCCTTCCTGTATACTTTAAGGCTATCCTGCAAGAATAGACGTGACTCTTCCAGTTTAATGGAATGCCATTTTCTTTCAAGTTTGTGAGTTATTCTGTTTTCACTTGCAAGTAATAAGATTATACCATGGAGCGAGTCTCTTGAGATTTTTGGTTTCTTCTTAACTGGGGCAATAGAATCGAGTGAGGCACATAGAATCTGGTAGTAAAATCAGCGAGATGTTCAAGCTGGGAGGGGCTAGAATTAAGATATGACTCCTCTGTTTTATTGGGATATGGAACTGAATTAATTGCAGAGGGACTAATTTCTTTAAAATTTTCAACAGTGTCCTCAGATATGCATCTGCTATAATAACTAGTGACTCTTGGTGTATAGTTGACGAGCAGAAATTCAAATGTTATAAGACAATGATCTGCTAAAAGGAGATTTTGCGCAGAGACTTTTAAGCGATCAATTTCAATGCCATATATCAGAACAAGGTCAAGGGTGTGATTAAAAGTGTGAGTTGATTCTTGCCCACACTGACAGAAGCCAATGAATCTAACAGTGATAGAAATGCAGTACCAAGGCTGTCGTTTTCAAAGTCTACGTGGATATTAAAGTCACCTACGATAATAACTTTATCTGTTTTAAGGACCAAGGCTGAAAAACACTCAACTGAAAGAAAATTCAGATAAAAATTGAGTGTAGGGTCCAGGTGCTCGATACACTATAACAAACATAATTGGTTGCAGAGTTTTCATGGTTGGATCGGAAATGCTAAGAAAGAGATTTTCAAATGAGTTAAAATTTAGTTAATTAGTAAATTTAGTTAGCTTAGGGTTTATTAACAGGGCAGAATTGAAAATGGCTGCAACTCCACCTCCTCTGCCAGTGTCTCTGGGAATGTGAGTGTTAATTTGACTGGGAAGAGGGGATTCATTAAGGCTTACATAATTATTTTGATACAGCCAAGTTTCAGTAAGGCAGAATAAATCAATGTTGTTAATATAGTTATGCCATCTTACTAATATAGTTAGTTAGACTGGTGTGAGAGCTCCGTTCCATGCTCAAGCATGGTACACTTCAGTGACCCTGGCACAGTCAAAGGTGTGCTTAAGCATGTTATGGTTACTCACTAATGAGCACAAGCACAAGCCCAAACAAGGGAACATGATGTAGAAATGACATCTAATCTATGAGATGATAGCCGCCTTGCATAATTGATAGATCTGCAAATGTGAGTCGTTCATATCTAAACAAAATGACTCCAAACAGTGCAGTCAGTAAAGTTACCGCCATGTTCTCTGTGTTAATCTCCATTTTGCTGGGACAGCAATTACCCATGCACCCTTTCTGTAAACATGGATGCATCATGATATTACTGTGCTGAGGTACTGTTGGGACAGGAGCAGTATAAGTGCAGGCCAGTGGGGGACTGGGGAGTGGGGGTCACTTAGTAATAAT
>KV751327.1:1303441-1315814 GCA_001698575.1 Mola mola
TCTAGCTGTTCCATAACTGATATAAAGCCAAATACAAAGCTCACATTCTGCCTGTCCCTGCAGAGCCTTCACAAGGCTAGGAGGATATTATGACAGCTGCTATTAGCCAACTTGAAACTGCAGCCAACAGTTCCCATTTCTGACACGCTACTTGCCAGCTATAAATGCTACCAATAGCCATGTAATTGTTAGTCTTCATGAGCTTATATTTTGCTGTCATGCATTTACATTGTGCGTCTGTGACTGGTGACGTCAATTTTGGGCTGGGTAGCCAACTGAAAAACCTCAGTGCTCAAACAGCCGAACAGCTAACATCACGGCAGAAACAAGAGAATTGTTCAGCAGCTAACGCAGTAACACTGTAGCACACATCCTAAACCAAGGGTTAGTAGCATGATTTAACTGGGCTTAGGAGTGCTTTTGGACTGAAGCTAACACTTGCTAATATAGTTCTTACATTTGGACTTCTAAATATTACATACTCCTAAATGTATATTTCTCCATGAATGAAAATGTAAATAAAAATGCTATTTTGAAACTAGTGATTTCTAAGAAAAGGGACAGTTGCTTGGTGAGTAAGGGGCTTAAAAGTATCCGCCGGGGGGGTGTAGAAGGACGGTTAAGTGTCGTAGGTGATCTTGAAGAGGTGGGAATTCAGTTGACTTTTAAATGAGGTGAGTGTGTCGGAGTTCCAGATGTTGAGTGGCAGGGAGTTCCAGAGGGTTGGGGTGGCGATAGTGAAGGCTCTGTCCCCCAAGGTGCAGTATTTGGTCTTAGTGGTGAGGGTGAGAAGGTTGGCGTCAGCAGAGCGGAGGCGGCGAGTTGGGGAGTGGCGTTGGAGGAGATCAGTGAGGTATGAGGGGGCGAGATTGTTCAAAGCTTTGTAGGTAATGAGGAGGATCTTGAAGTTGATGCGTTGCTGTATGCGGAGCCAGTGAAGGTGACGGAGGATGGTAGTGATGTGTTCTCTGGAGCGGGAGTGGGTGACCAACCGGGCAGCTGAGTTCTGAACATATTGTAGTTTTTGGAGGACAGTAGAAGGGAGGCCATGAAGGATGCTATTGCAGTAGTCTACTCTGGAAGTGATGAAGGCGTGGATGACTGTTTCAGTGGCTGAGGAGGAAAGGGTGGGGCGGAGGTGTGCAATGTTACGGAGGTGGAAAAAAGATGTTTTGGTGATGTGGTTGATGTGCGACTTGAAGGAGAGGGTAGGGTCCATGATGATGCTAAGGTTTCGTGCCAGGGGGGAGGGAGTGACTGAGTGACCATCAGTGTAGAGTGAGAAGTTGTGGGAGGAGGGGAGGAGGGATTTTGGGCCAAAGATGATGATTTCCGTTTTATTGCAGTTCAGTTTGAGGAAATTGTTGTTCATCCAGGTTTTTGTGTCGGTGAGGCAGTGGGTGAGGGTGGAGAAAGTGGTGGGAGTGATGGCTTTGGAAGAGATGTACAGCTGTATATCATCGGCGTAGCAATGGAAATGTAGACCATGGTGGCGGATGATGTTACCAAGTGGGCGCATGTACAGGATGAAAAGAGTGGAACCATGCACCGAGCCTTGAGGGACTCTGTGAGACTGGGGAGGTGTGGGATTTATGGTTATTTAGGAGATGTAGTGGAATCTGTCAGATAGGTAGGCAGTGAACCAGGACAGTGCAGAGTCTATGATGCCAATGGATTGCAGGCGACGGAGGAGGATGGAGTGATTGATGGTTTCGAAAGCTGCACTGAGGTCAAGGAGGAGGAGAATGGTGAGGGAACCAGAATCGGAGGAAAGTAGGAGGTCGTTGGTGACTTTAAGTAGGGCTGTTTCAGTGCTGTGGTGACTTCGGAAACTGGATTGGAATGTTTCATACAGGTTGAAAAAATGAGTGAGCTTTAAATAGTGCAACATTAAGAGTCAAATATTACTAAATAACTGCCTTTGTTTCATACCTTGCAGTATTACAGTCACCTATTTATTACCCTCATCAGTCAACACAACATGTCAGTGGATACATTTGGTTTATCTTATGCGATGTAGGCCTGTGCTCTGTCTACTCAAACAACAACCATGGTGACCCATACTCTGACCGAAAGAAAGACAATGATCTTAAAACAACACCTTTATTTTTCAAAGCCTGCATCCCTTACAGTTATAGTCTCCGGCTGTGGAGGGACAGCCAACACACACTGTGTGGTACCAAAGACCGCAGCAGGTGCACTCAATCTGAAAATGAAAACCATTGTCGGGTTCACATCACATCTGGAGTTTGTATAGTGAAGAAGTTCAGCTGTCATTGGAGACTGACATTCATTCTGTGTGAAGTCTGTGTGGTTCTTCAGCTGCACCAGTGTCACCAGAAAGTGCAGTCATGCAAATTAGGTTGATGAGCCCATTCATTGTCAACAGTGTGTGAAAGTGTAGAGTTCACCCAGTGGTGTTGAGGTGACCTATTCAAGGTGGATCCCAGTCTGCCAGCTGATTGTGAGTCTGCAGTTGGATGAATCTTACCCACTCGTCCATCTCAGCCCCTGAGCTGTCCTCCCCATAAGCCTGACACAGCTGGGAAAGGTCATCTGTAAAAACAATGCAGGCATAAATGTGTTCTATCAAACCAGATGCTATTTTGACAATACATGGTGGAGCTCTGCGTACCTGTGTCAGTCAACAATGTCACAGCTACTTCCAACCTCATTTTGGCCACACCTTCAGGGTCCACACAGTACTGGACTTTTTCTTGATTTAAGATTTGCTCTGTAAGCTACCAAGTTTCATTTAAGTATATCATGACTTCACATAATCACATTGTTACCTTGCACACAAAAACACCACACATGTAGTGTCCTGCTGCTTAGGATGTTCAAGTGTTTTACATGACCACCTCCCAACAGCAGGATACTGCCTACGAACCAGTGCTCTAAACAGATTAATCACAAGTGTGATGTTTTAGCTAGTGCAAACACTTTAATTCAAGCACAGGTGAAATTACACCACAATTACTTCTGTAATCACAAGAAAAACCAATGTGCCTGCTGAAATAATGTTGCATCCAAATGCACGAACACATCAGTATCTAAACTGATACTGCACTTACCTTGTTACATCCCTGCAGTGATCTATCTGTTTTTGTGTGGCCCCAAATGGGTCAAGGTACAAGGATCTCCTTTCCTAAAGACAAATGATCTGTAGAAATGCAGTTACAAGTGATAGCCTAGCCGTCACGTGGGCTAATGAGTTGTATCAAATTCTGTTAACAATTGAGAATACTTACAATGAGTGTCCAGTGGCCCTGGTGGCAAACTGCTCCAGCTGCAACACTTTGATTCAAAAGGTCAACCCAAAAACAATATACAAGTTCAGTGCATAGTATATATCAATTATGTATATTAGAAGGACCTGTAACATCTCACTCACGCTTTTATAAAGTTTGGATGAGCCCTGCCACACCTGAGTCATGGTGTAAGAATCAATAATATATATGCTCCTCTTCCTACCCACAATGGCCAGGTAGGCATTAATAATCTGAGGATAAGAGTGATCTTTGCTCAGCTGTTGACATTAAAGAGAAATATCAGACCAATAATGATATGAACAAATAGCACCTCACTCTCCAATTCATTTCCTGGAGCCAGGTCCATTAAGTTTTCCGAATAAACTTTGTAGGGCCCAACCTTTGACCAGAGGGTCTCAATCCTGCCTCCTGCCCATATGTCTCTGATTACTATAAAATAGAAAAGCTGACAATTTGTGAAATACAAAGTTTTTTACAAAGCTTTGTGGAAGAGTACTCACCAATTTCTGCACCACTGGAGGATTTTGGGACCTTGTAGCCCACAGTTTGAAACAGCGTACCTTCTGCTGTGGCAGATTTTTGTGTTGTGTCTTTGTGTATTCTGTATTGTGTATTGTGTATTGTGGTTGCCTTTGATGCTCCATCCAGAGGAGAGGGACTCAAAATTTTTTGCAATTTTCTGGGCATTCTCTCCTCTGGCTGGGCATAATGTATGAGATGGTCAGTGTTAATATTGTTTGTTTTTTTTCCTTCAAGGTCTGCACTCTTCCCTTCAATTCAAGTGATGGCAAAGGGTCCGAGCATGTCGGCCTCCAGCTTTCCTCCTTTCCTTTGATCCACCCTCACATTTTTTTGGAGGACAAGGTCCTCCACTTTAAAATTGTCCTCCTGGCCCCTCTTCTCTTTCCTTTTGCGGACCTTGTCCTGGATTATCTTTAGGTTGTCCTTGAAGTGTTCATATATCTGGTCCTGGATTTTAAGGCCTTCACAGGTATCCTGTCTTATAATGAGCCTGTTGATTTTCTCTTCAGAGATCTGATAAAATGCATGAATGGCTAGTTCTCTGAAGGATACCTCCCCTCTTTTCCAAACATCAAAAACTAGGGGCTGTATTTGTTGGTAAGTTGTTTTCTTGTTCTAAGAGCGAACATTGTTGCCTTTAGTAAGCTGTCCCAGTTTTTGGGGTTATCAGCTACCACTTTGTTAAGGGACCTGAGTATGCAGAATACAAATACAAACATGACACAAAAAGATTTTGGGTACACATATACAACAAGGCAGCTCTGTCAGGAGCAACAACATATGTTATTGTTGATACTCAGTTGTTAAAAATTATACCTCAGTATTGTCCCATTTAGTTTCTCCACAAGGTCGTAGGTCTGGGGATGGTAGGGTGAACAGAGGCTTCTCTTGATGCCCAGCTTCTCACAGAGCTCATAATTGACCTTATGATAAATTGGAAAAAATGAACAGGCAGCACAGCATTACGGTATTTGCTCATGGGGACACATGCAGCATCATTACAGTACCTTGTTCCAAAATTCAGAGCCCTGGTCTGTTAGCAATCTTTTTGGTGCACCAAATTTGTAAAAGAAATCAAGATTACAATTTGTGACCTTGACTGCTGTTTTGCTCTTGAGTGGGTAAGCCTCTGACCATTTGGTGAAATAATCAACCATTACACATACGTACTGGTTACCACCATCTGTCTGTGTGAGTTTACCCACCAGGTCCATTCCAACAAGCTCAAGGGGCTCCGTTACCTGCCAGAAAAAAGGAAAAAGATGTGAATTATATCACATGTCTCTTGAAGCTACAATTCATTCCATCATCCCTTTTACCTCTATTGGGCTGTACTGCCTCTTCTCCTTGATGGTAACCCTCTTCATTTGGCATTGTGGACACTGTGCAACCTAAAATAAACAAATATGCAGGAGTGATGTCAAACAGGAGTCATCTTTCAGTGTACATCCACAGATAGACATTCCACACTTGCAAAAATATACAGACTCCAACGAAGGAATATGTGGTGGAAGGATCAAAACAACTAATTTCATACAGTTGCTAAATAGGTATTCCACCCTTAAATTGTAAACATACTAACTCACCCATTTGTGAATGTCCTCCATTCCAGGCTAATAATAGCCTCTAATTATGGCAGTGTGGGTCTTCTCCACACCACGGTGCCCACCAGTCTTGCTGGAGTGAAACTCCGCAAATTGGTGTTGGCCTCCTGGGCAGTTGTCACCACTTTTGCCAGGTGCTCCGTTTGGGTCTTCTTACGGCAGCAAATGTAATAAAGGGCTCCATCTGGGGTTTATATATAATGAAGTTTTTTTTAATTCAAATTTTGAGTTGAATAATAGCACAAATCTTTATTTCCATATGGTATATGTCCTTACCCTTTATCCTGAAGGTGTCAGCTCTTCTCCGAATAACAAATCTCTCCATGCTGGTTGACCCTTCAGGATATCGGTTGTGGAGTTTATACTCCAGTACCTCAGAAATTATTTTTGGCATCCATGTCTTCCCCAACCTATCAGTCACTTTTGCTATCACTCTCGTGTGTTTATCTCCAACCTACTCAATAACCCACAAAGTTGTGCCACATAGCTTGATCCTTTATAGACTTCCATTACCCCCAATGATTTAAGTTTGCGCAGCTGTGTATAGTTAAGAGGTTACTGCTGTATGGACTCAATGCCCAGGACCCAGGACTCAATGCCCCCCCCCAAATACTTTTAGTTGAAAAACCTTTGCATCCAATTGCTGTTCCTCTGAGCATAACAAGTCACAGTTGTGTCAAATGTGAAAGTGAGCTGCATTGTGTAAAGTCATGGGATAAGTGAGAGGATTAGATGACCCATGTTACATTAGATGTAGTTTAATATTGACCATTAGAGACAGTGGATACAGATGATGTGTCACAGATTGATCTCACCATGTCAAACACGGTGATCTCCATGTGGACATATGCTCCATATTTTCATTTACACTGATTGCCTGTGATGAGGGTAATAGGTGACTGTAATACTGCAAAGTATGAAACAAAGGCAGTTATTTAGTAATATGTGACTCTTAATGGTGCACTATTTAAAGCTCACTCATTTTTGTCTGCGTTCAGGCTTCATTTTTGAGATGTTGCAATGTGAAAGTGGCACCATTGTCACCTTTTCTTCACTGTCTAAGCGCCTGAAGAAACCTGAATTGTGGCAGGACAATTGTCTTTATAGCAGCCCAGCTCTCTTGGTTTGCAGAACGAGTCACGGTGGCGTGAAGTTCTGGTGGAACAATGTGATTGTGATAATATGACTCACGTCCATAGACAACAGACAAACGGACTTGTGTCACAAGATTGTGAACCCTATCACAGGTTGATCTGGACACCTGACGCTGTGCCAGCGAGCTGCGTGTAAACAAAGGCTTCAGAAGCTTTGTTTCATTTGCGGCCTGTACGACAAATAAAAGTCTTCCAGTGGACTTGACGTGAGGTTGTTAACAGTACATTGAACAAATATGATATGGTTTTGTAGGCGTTTGATGTGAGTGTGAAATCTAAGGGAGATCGCTGGAGAAAAGTGGTGTCACCACTTAATCTGGGCGCTCGGCAACGACCGCCATCTCCACACTGCGTTTAAAGAGCGCGGGAAGAAATACCTCAAATTGTTTGTTTTCTGTCAGTGCAACAACTCTGGAACATCACGATGTACATATGACACTGACAGCTTGAACATCAGCACGATTTATTGACGTTTGTAGTATTCTGAACTAACATGCCACAGTCACGTTCATCATCATTCAGTTCAGTCCTTGTGTTTTCTCACACAGATTTACAGGTTGGACACTGCTGAATGTCGGTGTCTGTGCAGACTGCATTGGGAAGGCTTCTTACGACTGTACGTTACTAACACAAGCAAAAATAATAACGTTACATTTCCTTCTCAGTGGCCAGCGGATAGTAAAACATGCCCACAGCACTGTGCGACCAGGGGTCGTAGGCCATGCCCACAGCACTGTGAGACCAGGGCTCGTAGGCCACGCCCACAGCACTGTGAGACCAGGGCTCGTAGGCCACGCCCACAGCACTGTGAGACCAGAGCTCGTAGGCCACGCCCACCCCCCGAACATCTGGGACCTCACCAGTTAAACCGTAACAACGGCGGTGGATCCTGGCAGTTACTGTAAGGGCGATGTCCTAAAAGAAGTAGTAGCAAGGAAAGCAAAGTACTAAAAACTTAAAACTTTCGGAGGGAGAAGCGGCAGCCAAATGCGCCAGCGTCCTTTCCATGAGCCTACATTCGTAGGGCGCTTAGGGCAAGTATGAGTGCACCCTTTGCATTTTTCATATTAATTTGAAAATAGTGTGAGGTGGGCTTAATTGTGTTTTCTGCTTTCAAAGCAGATTGGAGTTCCAATCAAGGATCTATCTTTGTTGGACAGAATAGGAATCTTTGCTTGACTGTGTAAGAATGGTAGAATGGTACACATTTCGCTGGGAAGAAGAGTTATAGTGAGGGAGGACAGAATGACTGGCATGGGAAAGAGAGTGCGAATGTGGAGCGGTGAGAAGTCTGGACATCTGCAGCATCAGGTCTGTGTTGAGACTGGGGTATACTGGCTATCAGTTATACAAGGGACAGATTGGAGAGACAACAAGACTGGAAGGAATAAGAGCAAAGGTGTGTTAGAGGGTGATGAAAGCTTGAGTGAAAATGGAAGAATAGGAAAAAAGAGTAAGAGGGTGAATAGTAAGAGAGGGTAAGGGTTAAAGGACGTCAGATTGGGCAAAGAAATAACATGGATGATGGCAGGAACTAGAAATAATAAAACCAGCTAGTCACAAGAATTCTCTCTTGATTCATGAGGACAGAGCTCTGTCTCCAAAACACTGTTGATGATGTGGGGATTTAGTGTATACACAGTCTTTTCCTACCTTATGTACTGCCTTACATGCAGCACAATACTATGTGTTTACTTTTTTTTTGCAGTATTGCTTTACAAAAGACTCCTCCAATAACCATGCAGGTTCTTTGTCTTCAACACACTGACAAACAAACATTGAATGTGGTACAATCCACGAGTTAGAAAGTGAAACTTTGATCAAAAGGGGGCAGAGAAGAACACCTACGTCAAGGGTCTACTGAACCTGTAGTTACTAACTATTCCATAGTTGGCTTCATGGAAGATGGTTTAAGACACTTTCCACAGATGATCACTTAATGTCAACATTCAGAAACAGCTACAGTGTTCATTAAACACCTTTTATGTGATGAACAATCAAGACTACAATACCATCCTCCTTTACCCCCACCTCTTCGGAACCTTAAGCAGTGCGGGGCGGTGCTTGGTGACACACTGCACCGCGCACCCTCCGGGTACCCAACTCTCCTCTCCCCTCCGGGGTTAGGAGCGGGGTTCAATGTCTCCTATTGACTATTGACATGATTTTTGGAAAATTTTACATCTTTACTTACACTGTCAAGGTTTATAGCCTGCCACTGTACAGCTTTGAAAACAAGAGAAAACAGTATCAGAGGAGGAGGACAGCTTTTCTTTAAAAGCCTTTGAACATTTCACAAACTCTATATCTGCTGAGGGGTGCATATGATCTGTTATTCCCAAGCTCTGCCTTATGAGAAAAGAACCCTGGAGACAAACAATGGACGTGTAAGTGGATGGACAGAAAAAAAAACTGTTCAGGTTTGCAAGGAACTCTGAACAGTTTTTCCACAGAGGTGTAGTTTACCTTTACCTTTAAAATGAAATATAGATGAAATGTAATGTGTACAACAGCCTTTGTTTAAATAAAAATAATTAAATAAATAACACTCAGGACACATGTAGGAATGGAATACTGTAAGAAAAACTGAACTTGCACAATCAACGGAACCTTAGAATACACCAAATACAGAACCCAACTAGTAATGTTTAACCTGCTGCTGTTGTTCTCTCTCTCTGACCAGACACCATCTGTATTATTTTCTCTCAGTATATACATCTCAACATTATTATTAACATTGTAAATAATTTTGTATTGCATAATATCAGAGATGTTCTAGAATTCTATATACACACTGGTTGTTCTTGTTCAAGCAAAATAAAAAAATGTGTGGAGTTAAAAAAAATAATAATAATAATTATATTTTTTTCTAAGTGTTTGATCCAAATGAAAGCCACTGTAGATAAATGGGATGATACATCATTTTTGGCAAACGATTATTACCAAAACACTGGGACTGACTGGACCTGGAGAAGCCTTAAGCTGCAAGCTGATATGGAACATTTCACAGGCATGTCCATTCATTACATTCAGTTGTAGAACAATTTGTAGAGAATCATTGAGACAGAGAGTGTGTTTGTTTGAGAGTTTGTTGAATTATTTCTCTCAGTTTCTTCTAAGTTAACATCAAACTAAGGTAAGCTTATTACTTGTGCTCGGTCTCTATTTGTTACAGCATTATGAGGTGAGTATGTACAAATATTTGTGGGCCTGATTGTCAGCATACCTGTACTGCTTGAGACCTTGTGTAATGTGTGTTTGTTTCATTTTGTTTTGTGTGTGTATTTTTGATTCTCCAGTTATTGTGTATTTACAGGCATTGCATGATCATTGTAATTATTGAGCACCCTTTGGGAGGATGAAAAAGTTAACGAGGAAAATATTAAATATAATATCCACAGTCGTCAGTAGCATAAATAAAGTGTGTCTCACCAAAAAAAAATTCAAACAACTAGTCATCCAGGTCGACGCACAACCACAAGGGTACCTACAGTACATATACCTGAAAATCCCTGATAAATGCAAAAAGCATTCAGGAACTGCTGCAAGACAAATAAGCATTAGAGACAACTCTTTGACAAGCAGGCTGAAAAGCTCCTAACATTATCACCATGTGCAATACTGAGTTAGTCCACAAACCTTGGCCAACTTTGCTGCTGTCACAGCAAAGTGGTAACTTGTTTAAGACTTTCACTTAGCAGGTGTCACATTAGCATCAGGCTCCCTTTCTGTATTTTCGGCAACATTATTGTTATCTGCAGTCCCAGTGTCTTCTGAAGCAGCTGTACTTTCAGAGACAAGCTTATGGAAGCATTTAAAGAGAGTAGGTGGATACATTTTCATTTTTATTTTACTTTGGCGTTATAGTGCAAAATTGTGATTCATCATACACGGTGTGTGAGCTACTGTCCAGCAAGTCTTAACCACACACACAGTGCCATGATATACCTGACAGAGTGCATCTAGGATTCATTTTAACACATTTTTATAACCCCTCCTGGAACCGCCACCTTACCGTGGTGGAGGGGTTTGGGTGCCCTAATGATCCTAGGAGCTATGTTGTTGGGGGCTGTTTGCCCCTGGTAGGGTCACCCAAGGCAAATTGGTCTTAGGTGAGGGGCCAGACAAAGTGCGGTTCAAAGACTTCTATGATGGTAAATAATAACAAGGACTTGTGTACCCTGCCCGGAGGGATACCGGGACCCCGCCCTGGAGCCAGGCCTGGGGAAGGGGTCCGTAGGCGAGCGCCTGGTGGCCGGGCCTTTTTCCATGGGGTCCGGTAGGGCTCAGCCCGAAAAGGAAACATGGGTCCGTCCTCATGTGGGCCCACCACCCACAGGAGGAACCATAGAGGTCCGGTGCTATGTGGATCGGGTGGCAGTCAAAGGCAGGGGCCTTGGCGGTCCGATCCCCGGTTGCTGAAGCTGGCTATCGGAACATGGAATGTTACCTCTCTGATGGGGAAGGAACCTGAGCTTGCGCGTGAGGTTGAGAGATACCGGCTAGATATAGTCGGCCTAACCTCAACGCACAGTTCAGGTTCTGGAACCAGTCTTCTTGAGAGGGGTTGGACTCTGTTCTATGCTGGAGTTGTCCCAGGTGGGAGGCGGAGAGCAGGCGTGGGCTTATTAATAGCTCCCCGGCTCTCAGCCAATGTGTTGGAGTTTACCCCCGTGGACGAAAGGGTTGCTTCCCTGCGCCTTCGGGTTGGGGAACGGGACCTGACTGTGGTTTGTGCCTATGCGCCAAATAGCAGTTCAGAGTACCCACCCTTTTTGGAGTCCTTGGAAAAGGTACTGGAGAGTGCCCCTACTGGGGACTCCATCGTCCTACTGGGAGACTTCAACGCTCATGTGGGCAATGACAGCGAGACCTGGAGGGGTGTGATTGGGAGGAACGGACTGCCCGATCTGAACCCGAGTGGTGTTCAGTTATTGGATTTCTGTGCTAGTCACAGTTTGTCCATAACTAACACCATGTTCAGCCATAAGAGTGTCCATAAGTGCACTTGGCACCAGGACACCCTAGGTCGACAGTCAATGATTGACTTTGTAGTCGTATCATCTGATCTGCGACCGTATGTGCTGGACACTCGGGTAAAGAGAGGAGCAGAGCTGTCAACTGATCACCACCTGGTGGTGAGTTGGATCAGGTGGCGGGGGAAGAAGCCGGACAGACCAGGTAGGCCCAAGCGAATAGTGAGGGTCTGCTGGGAACGTCTGGCTGAGGACCCTGTGAAAATGGTCTTCAACTCCCACCTCCGGAGGAGCTTCAACCACATCCCGGAGGTAGTGGGGAGCATGGAGTCTGAGTGGGCCATGTTCCGCGCTGCCATTGTCGAGGCGGCTGCTCGAAGCTGTGGTAGCAAGGTCGCTGGTGCTAGTCGTGGCGGTAATCCCAGGACCCGCTGGTGGACACCAGAGGTGAAAGGGGCCGTCAAGCTGAAGAAGGAGACTTACAGGTCATGGTTGGCCTGTGGGACTCCCGAGGCAGCAGACAGCTACCGGCAGGCCAAGCGATCTGCGGCTCGGGTGGTCACTGAGGCAAAAACCCGGGTGTGGGAGGAGTTTGGTGAGGCCATGGAACAAGACTTCCAGTCGGCGCCGAAGAAATTCTGGCAAACTGTTCGGCGACTCAGGAGGGGAAAGCGGAACCCCGTCCACACGGTCTTCGGTGTGGGAGGGGAGTTGCTGACCTCAACTGAGTCTATAGTTCGGCGGTGGAAGGAATACTTCGAAGATCTCCTCAATCCCACCAACACGCATTCTGAAGAAGAGGCAGAGCCGGAGGACTTTGGGCTGGGCCCTCCCATCACTGGGGT
>KV751327.1:1317563-1344616 GCA_001698575.1 Mola mola
TGCATGGTTAAAAGTTGGTTAACAGTGCTGAATGTACACTCTGACTGCAGTAGGGAGGCACAACCTGCAAAATCTCTCTTTCTCAGTCTGTCACTGAGGCTACTCTACAGTGCTGACATGGTGTGCTGCAAGGGGTGGGACTGATTTTCCAGGATGGATGCCTTTACTGTGTAGGACACTACAGCCACCCCGCATGCATTAAGATCGACGGATCAATAACGCACCCGGAAGCATGCTAGTTGCTCCAAGCGACTTGAAGTAAGAGAGCTTTTGTCTGGGCAGAAACAATACAGTTAGCATGAAAGTTAATGACGGATTGTGTACTGTGAGCACTGCCTCATTTACTTTTGTACTTGCTGTGATAACCTGTTTATTTTTGTTATATATTATTGTTAGTTTGGTTTGTGGTGCACTTTGCACAATACTTCGCTTTCCTAACATGTACAAACCAGTGGACAGAAAATGAGCTGCACTTAACCGCACCAACCGCTGAGGGCTAGAAAAGTGAATATTGTGTCACCACAACTGTTCTACCTCATGCTATTTCTGACCATTTCTCTTCCTCTGCTTTTCATTTCCTAGCCTTAAGGGCATATATTTCTTTGGCTGGTTTCATCTACTAAGTGATGTCCCCATCCTCTCTCCATTTAATCTCTCTACATCTCTATCTTTTTTTCACTTTCATTTTCAATCTCTTTCAAAGCCAACACCCTTAAACTTAAAACTGAGGCTATCACCTCTTCACTGCAAAACTGTCATACTTCAAATATCTCCTCTGATATACATATGTATTGTTCACACAAATCTTATGGCTATATTTGGCTCCATTTTGCTCCCTGCTGCTTATTTTTTTTCCTTGTCTCCAATTCTAAAAAGGTAAAAAAAAAACAACAGATTTTATGGAGTTAAATCATTAAACATTTCTCTTATTTTTTCTTTCTCCCTGTGGTTTCCTCCTGAGGTCTTAGATCAGCATTATGTCCCCAACTGTTTCCTTTTGTGATGGGCAGGGGTGGGATTGTAGTGCTGATCTCATTTTCCCTAAATCCAGAGGTTGGGGGTCCAAAACAGGGAATTCATCATGGCCAGATTGTCCTTCGAGAGTCAGTAGCTCCCTCTCAAAACCTAAGTCAGCACCAGATCGCCTTAAGAAATTAAGATGTTAACGGACTCAATTCATTTCAGACCACTTCATGCCAACAAGCCAGAGCTGCCAAGTGCAGGGTGACACGTAGAGACATACACAAACATCAACACAATCACATATATATATACACAAAAAGAGTCTTAATTCCACTAAAGTACCACATACAGTCCATGTATTAATCAATCACTCCTTCACACTGAGTACAATTTCACCTAAGGAGGAGCAACATCAGATGAATCAAACATACCAAGACTTAATATTTTGGGGCAGGTTTTAAAACATACTGTAAGTCTATCAGCAATTGCATTTTTGCTATATGTTTCACAGAAATCACACTAGAGAGGATGGATTCCCACTCAGCATGAGTGGACATGCCAGAGATCATACTAAAACATCGGAATTTACAGTGTGTACAAAATTATAGTATGTATTCTAAACAAATTAAGAATGTGGATTAAGAAGGACCTCAACCAACAAAATAACAGCTGTTATAACAGGCTGCATAGATTATCCATAAAACCTAATTAACACTAGCTCATTGAGGACATTTTATTTTATTTATAACCACCCTTCCACTTATTTTAAAAACACACACACATCAGCTAATTTGCAATACATCTATTAAAAAATTTCTTTCCCATTTTTTTTCCTGCCACAAGTCAGACAACACAGATAGGCCTAACCTACAAACTTAGAGTGCTCAAGTGCTATCTCTTAATGAGAGAGATAGCACTTGATTGAAAGAACAGTGGGAAAGAAGATGTCTCATATGAAGAGAGGGCAATGCACAAACAGTGATTCAGACACTTGTTTTCAAGATGTTCATGTAAGAGAAGCTGGATAAAGTCCATTTAAATGATAAAAGATTCAGTCAAAAGAGCACATCTCTGACACAAATCTAACATCCAGCATTTGGCACATAAACATGGCAGTTTTGTTGTGCTTGGTGTTTCCTCCCTGAGCTCCCAGACCCTCTTGAGGGCATTTTCCTTACTAAGTCCTTGCATATCATTATGTCGTATGTAGTATGTCACAAATCTTAACTGATATGTAGTTTAGGAAACAGTCAGTGTTGAGGATTGGATTTTGATCTGATGAAGATGAAAATAGAAACAACTGAGTTTGTAGTATTTTTCAACTCAGTGCTAAGTAGAGTACAGATCAACTCACAAAGCAGCCTTGGCACGGCACCTACTGTCAAACTTCATAACAACCTCACCACCATTCTCTCTCTCACATTTAACTACTCATTCTCAACAAAAAGCTGACAGACTGTAGCTTAACTGCTGGCCAATGAACAGATAATACAAATGGCAAGCAGAAATTGCTCTTTAAAATTATTCTTTAATACACAACTACTGACCAAACTTTATTCGTACTAAAATCTATTTATCTCTCTTCAACATTTTCTCCTTTGGCTGTGGCAGTGAAGGCTCTGTATAAATCCAGATGAAGCATTGCACCCCCTTTTCATGGCCACTTCTCTTTTACATTGCATATCCATATTTTATCTTAGAACTGTGGTGAGACTTGAACAACGGGGGGATTGTTTTTTTTTAGCTCAACAACTATTGGTTGCAATGTTTCAATGTAGAAACCAGCTAAAATTCTTACCAGCTCATAAAACCGTGTGGCAAACTTGTGGTGATGGTATTATAACACATTTTATTTAATACTTCCAAGATGCCAACAAGATGTTGTTAAGATATGCTTTTCAAGTTTAATTAACCATTTAAGTACCAAAAACCACTTAAGGTAGCATTCACCCCTTCAAACAGGGATGGGGACCAGGTTGAGGGAGACTTTTTAGAGCTGGACAGTGAAGTCACTGTGGCGCTGGGCTGCAGATTCCTGGTGCTGGGTAACTGTAACTGGCTTCCTGCAAGGCAGAGAACCATTGACATGAATGATGGATGACAAGCGGACATGCCGCCATCTTGCGTTGTGATGTCATTTGGATCCAAATTTTATGCAGAGTTCATATTCCAGTCAATCCACACACTCGCCCAATTGTGGAGCTCACCTGTCAATTCTGTCAATAAAATGTCACCCTGTTTTTATAGATTTAAATAACTAATTCAAAACAAACTGATTAATAAATAAATAAATAACACTCGCAAATACACCAGCGTGATAAGTCCTACCTATTTTGGAGGAGTACATTTTTGTTTTTGTTTTATTTATTTATTTATTTTTTATTTGGCCCCACTACTACCCAAATGATGGAGAATGAAGGATATATGACTTATGCTGGAGTTTGCAAACAGGGGGAGATCAAGGGAGTGGGAAACACTTTGACAAATATAGAGATGGCAGCATGCTAGCATGCCTGTGGTTTACTGACCTAGGGAATGGAATTGGCAGGGAGTTGGCAACTAGTAGACTTGGGGATGAAAGCTGGAAAGAGGTTAGTAGCCTGATTGCTAATGAACATGGGAGCTGAAGCTGGCCAGATGCTAATTGAGTAGAAGAGATTCTGACAGCCAATCATTCAAGAGGCAGGCTGGAGGTTAGCTTACATTTTTAAAATGACTTTTTTTTTATATGAAATTGATCAAGTCTTATCTGTGTGTTGGAATTGGAAAGAAATGTTGTACGCATTGTACACAGTACCGTGTCTCCTATGACGTGTTGCCACTATTTCAATAAGAACAAGGGACTGATTTTCTTAGATGATCTCTCTGGACTGAATGTTTTTGGGTTTCATTTTTCTCCTCGGTTCACACTGTTGATGGATGGATGGATATCCACTGCTCCCCATATTCACACATACACATATACACACACACAAATACACGCACACACACGCACACTAGTTCACTTCATTCTCCCAACCTCTGATTTGCTCCTTATAGTCCTTCTGCAATGAGACCCCAGCTCCTGCCAGCAGCAGCACTTTAAGGTTAATAAATGAAGCCCAAATGGGTTTGACCTCCAGAAGAGAAACAAAGTGAATTTAAAAAATCCCAATCTGACACAGCATGGATACAGGGCCTGTTGGTCAACCTTGATATTTCTACCAAGTACTTTGTGAACAATAATTGACTTTTCCCTCTAAAATCCATCCTATCATAGCAATCATATCTTTCACATGCTTACCCTATATCTTCTCTCTATACTCTATAGTTTGGAGAGACAGATTTATATTACTGTTTATACTAATGTTGTCATGGTGACATGGAACTAAGAAACTACAGCACCTTTCAACTTCAAAATGTAATCATTGTAATCATCAAATATTATCTGGATCTGGTCCTGGACCCACATTCTAGAATCTTTTTTCAGAAGTAAGTAATGACTTTTTGACATATCTTTCATATTAAAATCTAATGTTTTCTTTCTAGAAAACAAAATATCACAAATGTGTATTTAGGCTCAAACTCGAAATAGTGTCATTACATATGGCGTCAAGCTGTAGCTGAGCTGTAGATCTCAGGTGGGCAACCTGGAGCAAGATCAATGGACATAATAGGTCTGGAGGGTAAACAGGATCAAAGGGTAGCACCTTCATGGAAGTCATCGAGCAGAAGGAGCCATAGGTGGAGTACAACCGCATGGCTGACTGAGGACAACCTTTGGACCTTTGAGGACAATTAGCTGGGCTACAGTGATATGTAACAATGGGGAACTGTGTATTGGGGAACTTGCATACAGAGCACAGTGAGGCTGATCAGTAATTAAGTAAACTAAGTTGTGTAAAATTAACCAACCATGACTAAAAACCTCTGATTCCACTGCTCTGTTACACTGCAGATAACTTATCATGTAAACTCTATATATCTATATCTATATCTGTATCTATATTTTGGCATAAATAAAGCACTTAATCATTTTATTAAAATTGTATAACTTTGAACTCAACAATACATATTTAGATAAAATGTAGTTAATTCCTTTCATGCAAATATCCACTGGACCATAAAGGTGGCTGTGAGGCTCTAAATTAGCTTTGTTATCGAGACACGATGGATGGTGATAGTGAGTGTCTCACAGCGAGGAAGAGCTAGGGCATGGATGGGGCTATAATTCTGATGATAATTGGATTAATATCTGTCATGATGTCCCCTATTATAACTGCAGTAAACAGGGGAGAGGTAGGAATAATAATTGTTAATTTGAAAAACATGTAGATCAGCAGCATGAAGAAGAATTGTATATCTCAGCTTAATGCTGAACAAAGATCACCCTTACTGTTATGGGCATATGAATTTGGGTAACTGTGCATGTGTGGGAGTCTATCATACCAAAAAGGTACATTATGACATGTACATGTCTGTGTACATCTGTGATTTAAAACTGTTAAAAATATCCCTATATGCATATTTGAAGTGTTGTTTGCAGCCTGTTCACAATTTCAAGTATGTGTTGAAGTGTGTGCATGCATGTATGTGTCCTACCAAGAGGGTGTGTATGAAAATGTGACACTGTGTCTGTCCCCTGTCCTCTTCCCTTTTCTGGGCTGGTTACTGAGGGGGCAGCTAAAAATGGAAAGAGATGTGTCAGCTTGTGATGTAGCTGGTTGGGTGCTACACAAGCACTTGCATACACACATGCATGCGCACATGCGCACACACTCGCAAGAGCAAAGGATAAGACAACAAGAGATATGGGCCAAAGATCCAGCTAGGTTTTCTAAACTTTCACAGGAGACTAATCCATTTCAATTATTAGGCTTACAGGATCTCCATGAATGTGTGAGTGTGCAAAGCAGAGCAGAGAATCGGTTTGATTTTCTCAGTTTACTTATGAAGAATGAGCTACGGATTTGCTTGAATGGCTGAATGGACTCACCAGAGTCTCTAAATTAGAGGGTGTAAAGAAAAGAAAATTAAATGGGAAAAAATTCATGAAAAGAGCAGAAAAACAAAAAGTAAAGGACTGAATAAATGGATTTGTTAAAGTCAGGAACCAAGAATGAATATATGATAGAACTCCTGGGGGTGGGCCGAAGGAGAGGAAGAGATTAAGGGAATAGATGGAGGCACTGAGGGAGTCACAGGTTACTAGTTGGCTGCTATCTGCCAATTGATTGGTGTTTAACTGGCTTTTGCTCCCCTGGCAGTGATGACACTAAGTGGGTCCTTTCTGTTTTTTGTTCTTACTTCTTTTTATACACACATACATATGCATAACATATTTCCCTTATGGAATTTTAATGCTTCAGTCTCTATCCATGTGTAAAATAGGAAGAAGGTTTAAGCACAAAGCAAGAAGCTTCAGAATAATGCCAATTTAACCTTTTCCTCCGATGAGTTTGTGCTGCTAAAACTATATTTCAATGCAATGGGAGAAAAATAAGCCAGTGATCATTGTTTGCCCCACTGTCTCTATCAGCTAAATAGAAAGATTTCATTCCAATTTTTTGTGTGGTTCAATTTCCTGCTAGCTAAAAGCTACAGATAATGACACAACTGTCAGTTTCACAGATGGCCACGACGTTAGGGGCGGCTGTGATTCAGTGGTTAGACAGGCTGGAGTTCTCATTGGAAGATTGTCATTTGAGTTCCCAACCCCTGTAGTCAGCATGTTAAAGTTCCATTGGCAAGACATTCCACCACCGAGCCACCGCCATGCTTCAATGTAGGTGGGGTGTTATTTTCAGCATATGCTTCATTCTGCTTCCTCCGGATATAGTGTAAAACATAGCCTTGAAAAGTTCTTTTTTTGTTGTTTCATCGTTCCACAGAACAGAACCTTAAAACTTCTGGCTTATTTATGTTTTTGAACATGTTGGAGCTGACTTTTCTTGTGCTTTTGGGTCAGTGGTGGTGTACATCTTGGAGTCTGGGCATGTAGACATTCAGGTTTAGTATCTGCCTTAATGTGCAGACTGATACCTCGGTGACTTTTGCAGTCACTTGAGGGTTTTTGAACACATGCCTCCTCAGGAATCTGGTGGCAGCCATTGATAACTACCTCTTTCTGTCACATACAGGTAGGGTAGCCAAGGTTCCTTTTAACTTTGAACTTCTGAAATATGTTTCCAAAAGTATCTCTAGGAACATTCAGTGCCCTTTTTTTTTAATCTTCTAGTATCCTTTTCCTTGTTGGTGCAAGGCAATGATCTCTTAACTTTATGTACAATTCTCTTGACATATTTCTGACATTCAGTCAAACGTTACCATCAAAAAAACCCTAGGCAGTCCAGGTATTAGATGTGATATGTCTCAAGCACACCTGTTGTAGCCGATGATGCCCTTGATTAGTTGCATCAGGTATGCTTGAGACAACACCTGATTGGAAAATGTGTGTTCTTATGAGAGATTCTTTTGAGGGAGTAAACAATTTAGAAACAGATTTTCAAGCTTGTGAATACCACTGGATATCTAAACACATACAGTACAACAACCTTCCTCTGTTTAGCCTCACTATGGTTAACCTAAAAAAAAGTACAAAACTAAGACAACTAACACATCCACATCAATAAATTAAAGTATGTGTAGGCACTATGGTGATGCAAAGGTGAAAATCAGTACAAAGAAATGAAATAACTGCAACACGCACACATACAGTATTCTCAACATTTCAAAAAAATGAAATGTACCCCTCTTCATCTACCACAATATGTTCCTTTTTGTGTCATGACCTTTGCAACCCATTCTCTTCTCAGGTTGTCTCATAGTGATGTTTTGATGTATGCCCCTTGCAACTTTTCCTGACATGTAGTGTACTCTTTGTAAACGTCCATTGGCACGCTAAGCTTTCTGGATAATTTCCCTTTGGTCACCATTTAGGCACAAGAACACAACACATAGTTTGGGTTTAGGAAATTACTGTTGATGCTTGATTCAAATGGGACGCAAACTCCGGTTTCCTAAATGAAAGTCGTATTTGTGATCATCCATTCACATTGCACATATATGAAACCGTTGTGCATGTCTCCTTTACAATAAAAGATATATCTTCACAGCTGGAACCGTGAAGGTGTGTGACAAAACATTGATATCTGACAAGCTGACAAGTGTTCAAACATTTTACTGCACAGTGGCCTTAATATTTGATATTTCAAAAATCAGTTTGAAGATGCAATGTAACAAGCTCAGAATCAGAATCGGAATGTTTTTTATTGTCATTGTACAATGAAATTATAGCAGCAACCGAGTATGACAAACAACACAAACTAAGAATGAAATGTACAAGCAGCAATACTTAAATATAGAAATATAAAGTAAATATAGTCAGTAAATGATGATGATGATGATGAGCCGATGATTTTCCATGCTGTCTTGACCACTGTCTGGAGTCTCTCCCTATCTGCCACGGTGCAGTGGGAGAACCACACCGTGATGCAGTAGGTCAGGATGCTCTCGATGGTGGAGCGGTAGAAGGCAGCAGCTTCTCACAGATGTTATTTTTCCTGAGCACTCTCAGGAAGTGCAGACGCTGCTGTGCCTTCTTGATGACAGCTGAGGTGTTTGCAGACCGGGAAAGGTTAGCTGAGATCACGGTATCCAGGAAGGTGGGGGGAGTCCCAGGTCAGACAGTTTGCTGACCAGGATGTCAGGGATGATGGTATTGAATGCAGAGCTATAGTCAATGAACAGCATTCTGACATAGCTCTCCTGGTGTTCCAGGTGGCTTAGCGCGGTGTGAAGTGTGATGGCTATTGTGTCTTCTGTCAGTCTGCTCGCTCTGTAAATGAACTGGTGAGGATCGAAGGAGGGAGGGAGGTAGGTCTTGATTTGGTTTAGGACCAGCCGTTCCAGGCACTTGGTGATGATGGGTGTTAGCGCAACTGGGCGGTAGTCCTTGTGGCTAACAGTGGGTGATTTTTTGGGTACCAGGATGATGGTGGAAGACTTAAGCAAGATGGTGATGATGGACTGTGTAAGGAATAGGTTGAAATTTGTGGTGAAGACCTGCGAGAGTTGTGCAGCACAGGCCCTGAGCACCTTCCCAGGAACACCGTCGGGTCCAGAAGCATTCCTGGGATTAACCTTGCTTAGCATCCAATCCACTTCTTGTGCCTGTACGGTCAATGGTTTGGAGCTGGAAGCTGGACGGGGCTGGGATGGAATGGTTGCAGACTGTTGGGTGAGGGTCTCCAAGCATGTGAAGAAAGAGTTCAGCTCCTCCACTATTGCGATGCTCGAATCGACTGCTGTGTTGGTTTGTCCCCTGAAGTTGGTAATCTGCGAGATTCCCTGCCACAGCTGCCGAAGTTTGTTGTTGGAGAGGTGGGTTTCGATCTGCTGTCTGTGTTCTGCTTAAGCTTTCCTGATTCCTCTCTTAAGGTCGGCTCTAGCAGCACTGTACAGTTCTCCGTTTCCAGACCTGAAGGCGGTGTTCCGGTTTTTGTTGCTGATTGTCTTGACCTGGCTGTTCATCCAGGGCTTCTGATTGGGAAACACTCTGTCAAAACTGTCTATACACTGTTACATTCCCCATGCAGAACTTTATGTAGGATAGCACAGCCTCTGTATGTTAGGTCCTGATGTTCAAAGACACATTCAGTGTGTTGGAAAAAGTGTTGTAGTTGTGGAAGCGCATTTTCAGGCCAGGTTGTGATGGTCTTGGTGACTGGAGTTGTGCCTCTTCTCAGAGGTGTTTATGCAGGGGTGAGGAGCAGAGAGAGGTGGTCTGACTGGCCTGAGTGTGGGAGTTGTATGGCTCTGTATGCATGTTTCATATTTGTGTAAACATATAAAGTATAGTATAAAGTGTTTTCCCCTCTAGTAGCACAACTTGCATGTTAGTAGAATTTAGGCAGGACTGACTTCAGGTTTGCCTGGTTAAAATCTCCTGCAATAGTGTGTACGCCATCGGGGATAGACCGCTGTAATTTTGTTTATTGTGTCTGACAATAGCGAGAGAGCTATGCTAGTGTTAGCATCAGGTGGTAAGTAAACAGCTGTTATTAGCATGACAGTTAGCTCTCTGGGCAGAAAAAATGGACGGGATTTAATAGAAATGAATTCTAAGTCTGTTGAGCAATGAGTTTGCTTGACTACATTGCTTTTAGACCAGTCGTTGTGCACTTAAATACACAGTCCACCACCTCTGCTCTTACTGGAGTCTTTGTTTCGGCCCCAGCGGTAAACGGGGTGGCCTGCTAGCTGCACGGCAGCATCGGTGCAAGATTGAAGCAAACAAGAAAAAAATGTAGGAGGAGATAGGGTTACATTTTTTGATAAAAACAGTAATAAACATACTTCCCTATCTTAAAGTGTATTTTAAAAAATTACCACTGGGTCACTTTATTGGAAGCTTCAAAGGTATACACATATGCTAGATTTGTCATGAATCTTCAAATTTAAACATTTTTGATGATTGCTGTAGCGCCTTCATCAGGACTATTAGCACACACTGAGGAAATATAGCATGGAGCTGGTTCAGTGTGCTTTGCAAATTCTTATGATTGACAAAGCAGGTTTCCTGGTACAAAAAAGATGACAAAAAAATATTACCAATTCCAGTGCTAGACCCTACAGGAGTATTTACAGCTGAGAGAAAAAGGAGGAAATCTCCAGTAACTGACCATTAAATCAGCATGAAACGTACAGAGGCAAACAGCAACAAAGACAAAAGAATTACTGAGTGAGAAAGAAAAGTTTGCTTATGCTGTCACTTCCATCACTGCCAAAAATCATTCATAATCTCAGTTCCTCTGTTAATAACAACTGACAAGCTACAAGCTTCAATTTTTCTTCAGGGACACCGCAGATTTTGACATCTGTATTTTCCATGAGATGAGGATCTCACACCAGGAGGCTATGTATGCCCGCCAGTTGGAACAGATCTCCTGCAATGCACTAAACAGCTAATGCAGATATAGTGGCCTATGCTGCACTATTGTGCTATACTAAGCACATAAACAAAGCAGCATACACGTAATCATGCATACAACTGCATGCATCACACATACTCATCATTCACTCACTGAAAATGCAGATAATTTCTACTATCTGTTGTTTCTATTATATACAAATATGTGTACATGGAAAACACAACAGCTGCTCACTCAGCTGAGTTCATATAAAAGTATCCACAAGATGATGTAGAGATGCTATGCATACTGCTCTTCAATTGTTGTTAACAAAAATAAAGACTGGATAGCCAGACAAACCAGAACCCCACTATACCTCCAACACAAAAAAAACAAACATGCATACTGATCTGTAACAAACTATTAAAAAAGGTGTACATTTTTAAAAAAATATTAAGATACATGTACATGCACGGTATTAAATATACAATATTGCACCTGTTTATAGAAAAGTCATATTAGTGTACATTAATCACTCAGTTCTGCGCCTTGATGGAATCTTGATGGAAGTTTATGACAGAGGGCATGGAGTGGGCATGATTCATTTTTTTGTAACAGAGTGCAGCTTTGTGAGCATTCTCACCTCCGTCATCTGCTGGAGTGTGTCTTGTGGGGTCCAACTGATGTAGCTCACATATTTGGTGCACACCTTACAGATGTATCCAAGGTATCCAGGTATGCATTGGCCCTGTATAGCATTAGGATGAGGGCATCATCCACACTGGTGTGCTGGTATGCAAACTGCAAAGAATTCATGTACATGCTCACTCTTATTGTGACGTGGGGACGAGAGAACCAGTTTCTCAAGAGTCTTCTAAATATGTGATGTGAGGGTTACAGGCCTGTAATTCTCGTAATCTCGTAATTCTCGTTAGAGTCTTTGGGGTATTTCTTTTTGGGATCAGGAATCAAGCAGGATGTTGTCCACAGTGTGGACATTCACCATAGACACAGGCTCGGGTTAAATAAGTACATGGGAATTTCACACAGTTGATTAGAACAGGTTTTCAGCATTTAGTGCTGATTACATCAGGTCAAGACATTTTTTTCTGGTTTGGACTGTCCAATTCCACCCTGACCTGTGATGAGTAAGGAGTTATTGTGTGGTTGGGGGAATATTGTTTGCGGGGGCATAGCCCCACTGGGAATAGCCAAGGCAGAGTGGAGTTGTTAAATCTGTTAAAAGAAAAAACACATCCAGGTCAGCCAGGCCTTGCTCTCTATCAGGTAGGAATCCTCCCTCCCTCCCTTCTGCTCAAGACCTCTGATCTTTGTTGTGCCAATCCTTCACCCAGCTGCTGTTCCAGTTTGTACTTGTAGGCTTGTTTCCCTCCTGAATCTTAACCCTCAGTTCCCTGCGTAGTGCCATTGCCTTTTCCTTAAACCTAATAAATATAATTTTTAGTTTGCATGGGAGTCTAAAAAAATAAAATCCTGCTGCATTTTGAGTATTTTTTTAATGTTAACAATACAAGCATTTTCTTACAAACTGCACAAAAAGTTTCAGAGTGACTGTAAGAGCAAAGTGGCTCGGCAGGAGTATAAGAATGAGAGCGAGAGAGAGAGAGAGAGAGAGAGAGACAGAGAGAGAGACAGAGATAGAAGTGAGAAAGAGGTATAGAATGAGGAACGAGAGTAAAAAGGGAGAAGAGTAAAACATTTTGACTTTGATGAAGAGTTGAGCAAAGTTATAGAGGACTTCAAAAACAGAGAAAGAGAGTGATGAGAGGAGCAGACAGACAAAGAGTGATGAAGTCAGATAGAGTGGTGACAGGCAGAGACATTTAATAAACAGGCTGGCTGGCAGACAGAGGTTGACAGAGATAGATAGATGACATGTAGAGAGACAGAAATGTTCATTTGGATGGAGCATATGTTGGTGTCTGGGTCACTTGCTGTTATTATTGGCCACAGCCCAATGTCAGGACAATTAAGTCAGACACAATACGCTACTTGGGTCCCTCTATCCTGTGTATGTGTGTTCCATCTCAGATACTAATCAGTGTAAACAATATTCTTAGACAGCTCTAAATCTATACTGGTGTACGGTGTACGGTCATTCACTGGCGGTGGTCATAAATCCAACCTCCTCCATTATTTCAGGTAGCAATTAAACAATACATTTTTCCAAAGATAATTTCTTTCATTTTAGATAGTTCTTATCACAGCGATGTATGTTAAAATGGTCTTATCAGTTTTAATTAGTTAATTGGTGTTATAAAGACCTTATTTAAGGGCTTAAGGGAAAAAAACTGTGAATTTTTCTTTCACTTTCTTACAAAAGGATGCAACTATTTTGCTCTGATCCCTACATTGCTCATTCAATTTCAGCGTGATTAACACAAACTGCGAACTGACGACTTGTCCAGGGTGTACCCTGCCTTTCACTTATGATGCTGAGATAGGTGTCATGTTCCGTCCCCATTATTTGATGATCATTTGGGCTTCATTCAGCCCACAGGCTCTTACTTTTGACCAATGGAACGTAGCAAATTATTCAGTCATTTTTGTACAAATTTGGTTAAAAACACATGATGTGCATAAGTTGTCAAATGGTATGTAAATGTGTGTGTCTGTCTGATAATGAGAATTTCTTGTCATTAGACATCTATTGCTGATGTAGCGCGCTGTGTAATGCACTGTAAGTGTTGTCGATCAAAATTATAAAGATGCTGCCATTGCAGCAGGGTTAACTATTTAATGGGTATGATGCATGTATTACCCCACCCACCCAATTTCACCACCAGCTGCCACTGCTGATGACATATGAAAAAGGATTCCTAGAGAGGTTGACTTTAAACTTAAAGAATGAAATCCTTCCTGTTTTACCAAAAATATATTTCTCACTTGAAGAGAAGGCTCTGGAATGTTATGGTAGACATGTTTTTCGTGGTTCTGCCATGCCTGACCTACTGCTAACCCCAGGTTTCAACAACAACCTCCCAAAAACCTTACGTCCTAAGCCTTACAGTTGTGATCATTCAGAAGGATCACATGTGAAGCTTGAATTGACATCCCTTAACCACCTTCACTAGACCTTTGTCCCCACTGTATGCACGAACCCTGAGATGGAGACTTACATGTCTTGGTGGCAGAACTCTATGAATCAGCATGGAATTGTTCTGGAACTGTTCATGTAATAAGTAAAGCCCTGGCCTGACTGCAGATGACAAAGGGTCCAGGCTCCTGTCCTTGCATAGTGTGGAATCTCAGCCACTCTGTACCCAATACAAGGCAGCTCTATCTGAAACGCGATCCTCAGCAAAATCAGGCAGTAAAAGCTGCTGGTGTGTAGGTCTAGGTCTATGATGAGACTTGCACAGACTGGCACTCTTGAGTTTATTGTTTCAGTGACTTTATCTTAGAAGAGAAAAATAAACACAGAAAAGGCTGGCTATAGGTGGTTTTATAGCCTTGTGTATGCAGTACAGCCAGTTTCTCGGTCCAAATCCTACTCAACAACAAAAACAAATCATTAGAGTCTGTTCTTTAGTTTTTGAGTTACTTTTAGATGTGAAATTGGCTCTGGATCAAAAGTTAATACCAAAGTTGTGCACCAAATTTCATCATTTTATCTTCTATTTCTAGTTATATTGGCAAAAATAACTTGCATAAAAATACACCAACTTTTTAAGCAAAGAAATTAAAACGGAATTACGTGTTTTTACTTACAAACCTCCATTATCTATTAATATTTATTTGTTTATTTTTAATTTCACTGTGAAAATACAATATGTTTATTTTTTAATCATTAAATGCAGGCCACTTCATGTTTCATTGTTATATATGAGAACATGATGTACTGTACACAAGTCCAAATAGTTGCTCACATCTAATTGTTGTGTCAACAAGAACACTCACTTACTTAGTGAAAGGTGTTGTATTTCATTATGTCAGATAGTTGCCAAATGCACAATGCAGGCAGCCAAAGTTATTCTAAATTTGCACTTAGACTGCATTTAAGATCAATTTTATCACTTTTTAAAAGGTTTGATGATCAGTGACTGACAATGAAAAATTGAAATATTAACCCATAGCTGGCTGAGGGCTGGTGATTATCACTTGCTTACTAACAAATAGCACACAGCCAAAAAGCCAGGAAGTTAATTATTGAATACAACACATGATACTATAATATGATGTTCTAGCGAACGTTCAGTTAGGAAGACTATTTGCATGCCCACCATATTAAATTCTGTTAATTTCCTATAGTGACTCATCTCTCTCATATCACTCATATCACCTCTTTTTTGGTCTGGGCTGTCACTTTATGATTAGCTGTTGACATCAGCTGATCTCATGTATCTAATAGATGAGAGCTACTCTTGCATTGTTAGCCTATCATCTTCTTGTGGTCCTTTTAAATATGTCTCTCTCTCCTGCCTAGTTCCTTCATTCTGTTGCTGTGTACACCCCTCACCCCTCCACCTTCCCATCACCACCCAGTCCTGGCATTTCCATTATTTCTTGTCTCAGCAGAGTCGTTAGTCACCACCACCACTAGTGTCTTGACTCTACAGGGTGGGGGTTCTGTACTGCTGCCGCTTAGGAAGACAGCAGTCATTCACAGTCTCTCTGTAGAGTCCAAATGCCAAAGACTTTACACATATCCGTAATCATTTATTGTGTTCAATAAACATTTCTCTTCTTCATATTTGTCTCTCCTTATTGCTTTTTACAAACGCTATTAATTGCAACCTCAAGATGCTTTATGACACTGACAATTTCATTACATACAAGTAAATTAAGGCAGCACAGTGGTGCAGTGGTTAGCGCTGTTGCCTCACAGCAAAAAGGGCCTGGGTTCAATTCCGGGTCAGGGTGTTTCTGTGTGAAGTTTGCATGTTCTCCTTGTGTCTGCGTGGGTTCTCTCTGGGTGCTCCGGCTTCCTCCCACAGTCCAAAAACATGCAAACTGGGGGTTAGGTTAATTGGTCACTCTAAATTGCCCGTACGTGTGGATGGTTGTTTGTCTCTATATGTCAGCCCTGCGATGAATTGACGACTTGTCCAGGGTATACCCTGCCTTCACCCCTAAGCTCCAGCCCCCCCCCCACGACCCCTAACAGGATAAGTGGTAGAAAATGGATAGACAGACAAGTAAATTAAACAGGGATCAGTCACAAAATTTATGTCTTTTTGTACCAGTCTTAGCAACTACATCTTTAACCCCTGGATAGGAGAAAAATATGAAACAAAACAAAATCGTCAGTTGTGAATTGAAATCTTTATTTTTTTTTTAATATGAAATTCAAAACATATGACAGACAATTATAAAACCTAACAGGAAGTACTAACAGTAAAACAATGGACAGATGATGAAGCTGTCAGAAAATGACATTGGAGCCAAACTGTTAAGTGTAGTGCAGTGGACCCAAACGCAGACACAGATCAACGTGGTTTTCGGTGAAGCAGGTTTTATTGCTAGTAAAGTGCGAGGGCTGGCAGGAGGGAGCAGGCGGTAGTGGGTAGACGAGCTGGCAAGCAAACAAGCAGGCAGGCAGTAGTGGTCCAGGAATACTGGCAAGAGAGAAAGAACAGTTAATATGGAACCAACTAGGAACAAACACAAGTCAGGCCTGAGCATACGCTACCACTTAAGTGGATACAACGATCTGGCGAAGAGTGGGTGAAGAGCCGGGGTAGATATACTGCAGGCTGTTGAGTTGATGAGCCAGGTGAGCAGACTGGGACAGGTGAGCTGATTGCAGATAGGCGTGTAGAGTTGGGAGCCAGGAGAGCCACGCCCAGGCCAACCCACACACCATGACACAAACTGGAGATAAGTAGCAGAAGATCTTAGGAGGAGGCCCATGACAGGGTTGCAATAAACATCTGACAAAGGTACAGGACCTATCTTGTCTATATACGCAATATTTAATGTACAACTGCCAATGTAGAATATAGTTTATCAAGTCCGTTACTGGTGCTATTAATTATTTTAACAACCTTGTCACTGAGTGAAGGATACAGTTGTAAGATATGCAACAGTCTACACTGAACAACCCAGATGATGGAGAAATACAATGTTTTTTGTTTTTTTATGTTTCTTTAAAGATGATAAATAACTAACCTGAACATCAGCATCTTAAAACAAATGGATTTGCAAAGTCAAACATACCTTAACCTTAACCACATAAAAAAAGTTCAAAAAAGGTATAGATCTGACCGTAAAACTTAAATAGTTAATATTAGCCAACCTTAGCAAGGAGTTAACTACTTCAAAACATTAGATACCCACCTAACTTTCAGAAATTTGAAGGTATTGGACATAATAGTGGCAGCAATTTTAACATATAATCAGTTTTTTGGAGGTTGTGCAAACATATCACCTATCCTGTTTTCACAAGTAGCAATGTAGTTATTCTTCTAAAGTAAACAATCGAGAAAATAACAAATAAAAAGTATGTTAGTAGTCGCATTGTCACAAACTTGAACTTTTTCTGCAGAGGTATTTAACTGTGAGCCAGTTATTTAGGCGATAAGTATTTTTTCTTCAGTTGATCATTTTAAGTCAGGCAGAGTTGTATGTAAATTGGTGGAGCAGCCACAGTGAACTATTAGAAGTAAAAAAAAAAAAAAAAAAAACTAAACCGCAGTTACAGTGTTATACCAGTATTTTAGTTTTTCTCCAACATGCTTTTAAAAGATTTCTTAATACGTTCTAATGAAGTCTGGTAATGTCTTCCAAGATGAGATTGTTTCATAAAAAAACCTTTTTGAATGGAACTGTAGCCAATGGCAGTGCTTTAAAACCCCTGGTAGCCTGATGCGTTGCATTTTAGTGTATAGACTGATAGGCCTGGCTAAATTTTTGAAAGATTCCTTCGTCTTTTACCTGTTTCAGCTGGCCTTTTCGAAATGCAACCAGTGTGATAACAACTGTGTATGGTGCAACCGGAAGTAACAAAATATCAATGGAAAAAATTAATGTCAGGGGAAATGTTAGCAATAAGATGGAGTTGCCTTGTCTGTGAATAGGCAGACATATAGAGTAGTTTAGTTAGCTTAGCTGTTCGTTGCAGATGTATGTACAGGACAGACACAGGGGAATGTATGGTATCAAAAGCATCATTTTAACATTAAGTGGTCTCTACAGTACCTTTGCAAGTGCTTTGCGTCTGCAACAGTCATTATGCACAATGCACTGCACTCTATAACTTGAGATGTAACACATGTGAATGCAGCACTTCTGTCAAATTTCTGGCTGTTCCCTCAACCATTAGTTTCCCTCCTGCCAACTTTTACCCTTTCACTTTGTTTGGCTTCCTATATTCTCCTAGGTCATTCTCTCCCTACAGACAAAATTACTTTTGACTTTCCCCTCTATTTATCTCTTCTACCTTACTTTATTCAAAGAATGGCTTAAGTTTGTGACAACTGTCTGTTTGGACTGCCTCTGTTTCTCTCAGATTATCCTTGATTCATATTTCATGGACAAATGGAAAGTTGGGTCCAGCCAAGGTGTGTGATGTTTGTACTAACAAGGTGGGTATGATGAGTTTCCTTAATATAAGGACTGCATTATATGGCTGTAGGGGATGCTGAGCTTATGAGACAAAGTACCTATGCACTATCTTGACTGTATCTGACTTTGCTTAACCTCCAGCTAATCTACAAAATTGGAAAACAGGTGGAGCATGGGTGAAATTGGGGCAAACTGTCACAAAGAAATTCAATACATGTCTCTGTGATGAACCTACATTTATGTTATTTCTACATTATTTTGTTTTATTTTGACTTTCATTCTGTCAGCTTCGGGTCGTCATATTCTGGCGCCTTGACTACTGGGCTGTGGGATTCTATATTAAGGCCACAACTCCCGGGTCTGGCGGTCTTCAGGTGAGAGACAGGAGCTTCCTCCCCACCTGTCCGGGCCCAGGTGTGTGCGGTGTGGAGCCGCGCCTGATGATATAAAGAGCAGGTCTTCCTCCGGCATTGTTTTTTTGGCGTTCTGGATTTGGAGCGGTGAAACTGTCTCCTCGAGCACGCGAATTCTGTGAGAAGAACATTCTGGATGAACGTTACTTCGGTTTGGATGCACTCCGTTGTCACGGTGGACATCATTGGACTGGATATATTCTCACTTTTGAATCCCAGAGCTTTTCCAGTGCACCAACATACTCAGGTCAGCGCCCTGCATCGTTAGCGTCATTGCTAACGCCTTTTTTTATGCTAACATGGTTGCCATGACAGTTCCTGTAGCCTGAGTTTGTTGAAAGTGACGACCTAGCGGCCATATTGAACCAACTCCACCTCGTCTGAAGCGTCGCCAATCTCGTGGACTTTCTCGGGAATGGATGCCTACTTGCATGGATGTTTTCCATGACTTTCACACCGTCAAACATTTAGGACAGTGACAGAGACACTACATGCGTGCGTGTGTGGTAGGCTAATCGTGATGGCCATGCCTAAAGGACAGTGGGATGCATCATCATCAGGCTATTGTGGTAATGTTACTATGTTTTGGGGTGGTTTGAATGTGAACCTTTTTGTTTAAGACCTAGGCGAAATTATTGTGGTATTGTGAACTGTACATTTATTTTAAATGGGTTTCAGATAAAGGATTGAAACTTATCCAATGACTCTCTGTGCCTGCATTTGCTGCCATGCAAACACGTAACAATTCTTAATAAATATGAGCTAATTTTGTATACAAAACCTGTTTCACCTCGACTTATGTTGTCGATATTTACTGTATATGCTGATTTGTACAAATTGTTCCCCTTTTATTCAAGTGGATTAGTAGATTTTAGATTGTTAGATAACCCGACAAAGTAATCACCAAAAAGAACCGTACACCACATCAATTTGTTTATATCTCCTGGTTTTGGCCATCTGACTGTCCCTGTTGTGCTCACTGTCAGTTTTTTAAAATAGTCGTCAAAATGTCAGTATACATTATTAAGATGAGAAACCAATAAGGGCACAGAATGTATACGTGTGAACGTGTAACGTCGACCCAAAACAATGGGATTGATCAAAGGCCATCTCAAATTTATACTCTTGTTGGACATGTTAGAAAGGAATGGCTATCTATATTGCAGTTTGCAAAATCTTTAGAAAATTTTATTGTTTAGGTAAAATGTAATATTCATATCTTTTAACTCTAGGACTGCCATTTAAGAGACACTTAAGAGTTTCAGAGGTTTTGTATTCACACAAATCAACAAATGATTTATACTCAGTAAATGGTGATTGATACTCCAGGCTATGGATTTGATGGATTTCAATTTGAACACACATGATATTTGTGCTGAACATTGTGGGCAGAGACAATAAAAATTAAGTTCTTTGAAATCTGATGTTTCGAACAAAGAATGTCACAGAAAATGATATACTTTACTGCTGTATCCCACCCGATGAAAATGCTTTGAGATTAGACTTTTTTTTTAAAAAAGATGGAGAGAAAGAAAGATGGTGAAAAAATGTCAGTTTGTATGTCAGTTTCTCAAAGGTCAGATGCACCCCTTTGAAGACAACGGTGGCTTTATATAACTTTTTGATAGTGCTTATACACAGGGTTGCAAAAAGTAGTTGCATTGTACGAGTAAAAGTACACAAAGATAGAAAACACATTTTTCTAAATTCATGGTCAGTGCCAAATTTCAGAAAACTGTATATGAGAGCATTGTGTTTGAAATAATATTACAGTTTTATGGGCATGTGATCAAATTTATTTGATTATTTTGATTCTCTGACTGTTTTACATCAGTGCTTGTAGTTTACCATCCATAATTAATTTGATTTGCTTTCTTTTTTCGTTTTTTTTCCATCGTGCATTGCTTGTCCAATATTGTCTCATGGTATATTGCCGATAGTTAAGTCCGTTAAGTTTTGTTATTTATTTAGTTATTTTTAGGAGTGGTGGTCATGGATATGATATTACCCTTGGGATGGGGAGGGGTAAGCAGATTGCTTCACTGAGTCTCTGTATGGGTAGGTCTGTGATGCCTGGTGTTCTCAACTACTAAGTTGATCAGTTTGTTATTGACCCACCATCGCCGCCTACTGACAATGCTACACCAATTACCCGACATGACCCTAAGATACACAAGTTATCTTTGTTGAAACCTTTGGCGACATGATTGCACATTTGGCTAAACAGATTGGAGTAAACATTTCAGCTAGTCTTAGCGTTATGCACCAGCCCAGTACTGTCCAGCCCCAGTCTCCTACAGTTCAGTCGTCGAGCCATAGTAACTTGTCACATTTGAAGGTTGTTGTGCAGTCTGACACCAGAGCACCACCTTGCTTCAGGGGTGACCATACTGATGCATTCTTTGTACATGAATAGGAGGACATGATGATGTGTTATCTGAACAGGGTGAAGTGTTACATTCGTACAGAAATGTTTGACATGATAATGTCAAGGCTAACAGGCAGAGCTAGGGATGTTTTGGAGGTATGGCTCTGCAGCCAACCTGAACTGAGTGCCACTGACCTGCCCACGCCTGTGTTTGATATATTAAAGGGTAACTTCAGTGAGCTTTAATATTCCTATCTGCCTTCGAGAGATTTCTATAGTACTGTTCCCCGTGCTAATAAAAGTGCTATGGATTAATGGATTCGCCTTAATAAGTCAATTCATGCAGCTGACGAGTGTCTTTGCAGGCGGGGCAGATCTGTAAAGGACCCCATTGCTGAAATGGTCAGGCGACTCTGAGAGACGTTAAGCAGTGGGGTTCGAGCAATGTTGGCCTGGATGATAGCCGCACTGCGTCATTGGTCCAAGAACAGTCCTCAGTTCATGGATCAACTGGTTCAGTGTGTGCCTTGCCCCTCCCTGTGGCAGCTTTTTCTGCTTCTGTTGATCGTGCCACCTCCGTAGACTCCTCAAACATGCTTTCTGTCCCCCTCCCCCAGCCGGTGGCTGCCCATTCCACTCCACCTCAGGGTCCAAATGCAAATAGCCTACTTACGTCTCGGTTTGGCAGGGTCATTAGTCCGGTGTGCAGTTTGATTGAGTCCACGGTGCAAAGTGAGTCTGTTCCAAGGGTTGAACCGAGCCCCAGTGCAGTTATTCATGTGTGAAATGTATACGTATACGGTTGTCGTGTCATTCCACTAGGTTGTGTATTTTTTTTTTTTGTTTTTTTCCCTTTTTTTAAGTGCTGTATACTGGTAATTTACTGTAATCCTGGCCTTTTTGTTTCCGCATGATTTGGCTTAGGTGTGTGGTGTATAAGGCACCTCACTTTGTTTAAGGACTATTCTGTGTTATTGTTTGGTGCCGAGCAGTGCTCTGTTTCTCCTATCATTTCAGTAGGACCCTCTTATTGCTAATTTGTTACGCTTTGTTACGTTTGGATGTTTTTCATTGTATTTGTAGTTGTGGATTGTTTCACTACCCAGAATTTTGTGTAATTCTAGGGGGGAGAGTGTAACAAGGCTAATTATATGTTAATAATGTTTAACAGATTGACATATTTCTTTGTAATTTGTCTTATTATAATTACATTCATTTGACACATTAAGCCACTAAGGTTAATATGTTAAACATTTAAGACGTAGCGCTTGTTCTCCCATGTCTATTTTTGTGGGTGCCTCTATATATTGGGGGTCTGGTACTGGCCCCTTCCCTTTTTGCTGCTGCGCTCTGCGGGAGAGGTGAGTTGCATGGTGGTTGGACATTTCCATGTTTCAGTTATGCTATTGCAGTCTTGTTTACTATCTTAAACTTGCCGTTGAAATTTTTCCCTTTTCTTTACCATTTAATACATGTAGGATCTGAAGTTTCATGGCAGGCTATTGAAGAGAGGCTCTTTGTTTTGTTTTTAGAGCCTGTTTATGTTTGATTAGTTGTGTAATTTTTTTTTTTTTCCGCTGCTGCTTTCCTGTGTCAGAAATAAAAACAAAGATAATCTCCAAAGATGACATCACTTGGGTCTATTCATTCGAATCACAACGCAGACGTCACTAGCTACAACCGGTTACATATACTGTATATAAACATTTGCTCTTTAAATTGAATTACTGCTTTTATCAGACAGTTATTGGACAATAGATATAAATGTGTATGTTTACCTTGGGCAATACACTGAACCCCAAATTAACCAAGATGTTGCTGCATCTGTTTATGATTGTGAGTGAATGATTTCCTAACTCCCAACTTAAATCCAGTCAATTAGACTTGCATATAGAAAGGCATATATAAATGCAAGTATATCTACAATTTACCTTTCTTTGGGCAAAGAGTGGAAAAGAACCAGATACACTCTAACTCACCTACTCTTGTCTGAAACATGACAGCCACTGCAGCTTTAAGAAGGATACATTTGTTTTATTAGATTGGATTTCCACAGAACAGATAAAAGAGAGATCCTATTTGTAATTCAAACTTTTTCTGTTTTGGCTTTTTCTCATTGTTTTCAGAACAACTAGTCACTGGAGCCCTGGGTTCGATTCCAGGTCAGAATGTTTCTCTGTGGAGTTTGCATGTTCTCCCTGTGTCTGCATGGGTTCTCTCCAGGTTCTCCGGCTTCCTCCCACATTCCAAAAACATGCAAAATTGGGGGTTATGTTAATTGGTCACTCTAAATTGCCCGTAGGTGTGAATGTGAGTGTGGATGGTTGTTTGTCTCTATATGTCAGCCCTGCAATGAACTGGCGACTTGTCCAGGGTGTACCCCACCTTGGCCCCAAGATGCTGAGATAGGCTCCAGCACCCCCCCCGCGACCCCTAACGGGATAAGCGGTAGAAAATGGATGGATGGATGGAGTGTGTCATAGGTTTGATTCTAAGCAAATACAGACAGTCCACATAACTCAGTACTCATGATTGGAGACTGACAACTATATTTGTAATATAATGGAGTAAAAGTAGCACATTATTTTCGCATTTATTACATCATTAATATTTGTTTCAAAAAATACTCAGCTGATTTTGCACATCAACTCCACTCAGAGAATTCGCACAGAGAAGTGAGTCTTGTCTCAGTTTGAGGAAGGAGCTGATAGAAGTTTATGAAGTAACATCTAGAAGGATGGGGTGTGGTTCAGAAGGAGAGAAGAAGGAAGATAGATAGGAGGAGTGGAAAAACAGACTGTCTGCAAATGCACTGTTGTACATATGCCACACTGAGCTCACTGGGTTCAGAGTTTAACATTGATGCCAAAATGAAAAGCAACAATTTTCATGATGCGCTTTCACTGCTTACACTGATTGTGTGACTCAATTGCTGGCAGTGCCACGATGCTCCTGTAGGTTGTGTGGCTGCTCAACTGTGAAAAGAGGGGGAGAGAGAAGTATTTGCTCTGTAGTGCTCTCCATGTTGTTAATCATGCCCACTGTTTGAGGAAGATCTAGGCTTAATATACATACAAACCAAACCAAACTGTACCAAACATTGTGCTGGATCATTAAAAAAGTTATAACTGACCAAAACGAGTGATATTTTCTTGTAAACTAACCCAAACCAGCTTGCCATTGACTCTGTCCGGACAGGGCCAATTAAAATTCACCATTTCATCGAATTATAACTTAAGGGCAACAAAATATTGAACAAAGATAGAGTTATTTCACAAAATTAAATTTCCTATATCCCACATTATTAATATTTATCAATGTTCCCTATTACAACTTCAAGTTATAATATTATGGAGTTCACATGTAATCACATGTAAATATTTGGAAGGGTTGCACACATTTAAAGAGACAATTTGTGTAGTGTGAAGAACGTGTCCAAATTAACTTGAGTTGTCCAGGTAATCTGGACATTGTTTACAATGGTAATCTGCTTTGTAATTATTTTAATTTGTTTTTTTTGAATTCCAACTTTTCAGTTGGAACTAAGTGTGACATGTGAAATGTGAAATGATTGGAAATTAAGAAAAACCACTAATGATGTCTTTTTTTCTAACTTGATCCAATTAGAGTGTTCTGGCCATCTAAAATGTGAGGTAGGTAGAAAACAGCTGAAAAAAGATGCTTTTGATCAGAAAATTTACATTATAAGTATATACTAAACCTACAGTGCACTGTCTTTCCTTTTGGAGTAACTAAGCAAAAATACAAATTACATACAATAGGTAAAACTGGAAACTATGGAAATTATGTAATGAGTCTGTAATGAGGCTATTATTTTATATAAAAAGCACCACTAAGACTACCTGATTAAACGTGTTTTGCATACAATAAATAATAATAATAATGATAATAATAATAAAGACTGTAAATAATTATGCATTTTCCATGTTGTTACATTTATTGTCCTCTTACACAGACAAATGTATGTATCAATACATATAGTTAGTGTAGTTAACTATTTTTAAAGGTATACTGTAAATTCCACTTACATACATTGTAAATACACATGCACTCTGTCTTTCATCAACATTAACTTATATGTCCATAATTATACAATTCTAAACAGAAGAATACGTTATGCACATTAAATGACTGTACAGTCGTAAAATCATTGTATTTTTCTCACATCTTCTTACTTATCGATTGTGGCTGTAGCAGGGCTAAAAATTATTGGAAAAAAACACTAGTCTCTTTAAAGAAATGGCTAAAGTTCATCATGGAACATTGTTATCTTTAATGCTAATGCAGTGTGTGACAAGTCTTACAGTAGCAAGTCAGGTTTCTCAATTAATCCAACAAATTTGGAATAATGTGTCACTTGAAGCCATTTACGATGAAGAGATTATTACAGGAGAAAGCAGACTAAGTGCAGATGGAGGCAAAAAGCAAAGCAGGGTTTTTTTGTTTGTTTGTTTTTTACCCTTGGATTGCTCTAATTATACAGCGCATTGATTTAACAATTCATCCATGAATTGATTAGAAGAACTATGACTATTTGTCCTTTGCTCCCGTCTATTTTAATTGTACCTGTTTCATTCCTTTTCCTTCCTTCTCCTTTCCTTTAATAACCATTTCCTTCATCATTTTATCCCATTCCCTTCCCTTTGCATTTCCAACTCACCCATCTCTGTAGAACTTAGTCATACAGAGAAACCAAGGAAATGTACTCCTACTTGACATTTACAACTCAATTTAGCAGAAATTCTTAAGAGAAGTCCCGTCATAGAGTTTACATTTCAGTGAATTTCTTCCATTGTTTGAACAATGGAGAAAACAATACAGAGAGAAATTTATCATACATCACCAAATTGCATGTATTTGATGGATTGCTCCTGAATTTTGTACAGGCATTCATGTTTACAACAGGATGATTGCTAATGATTTTGATAATCCCCTGACTTTGTGTTTAAGTGCCAACTCTTTGACTGTGAAACACCTCCACATACAAGGAGGATTGGCACCAAACGTGGTACAGATATTCATGGTCCCAAGATTTTTGCATCCTACTGAATGGTTTTTCCCTGAATTCCTCTTTAGCTTAGATGATGCTGACATCAGTGGTCTTTTAGGCTTTTCATGTAGCAATAAAATCATGTTAACATCAAATTTCAACAAATATTTTAGTACTTCCTTGGTTTCACTATTTTTTGGGTTAAATAAATGGGAGGGAGACGTCCAGGAGGCATCCTGACCAGATGCCCGAGCCACCTCCACTGGCTCCTTTCAACGCGGAGGAGCAGCGGCTCTACTCTGAGCCTCTCCCGGATGTCCGAGCTCCTCACCCTATCTCTAAGGCTGAGCCCAGCCACCCTGCGAAGGAAGCTCATTTCGGCCGCTTGTATTCACGATCTCATTCTTTCGGTCACTACCCAGAGCTCATGACCATAGGTGAGAGTTGGGACGTAGATTGACCTGTAAATTGAAAGCTTTGCCTTCTGGCGCAGCTCTCTCTTCACCACAACGGACCGCTTCAGCGTCCGCATCACTGCCGACGCTGCTCCAATCCGTCTGTCAATCTCCCGCTCCATTTTCCCCTCACTCGTGAACAAGACCCCGAGATACTTGAACTCCTCCACTTGGGGAAGCGACTCTCCCCCAACCCAGAGTGGGCAATCCACCCTTTCCCGGCTAAGAATCTTGCAATGAATATACGTAGGTCCAGAGAGTAGAAGTATCAATCACTCCAGGCTACAAAGAAAGCAGAAAAAATATTACTTCAGGAATGGAAAGGGATGAATATGTTTAAATATCAATTATACAGTAAATATGACACGGGTCAGCAACATGCTCTCAGGGGAATCCAGGAAATGTTTGCTTTCATTTCAGTAAATC
>KV751327.1:1344645-1376544 GCA_001698575.1 Mola mola
GGAGTGGGAAGAAGACATGTAGCCACCTTGTCTGTATATACACAACCTGTAATTCCTATGAGAAACTATTCGTTGATGGAGCATAGTGAAGAACCAGCATTACCTATGATTTTTGGGCATGTCAGCGGGTCACAACACAAAGGAAAACACTGCTGCAGCTACCACTCTGAAGTGTGCTCAAAGGTTGGGCCGAGAACAGTGGAGAAATGAATTAGAGAACAGGGAGGAAAGGGATAAGCAGATAGATTTAGGACCTACGGACAAGTCAATTTATTTGTATTCTTCTCTTTACACTTGACGTGAAAAGCAGGTTTATACCCAACTATTACTAACAAATTATTAATTAAAAATACTGTACAATGGTATTGCTGAAGAAAAATTATACATAATCATAATAAGTGCCATTACTTCCCCCCACTTGCTATTCACAGGTATTGGAAAAACTGGAATAACTATAGAAACTCAACTGTACAATAAACTGTGATGTACAGATGACAAAGTCCATTCTTACAGGAAGTTGGGGCTGTGGAAATAAGCAACGCTTTTCAATGAGAAAACATTAATTCTGATAATTATAAATTAACATTTATCTTGGTTCTAATAGATCAGTTGTAACAAGACTTGCACCTATTAATAAAACATCAGCATCTGTTTACTCTGCCTTTGTGAGAGCACTGAGACCAGACTTTCTAGGGACAAAATAGTTGCAAAAGTGTCAGACTATTCCTGTCAACGGCAGGACAACACAGAGTAATTCCAGCTGTATGCTTATGATATTAAATTTACATACAATAGGCTTGCAATCAAATCTTTGTAATTGAAGTATCTCAAAAAGTTCTTCTACAACGTTGTGATGCTAAAATGGCAGCAAAATTGTTTGATTTTGTGGTTTTGATCAGTGGATTAAAAGCTGTATATGGTCAATTTAAAGCTATTTATTCAGCACATCATTAATGCCATCATTGCGTCTTACATTAATATGCAAGGACCATTTCCTCCCCAAGAAACTATGAAATACTGGCACACCCTTAGAAACTCACAAACACACCACCTGCCCAATCTCTTTCTGAATTTTCACAAGCTCTGCATTTCTGCTAAAGTCTTCAATTGGGTGGCTGAGTTGGTTTGGCAGGGCAACAGTACTGGGTCCAGCCCTAATTAAGAGCATTGACCCATGTTGGGTTATGAGCAAGCTTTAGTGGCTGTGTGGAGATGTTAATAAGCCTGGCTTTATTCCGGAGGAGCTTTAATTAGCCTGTTGGAAATGTGCTTACAGGGCACACTGTCACTCTGTTGTGGCACACATTGCTGAATACGCACACACTGACTCACTCACTGACACATACAAAAGAGGTCACACACTAGCAAATGTCTGCAGGGGCAGCTGTACAGATTCACATTCAAACACAAATACACACAGTCACTAATTTCATGGACCGCTGAGATGGTGATCAAAACAACACTCTCGGTTTATTCAATTAATAGAGTTTCATTAGTGAGTCGGGCAGTGTAAATTCAGTGTAATCCTGGAAAGTCTTGGCTATAAATTGAATAGGAGCCAGAATGGGGAGTACCTTCCATGGAGAAGACATTTGGAAGCAGAGATCAAGGCAACACGAAGAGACATTAGCCAACTGTCAAAGCTGGAGTGGAGCGAAACCTACCGAGGAAGTACAGCAAGCTGTCCATAGCTGAGGCTAGAGCATTGGAGACTGCCAAACAGAGGCTCACAGCCCTGGTTACCCACCTGAAAAGGTACACTAGAGAGGTGGAGGCCCGCATAATAAACAGGATGTTCACCACTGAACCATCCAAAGTGTTATTGAGGGGGTAATAAAATGAGAACGGACCCATTGAGGGGTGAGACTAAACAGTACTAGAAGAATGTATGAGAGAAGGCTACGTAACACCAATGCTCACTAGTTGGTGGACTTGAAAGAGTACCACGGACACTCCCAGAAAAAGACCCAGTAAACATCACCACGCAGACAGCCAAGATGTAGAGCTGGACAGCATCAGATCTTGACATGAACCAAAGCTACTGGCCAAGAAAGCTAACCACTCCACACATGGCAGCTAAGACAAACAAGCTGCTAAAAGCAAGAAAGCCTACGCCTCAGTGCCACACTCATGGATAATGGAGTGCTTGGAGCTGTACATGATCAACAGGAAATTAAGGGCCTTCATCAAGAACTCAGTGGGGCTATGGAAGACGACACTAGAAGCCAATTTAAAGCCAATTGCCCAAGTTAGCATCAAGTGCGGCATATACCAAGGAGATGCCCCATCCCCACTGGCATTCTGCATAGGGCTGAACCCCCTCAGCCAGATCATTGCAAAGGGTGGCTTCAGATACCAGTTCAGAAATGGAACAACCATCAGCCACCTCCTCTATACAGATGACATCAAGCTGTCATGTGAAGTGTGAATGAGACATCGACTCATTGATCCACGCCACCAGGATCTACAGCAATGACATCAGAATGTCATTTGGGCCACACAAGTGTAGCTGTATTATATCAAAGAGAGGCAAGATGATCACAACTGAAGGGGTTAAACTACCAGAAAGCAACATTGCTGATGTTCAGGAAAGCTACAAATACCTTGGGATACTACAAGCAAATGGAAGTCATGAAGAGGCCGCAAGGGAGTCAGCCACTGCCAAATACTTATGGAGAATGAGGCAGATTCATGGTCATACTAAGATCCGAGCCATCAACGCCTATGCCCTGCCGGTGATCAGATACTTGGTGTATTAATCTGGCCAGAGGAGGGGATAGGGGCCACAGATATTGAGACAAAGAAGCTCCTCACAATGCATGGAGAGTACTTCAAGACCAGCAGCCTGAGTCTGTACACTAAGCATAAAGAAGGAGGCCGAGAACTATTGAGCGTCAGAGCCCTCCAAGATTAAACAACAAAAATCCAGGAATATATCAGGAAGATGGCCCCGGAATGATGAACTCCTAAGCGAATGACTCAGGCAGCGGAAGCCCAGTGAGGAGGAGGAAGAAATCAAGAAAACATACCAGTGGCTGCAGAAGGCTGGTCTGAAGGACAGCACAGAGGCACTAATCATGGCAGCAAAAGAACAGGCCTTGAGCACAGATCGATAGAGGCTGGGGTCTTCCACACCAGACAGGACCCAAGGTGCAGACTTTGCAAAGATGCCCTTCAAACAGTACAGATCCTCACAGCAGGGTGCAAAAAGAAAGCAGGTATGGCATACTTAGAGCACTATAACCAAGTGGCTGACATAGTATACATGAACATGTGCACCATGTATGGGCTGTAAGTCCCAGTATCAAAGTGGACAACACTTCCAAAGGTGATTGAGACTGACTGAGCTAAGATCCTGTGGGACTTCCAGATCCAGACCGATAAAATGGGGGTGGCTAACCAACCGGATATCGTGGTGGTCAACAGACTGGACAGGAAGGCAGTAGGAGGTGAGTAAAGGCATCAGTGGTGCCCATGGTGATAGGAGCACTCGGGGCTGTTACCCCCAAACTGGGAGATTAGCTCCAACATATCCTAAGAACAACATCTGAAATCTTTGTCCAGAAAAGCACAATCTCTGGAACAACTAAAATACTTCACAGGACCCTCAGACTCCCATGCCTCTGGTAGAGGACCTGGCTTAAAGAAGACACAAGATTACCCACAGAGGGCAAGTAGGATTTTTTTTTTCTATTAGCACATCGTCATATATGTTTCTACAGTTGGTCCTTCGATTCTTCTACATGTCATCATGCTATGTAGGACTTAAGGTGAATATGCATGATCTGTATTATCTGATATTTTGAAAGTTTGTACATTGAAGGAATGGATGTTGTATCTGTATTAGAAAGACTTGAATGGACACTATAAATACAACAATTCAATAAGAGAGGAAAACAAATTTGTTCATGTAATTGACACTGTTTTGTAGAAAGTACTAAAGAGAAGTAAAAGTAAAAATTGATTAAGATATTTTATGTAACTAAACTGTCTACACATGCTGTTTCCAGGAACATGTGGATGACCAGTGTACGTGAATGGTCAAGCATGGACAAATCGTGCTTAAATGCTCATCTGAATGAATTACCTCAAGTATTGCCTATTTAGAAAAAAAAAAAAAATAATAATAAAAACCCTTTTTTTCATTGAATATAGACCATATAGACCATAGACTATAGTCAGCTAACGTACAGAGTGAGGAAGTAAACTCTGAAATATCTGGGAAACTGGGCAGTACAAGACCGTTTTAGCTCTGGGAAAAGATCAGACTGGGACTAGCCAGGCGCTGAAGCTAGCATTGCTAGCAAGCTGGTGACCTACCAAGTCAAGGACTGGGGCTCAAGGTTTATGATGTGCATTGGCAGGCAAGTGTCAATGCAGGTAAGCAGTTTCATACACACCAAGATGCACAGGCAAAAATTAAAAATCCAAAAAACAGGCAAAGTACATGAAACACCAAAGCAAAGCAAAACTCCAATGCCAGAGGTGCACTGGAAAATGCTTGAACAGAGTAATAAAAGTTACAATGAAGACATGGAAAATTAAATACAAAAAGTAATAATAATAAATTGAATACACAAAAAGGTTATATTTTACTAATACAGAAACACACGCCTCTACCAAAGTTTGGCTTTGTGGCGGATTCTGCCATCTAATCTCTAGAGAAAAACTGCAAAATAAAAGGATTTTCCTTACTTGAATTAACAAAGTATCAGCCACATAACAGATTTATTAACACTGTACCAGATATTGCTATATTATTACAAATATAATTAATGCAATTAAACAGACATGTTGTATATTTCTATTCTAACGAATTAGTGAGAATGCTATTATATAATTCGATTTGACTGATATAAACATGTCCAAAAACACAAGTGCCTGCCTGCGGCAAGAATAGCTGCAGGCAGGCAGATAGGACCAGACCAGGCATTTGGTCTGGTCCCAGGTCTGCAAAGATCTTGTTACTGTTGAAATGCTGACCTCAGTATAGTCCAAGGAGCCTAGAGCCACATTCTAATAAACAGCATTGGGGTCTCTATGACACCCTACATGCAGTCCTCCTGTCTATCTGTCTATCTCTCTATCAATAACAAGCTCAAATTTCCCTCATACAGATACTTACCCGTAGTCAAAAACAACATTAAACCACAAACCTGAATGGGCCAAGCTGCAAGGACATGCTGCTGAAAATTTGTTGTTGCATTTATTAAAATAATGTGAGTTTGTCTATGTATGTACTATCTATACACCATGTCCCTACACAGACTGCTTACAATTCCCGGAGAATTGTAGATATAAAGCAAAGTGTGCTAGAAAAACTAAAATCCATTTTGCTCTGTTGAAAATGCATTTGATTTTATCAGTGCCCGACTCCCCCCAACACATACACACACTCTCAAAGTAATTCAATCAGTCCCTTCAGCACACATGCACTTACACATACACAGGCTGTCACATACACACCTGAGTGGGGTGGTGTAGTGCCTTAGAGGCCCACTCAGTGACTGTGTCAACTTGATGAGAAGGGCTTTTTGCTTAATTTAGTGAAGTGCTGCCTTATATTATTATGGTCAGCACGCCTGCTATACCCTTAATGGAGAGTACACTGAGAGCTATTACCCAAGTTCCTGATGATCGACCCCATCTTAGAGAGAGAGAAAAAGAGAGACAACGAGAAAGTGATACCTCAGGTAAGATGGACTGTGTGCAAAACATCTCAAAGAAGAGGCGGATACTTTTGACCTCTTGAAGAATAACACATAATCAAGAGTGTGTTCAGGTATAACTGATCATCTCAAATTGTTCAAAGAACTCTCAGGTCTGATGTAACGTGGATCACCTAAATGTAGTTAAAAAATCTGACAACAGGATGTAATTTAGTAGTGTTATACAAAGACGATTCTTTCTAGTATGTCAGTTAGCTAAGAATGACCAAAAACATCACTCTTGAAAAATATGAAATACATAAGTTTGCAAGATTTAGGAAAATATACTAAATGGTGTGAATTAGTTTGAACTGGATTCAAACTATTAAATTGTACAATTTCAACACTGAATTCAGCTGCCATGTCAGCTTGTTATCTCTTTTTTTTGCATAATGCTATAATGCTTTTATATTTCTATAGTCTTTTGTTTTGACTTTGCTTTGGCTTTCCCCCATGTTAGATATTTTGCTCTGACAGCAGCATATTCTTAAGGGAAACTGTGAAAGCAAATTCTAGTAATGGCTGCTCGATATGAGTAAATGATGTGAGACGATGATATACCATAGTACTGGATCAGAACATTGAGTTTTTAGAAGCCCCTGTGACTTCACTGCAGTTTCAGTGTAGACGCAGTGGAGGGTCCTGTCACACAAGCTGATGAGAGAGTCTATACTGCCCCCTCCTGACCTTTCGCCACATAGCACCTTCTGCACACAGCGAGAGCCGTAAGAAGTTCACCATTAACCATGTAGTTGCCAACAGGTCGGTCGGTCCAAAAGGTAAACAGTAATAAAATGCCTCGAATTACTTTTTCTCAGCATTAAATTTGATGACTAAATCAACCTCTGGTTCAAAGAAAATAAATGACTGCTCCTTGTATCTATTTATAAAGCTAGCAACATATTTGTCTTGGTCTGTCATTTATGAAACCATAGATTAATTTATTGATCAATGAATTATTTTGCTGTTTTTAGAGTTTTGAATCCTAAGTCTGTGCTGACTAAGGCTGGAAATACATTTGCTTTTCAACCCCACACTCAACTGGCTGCATCATTATTATTCATATACTTACCTGTGCTGCTTGTGTTACTAGAGGACACTAGTGGAGGGTACACCACTGAAGTAAGCATCATATGTGGTACATTGAATATGGTGACACTTAAACAGATTGGTGGTTAAGACTAAGATCATGGCAGCAAAAGCAAAAACGGTACTTAGCAAGCTGAAGCATCTGATGACTTGTGGAAGAAATATGGAAGGGCCACCCCTGCTTCATTGTATGAGCCCAAACATAATGGTGTTGAGCTTGTTTCCAATTTTTGCAGGTTTCCATCATGGTACTATCTCGTCAACTGGTTTTACAAGCAGGTTTTGGCATTGTGCAGCAACACAGATCACAGAGATTAAGGTAGTTGGATCAAAAAAAGTTGTGTTGAAATATTTCCCCTATGTGACGTGCCAAAACTTTTTGACGCACTGGCCATATGTCCTGTAAAAGCATAAAATGTTAACAGAAATTACTGATGAAAGTCTTTTAACAAAATTACATGCCTCTTTACTGTATGTATCGCTGCTGTTTTATACTATATTTCATATCTGATTCATCATCTAGTTAAAAATCTCGTCTCATCTCGTCTCGTTTCCTGACGCTTATCCAGGTGCGGGTCACGTTGTCGACAGCCTGAGCAGGGAGATCCAGACGCTCCTCTGGATCTCCATCATCTAGTTAAAAATTTTTCTTTAAAAATTGTATTTGCATTAGAAATATTTTTTTATGATTTCTTTTCCCATTAACTTTTATTACTGAATTCAGCTAAGCAGATCTACCTGCAGGCATACAGTACTAGATAACATGCCTACTACATGAAACAGTCACTTTGCAGAGCATGTTACGCCAGTCTTATCAGACATACAGTTTCAGCTGACTTTATTAATTGTACAAAGAGCACAATGCAAATGAAGAATAAAATATATATTTATTTAACTGAATAGATCAATTCAGCAATAATAATGGTTGGATCATGGCTTTATTTAACATAAGGTGTGTTCATAGAAGCTGTGAATTTTGTGTGCCCATTGAATTTTCTATGGCTGTAATGTCTGTAAGTGCATGTGTGTGTCTTGCTGATAAGAAAAGCCAACGGTCAGCATAATTACCCAGGTAAAGCCCATGCAGGTGATAGCTCTTGCATAACCTCAGCTAATGATTACAGCCTGGCTCTACAAACAGGCTAAAACTGCCAACACTCAGCGTTTTACCATTTGTCTATTATTTATTTATTTATTACTTCTTTCTTCTTTTCACCATCACCTCTGTGAAGGTGTTGCCTGTTGTAAATAGTGTGTTTTTGTGTTCCTGTGATTGTGCTTGTTCTAATTCAGGGTCAGACAGGCTATTGCAATTATTTCCACCTTTGCTATCAGCTTAGTAAGTTTTTCTTTGTGTGTGTGTGTGTGTGTGTGTGTGCGTGTGGTCGATCTTTGCTGAAGTGTTTGCATTTGCAGCTGCAACCATGTCTTTAAATAAGCGTACTGTGCGTACATATGACTATGATTAAAGACTCTGGTTTTTTGGGGAAAAAATAAATACATAAATAAATAAGAGGAAGCTGAAAAACACAAAAGCAAGTAAACAAGAGAGAGTTGTCAGAGAGTCAGAAGAATGAGACATTCTTTTGGCCCAGTATTGTGTTGCCTGATTTGTAGTTTTTTAGCCCTCACCAGTTAGTGGTGAATTATCTATTTATCACACCTGTGTCACTTGCTCCAGATTTTGCTTTCTGCACAATATTTGTGCATCTGTGCAGTATTCAGGATTTTAAAAAACGTGCATTATCCTCAGGTAACGCAGCTAATCAATATTTTCTTATAGACTTGGATATGGAAGTCCCACAGGATCTTAGCTAGGTGGTCTCAATCACCTTAGGAGGTGTTGTCCACTTTGATCCTGGAACCTCCAGCCCATACTCAGCACAGATGTTTCTGTATACTATGACAGCCACTTGGTTGTGATGCTGCAAGTATACCTTACCTGCCTGCATCGTGCACCCTGCTGTTATGTACTGCACTGTCTTTGCACAGTCTGCACCTCGGGTCCTGTCTGGTGTGGTAGACCCCGGCCTCTATCGATCTTGTGTTCAAGGCCTGTTCTTGTGCTGCCATGATCAGTGACTCTCTGCTGTCCCTGAGACCAGCTTTCTCCAGCCACTGATATGTTTTGTCGATATCAGCCACTTCCTTTATCTTCTTTTTCCTTCTCCTCACTGGGTTTCTGCTGCCTGAGGCATTCACTTAGCAGGTCATCGTTGGGGGCCATCTTCCTGATGTATTCCTGGATCTTAATTGTTTCATCTTGGATAATGGCTCTGACACTCACTAATCCTCGACCTCCCACTTTCTGCTTTGTGTACAGCCTCAGGGTGCTGGACTTGGGGTGAATCCCTCTATGCATTGTGAGGAGCTTCCTTGTCTTGATATCTGTGGCTTCTATCTACTCCTTTGGCCAGGTTATTATACCAGCAGGGTATCTGATGACGGTCAGGGCATAGGTGTGTGACTTCTTAGAACCTGACTTACTCTACGTAGGTATTTGGCTGTGGCTAACTTCCTTGCGGCCTCTTCATGATTTCCATTTGCCTGCACGGTCCCTAGGTATTAGGTAGGTAGTAGCTGTCCTGAACATCATCTATGTTGCCTTCTGATAGTTCAACCCCTTCAGTTGTGATCATCTTGCCTCATCTTGCCACATCTTACCTTTGATATCATCCAGCTACACCTGTCTAGCCCGAATGTCATGTCAATGTCAGTGCTGTAGATCAGTGAGTCGATGTCTCGCTCACTTTGCATACAATTCTTGATGAAGGCTCTCAGTGTCCTGTTGATCTTATATAGCTCCAAGCGCTCCAGTATCCATGGCATTGAGTTGTAAGCTTTCTTGTAGTCAATCCAGGCAGTGCCTAGGTTGGTCTTCCTGGTCTTACAGTCTGTAGAGACTACCCTGTCCACCAGTAGCGGGTGTTTGGCTCCTCTGGTGTCATCACTAACCCCTTTCTGGGCCCTGCTCATGTATTGCAGTCTTGCCCGCAATGATGCCTGACATGTCGTGCAGGTGGAATCGTTCCCTTCTGGGGGTCCTTCATGATCAGACTGTTTGGCAACAACACCAACAGTCCCATCTTTCAGCAGCTCAACTGAATTGTTGACCGGAACCGATCTCCCGTAACAACATCAGTGAAGTTAAACACTGAGCTATCCAGCTATTATATACATTTGTGCGTATGTATGTCTGTATGGGTGTGTGTGGGTCTCAAACAGATTTGTAAGACAGAGTTGCTTGCTAAAAGCAGTGAAACCAAAGGCCAGAGAAGCACACCTACATCCTACCTACCTCCTCCCCCTGCCAGTGCTGCATGTTTGCCATCAGACAGTGACAGCTGGTTGTGAAGCTCCATGTTGAGTGACTGTACCACAGGTAAATGATGTGTGTAAATTGGACCTTCATGGGACTGCAGGGGAAGGTGTTTCACACCCAATTTACCTCATCATCATCGTTTAGACAAAAATAGGCCCAAGATTAAAAAGAGTAATGCTAAGTAACCACGATTCAATATTAGAAGGTACCATAGGACTCTGCACTGAGCAGGCAGGCCACTGTGGAGTTACACAATGTAAATAACATATTTATAAATAGGATACAAGTGAAATGAGTATTAAAGTGTTTTTGGGACATTGATACACAAATATTCAAATTGCATACCTGAATATAATTTCATTATTCATCACCCACAATTACCCACTGTTTGTTTCCCTTTAATGTCACAGAGAAAGACTGCGTAAAGAATAAAAGGAGCTGCTCCTCTATCTGACATTGCTGTGTAAAAAGCCCCCAGAAGAAGAGGAGAAAGCAATTTCACTTCTTTGGCATCTTAAAAGAGCATCTACAGTCCTGTAATGATTGATTCAACAATTTTAAGCAAGAATTTTAGGTCCACCCAGCAAATGCTCACTACTGAGCCCTTTTTTCACAGGTTTTGTGCACTGCCTCATTGACAGAGCCTCATTCTATCCAACCTTTACTTCTTTACACTCAAACAAAACAACCGCAGCATAATTGTTTGAGCTGGATGCTGGTTGATGCTAACTGCTTTTACATCTCAAGGGTGTGGGTAATGCGCATAACTGTCACGTAACTATCGCTCCATATGGCCAGCTCACTCTGTTTATGCACACATTGATTCTGGGCTGTTACCTCCACTGCCATCTCAGAGGAGGAACATTTGACCTCCACATTACACGTCTGTAATATTTATACCATATTTGCAGAGTCAACTTTTTTTATCCGCTTGGGGTGACCTGATACAGTCAGACATACAAAACACAGTAACCTACCATTTTTATTATTTGATGACACCTGGGGTGTCACGCATTTGGCTCACATTTACATGCCAGTTGACAGCTCTCAGTCCACCTTGAACAGGTTGTGTAAAATTTGTGAGATCATCAAAATGATTCACACTGTGGAAAACTTATTCATTGCACTGTGGCATGAAAAAAATCAAAGGCAGGCCATGCTTTTGGATCTAGAAGGGACATCCAGGCTGACAGACTAAATAATGTTGGCATCCAGGGAGGTGAGGAATAGGGGAAGCCCACCAAATGTTTTTTCCGTAGTCACTGACATGAGTTACAACATCCAAAACCACTTTAAGTAGAGTGGTTGAAGTATTGTGTAAACCAGAAAAAGTAACATGTACTGAGTAGACATGCCTGTAAAGATTCTCAGTGATCCAGATCATGGTAGTCTTAGAGTTTAGGTTGAAGGACATTTCCTCTCTGATCCAAGAGGCTTCTTCAGTTCTTAGTTTGGAATGGAGCCCCCAGTATTGGGGACAATTGATGTCTAAGGCCTCTTCCTCTGTTAAGTGATGGTTGCTCCTCTCTCAAACCATCTTTTACCCATTCACCCTTAATTCTCTCCTCCAACTGCAGACTTCTTTACTCTTTATGTTGCCTCTCCAACAGCAGGGTCAGAGGGCAGTTAGTTTTCTGTCCTGTGATATGGGGAATTGAAGAGGCACACACGTTGATCTGATGTTAACTTCACAACAAGAGGATTTATTCTTCCTTATAACCAAAACCCTACTTCCGGTGTCAACATTTTGAAATAACTCATGGCCTTCAGTCTTTGTCCCATTTCCTGGTCATGATTATATCTCATCCTTGAGCTAAGACTGGAACAGCTTGTTCACATTTTCATTCATAAGCAAACAAAAATCTGTAAGCCCACTCCACTGAACTTATAAACACAATTTCTTTAAACTGTATTTCAGCACATTGAATTACAAATAAACATATATAAATAAATCATATACGCTTCCATTCTTTAACTTAATGTATTTTATCAGAGAAATGCTGGCTATATCTATTTATCTGTGTAGGCATAATCGTTTAAAAAAAACACAAACAAGGAATGAATTTTGTATACAGGCAACAACCTCTGTGTTCCATTTTCATTTCCATGAAAATATTTTAATTTCCCATGAAACAACAAAATATTCCTCATTTTTTAACTTCAAAAACTCATAAGACAGTGTCTTTCTCTCTCAAGAGGTAGAATGAACAGCTGCCATTTACTTGCTCCAGAACACCCATCCATCCATTTTCTACCGCTTATCCTGTTAGGGGTCGCAGGGTGGCTGGAGCCTATGTCAGCATCTTCAGGCGAAGGCAGGGTCACCCTGGACAAGTCGCCAGTTCATTGCAGGGCTGACATATAGAGACAAACAACCATCCACACTCACATTCACACCTACGTGGCAATTTAGAGTGACCAATTAACCTAACCCCCAGTTTTTTGCATTCTTTTGGACTGTGGGAGGAAGCTGGAGTATCCGGAGAGAACCCACGCAGGCACAAGGAGAACATGCAAACTCTACACAGAAACGCCCTGACTCGGAATCGAACCCAGGACCTTCTTGCTATGAAGCGACAGCGCTAACCACTGCCGCCCTGCTCCAGAACAGTTCAATAATATTTCTGGCTGTTGGGAATAAACCACAAATCTGATGACAAATTTTAACCAGACAATGTCACATCACATGAAAAAAAATCAGAAATATATACTGAATTAACTGCAAAAGCAACTTCCCAAGCTCATTGGTTGTTCTGGGTTAGTTTTCTCTAATATTACTTTACCCTACATACAGCCGCTAGCATTAACAACTTAGTATACAAGCATTAACACAAAAACGACTTTCAAACCATTGTCTTCCAACATATGAAAAAGAAAAAGAGAGGTTTTAAGCTTTTTTCCAAACCTGCTATACTCATTCAATTTAAGGCATTACTAACCTGTGATATAGAGAATAAAAGAGGCACACAGGTTGAGCTGATGTTAACTTTACAACAGGAGGCTTTATTCTTCCTGTGCGCTGCAACCTACCCTATATCATCTGCTCCATACAGGCCCTCTTGTGGCCAGGGTGTGGAATAGCACTGTACTGATTTCCGCTAAAATGAATTCTTCTGGGCGACTAAATCAACAAAATGAATACAAAAAAAACCAAAAAAAAAAAACAGACGCAGAAATAGGGGTGCATGTTTTTTTCCCCTATTTTCTGTAACTTTTGTTCAGCTTAAACCCTTTCTCTTTACGTGTTTTCAACGCTCCACATTTACATTACATCTTGCATTGTTATCTATCACGTTTGCTATTATCTAATGACAAAATGTGAAAAGAAAAAAAAAACTACATATAAATACACATATTTTTTTCTAAGAACAATTCATGAAGGGGACACCAAATATCCCACCAGAGTTCATGACTAAAAAGAAAAATACAACAAACTAATATTCTTTTTCTTTTAATTAATTTAACATCATGGCAGCCATTTTCTATACAGTAGGAAATAAGTAAAAAAAACCAAACAAAACAACCCTAATTTATAAATATACATTTTGCATTTCTAACACACAGAAACAGAATCGGACACACAGACAAAAAAATGAATAAATAAAAATTGATTTACAGTATATATTGTAGCTGTTGAGGAGGAGAGTATTCTGTTTTTCCAAGTTCTGGTCGTCCCCTGTCGCTCCTGTGATTCCCAACTAAATTATTTTCAAAATTAGAAGCAAACATAACTAATCATATTGAAATATTCCCAGTCCTGTGTGTTTATATTCTGCTGGCCCTGATGTCCCTGCATGAGCCTGAACCCAGCAGCAGCCCCAGCACCGGCAGCACAGATATGGCCGGACAGGCTGGAATGAAACACACAGATAGGGAAGTGGCAGCCAGGCAGACAGGAGCCAGTCTCTCATGGGTGCAGTAGATTAGCCTGACTCCTACTTTACATTCCCCAATGAGTAGAGCACCAGGGCTGTGTTTCAGCCCTCTAAATCCTGTCTTTTCCTTTATATGCTTCTTGTGTACACTGTCATGTTTCTGGGAGAAGTCTACTGAAGGAAGCTGAAAGAAAAGAGGAGAAATAATTCACATTTTGGTGATGATCTAAACACTGTACACATCAGAGATGTGACGTAAAGGGAAGAGGCAAGGCCCCTGCCCACCCTGCATGATTCCACGGGGCCAAAACAGTCTTCTGGAGGTCAAAAAAGGATAATTCATTTTATCAAGACAGAACCAAACTACCGCCCTGCATGAATTATGAGTTATTTGACACAAGAATGTTATAAAATTATATTCATCTCTCAGAGGAACATATTACCTTTACACTGTGGTATGAAAATAGAAACAAATGCTGATTTTGAATATAAAGCAAACTCAATTGTAAAATATTTATCTATTAAGGAATTTCAGGAAAAAATTTACTAAAGTATTTCCTATTCCTACAAATACTGGTGATTATTTCTTCCACAGAAAGTCTGTCTTACACACATTTCCATTTTTTTATTATTATGGGAAGAAAAAATAATATAAAATTTAAGATAGACATGCAGATGCTTGCAGTAGTTTATGTGATCTTCAAACTAGAAAACAGCAGCAGCAGATAAATTATGCTGATTGTTTTAATTTGGTGGTGTCTCAGCAGTAAATTATCCATTTTATTCAATTCAACAAAACAAACACCAGCATGGTATAAATGTATGTCCCTGTAATGATTATGCTACAATACTCAGGCAGCAACGTATACAGGGCTACTGTATCATCTCAAGTGCTGAAAGAAACCTGCTTTAGGAGTTGAGGATTTTTTCTTCACAAATATTGAGCTTTGTACAGTGACAGCTAGGCTCACAATCCGGCACAAATACATTATGTGTCTGTCAAGAAATCCTGTTATGACGGTAAAAAGAACATTTCATGAAGTGTAGTGGATGAAATGAGAATAGGAGCCATAAAGAATTAATAATACAGAAGAATGTACTTCTGCAACGACTGATGAGATCCCCATTTGGGCTTCTGAACAACAAATGGCATTGGCATTAATTTTAACCCATTAAATGTATAGAGTACAATTATATGCAAATACATAAAATCTTTCAAAAACAAAGAAACATTGTTTTATTTCATGACATCATGGCAGAGAGAGAGAGAGAGAGAGAAGAAATACAGCTCAGATCTGTCTTGTGCTGAGCTGGAATCAGCTGGAATCAAAGCTGGAATCTAAGGCCAACTTTGGTCTAACCTTGAACTCCTGTGTTAGCCTTCAACTCCCATCAGAGATACTTCAACATGTCTTTGTTAACTGCTCATTATGTTTTTTGGATTGGTTCAAGATGATAACACTATCGCAGTGATGAATGAAAACTGGGAAGATTTTATCAGGAGTGATCATAGAATCAATTTGCACCTGTGCCAAGAAATTAACAAAAAAGACACTAAAATAAGCCTGGCAGCACACAAAACATGCACATCTTAAGCCTGTTCTCTTAGTGTATACCTTTCATAACTTTTTTTGCAGGCATGTCTATGTAAAATGAAGATAGAGGCTGAAATTCTATTCCTGTTCAAAGAATGCAGCCCTAAAGGACAATGTGGCGGCGTCGTGATCACAGTAAGAAGGCATTTTTATCCTGAGACAATCTGTCCCTGGTGGATGGGCGGATCAGTCAGTCCACAGAAATTTTACCAAAAACTGACATAACCAGCAGATATGCAGCCTGCAATGGGAATGTGCAGCATTTGCAAGTCCTTTTTTATTGACATAACCACAGACTGACCGGGAGAGCTGTAATAGTGTTGCACAGAGCCATGTGCAGGTCCATGATGGACTGTGTAAATCAGGCTATGGTTGAGCGAGCCCTCAGCAGTCACTTCATTCATAAGGGGGCCATCTGACTCCTGCACTGAAAGATGGGAATTACTCCATGTGCTAAACCATCTTGTTGGCTTATTCTCAAGAGTAAAATCTTGGAATAATACATAATATGGATGGTAAAAATATCCAAACTGTACTAAATTAAACTGCATGGTAGCATTTTTGAAGATAAGGTATGATGAGGGGTTTTGTTTTTGATTTTGTTAAAAATACATCTTGTCATGCAAATATTTAGTATTTAGGACATATTGAGCTTCAGGTTTGTACTTGACCTTGAAGCAGTTATCTAGAAAATTAAAAAAAATAGATAAAAATAAATAAAATTCGGGACTTGACTGGAGAGCATAATAGCACAGGATGATGATGCACAGCTTCTTCTGACACTGGTTCCTTTGGTTTTTATCAAGGTCAGCTTACTGGGATTTTCCCAGTTAAGTGTTTTATGAGAGGTTATGTGATGGGCAATAATTCAACTCATAAATTTCAGTCACAAAAGGTTGTACTCTTCGTGTGCTTTCTCCTTATTTCTAGACTGCATGTTATTCAAAGTTTAAGGAATTTCTTCTACTTACATTTTGCTACTCTTTTAATATTTTTTTTTTCAATAGCAAATAGAAACTATTTACTGTATATGTGTACTGTTGTCAAGATAGAGACCGCCTTCATTTGGAGGAGGGGTCCAGAGGGTTGCTCAGAGGTTTTTTTTAAGTGTCAACATTCAGCTCACAATGTGAGAGACATGATGGTTTGATTCGATTTTTTCCAGGTGACTGGTTTAATTTGGGTTTTATTGTCATTCAAGTTTTTAGCCAACATCAACATGTAATAGGCCTAAATCATTTAAGTATGTTGAAGATGGAGATTATAATGATGAGACCTTGTATTAATTTAAATATTTTAATAACAACTATCATATTTCATATCATCCATTTCAAGACTAATCATTACCAAGTTAATCCATTGATGTCCTAAAATAAAAGATGAAGAGGTCACATCTACCTCAATCAATCAGTAATGTAATGTGCCCAACTCAGTGACCACACTGTCAATACATATATAGCACAATGTTATGTGACTAGACAGGTGAGGTCAATTTGGCAAAATACTAAAAACTAAAATGTTCATGATGGATCCTTGGGTGGGTTTTCTAAATTTGTTGCTTGTGAATTTCAAGCATCAGTGAGAAAATGCATACATTTTATATTTTTCACCACCCCATTCTTGGCACATTATGGGATGGGAAAAACTATACCACTGCCACACCTAGCTAGTTAACTTTGCCTTGCAGTGACACAAAATGGCTGATTTTGAAACTAAAAAGTGATATGTTAAAGTGTGTGACAAAGAAAATATGATTATGAACGTATACATTTTGGATTGAAGGTTAGTTAGGGATGCTGATCTGAATATCCAGTGTTTTGAATGCGGACCAGTATTTGAAAAGGGTTAAGAACACGTCTTAACCATTTAGTAGCAAAAAGTTTGGGAAGCTCTGGATTTTGCAATATAGTAGAAACTAATGTTGATAATATAGTGTTTTAAACCACCACTGTGCCGCATTAATTGCAATTTGAGGAATAGATCTTTTCCCAATTACCGTCATTAACTATCTTGCAAGAAGTCACCGTCACGAGTATTTTTTTCAATCGAAATGTAGAATTAAAGCATACTTTTACTCACGGCCTGTTCTCTTTAGGCCCATATGTCCTTTTCCCTACCTGTTTTCTTAGGTGGTCTGTTCTGACTAAGCACGCAGCTGATTTTCAATCTTAAGAAAAATATCCTAGATGTGTATTAATTAAGCCTTTATGTTTTTATTTCCACATTTGATTTGTTTTGTTATTCCGTTTCCGTACCTTTCCTTTCCGTAAACTAAGTCTTATTTTCCTCCGTGAATAAAGAAAAAGACAAGCCCAATAATTGGTTATTATAGGCCTACTAATGTTGCCCGATTTAAACTTTGTCACCACATCCCCAAAATTGATGCGTTTCATCATTTTGTTGTCAGCATTTACGACCTTGACAGTGACATAACAACAGATTATTCTGTTGTTTATATATGTCATCGTCATTGTCCAAGCACAATGTTAAACTCACCTTTAATTTCAAACTCAGATGGGTTCATATAAAAGGAGAAATAATTCTTCCTTTATTTTTAACGATCAATTATTTCCACTTACCTCTTGCAGCAAGTGACTACGCTTACACGACAGCTATTTCTTATCGGACGACAGCTTTTGCAGATAAATTGGTCAAAATAAAGTGTGGATTTGCGCACGATTGAAATCGTTCATGGCATCATTTTAATTTAGCGCCGGACAGCTGATGAAGCCCACATGCCAAAACGCGTCGGTCTAACAAAGTTATAGGCTACTTTAAGTTGGAGCTTTAAAAACTCTTTCGGAAATTTTTTCTGCTCCATGTACCTTAGCAGGTGGTGAAGTTGTGCCAGAAACCAGCGCGTTTTCTAAAGTCAGTCCAATAAGATTATAGCTACGTTATAGGAAGTGCAAAAATGTGTTAAAAACGAGCAAAAACGCTAATCAAAACGCAGTTGAAAGGGGACTGTAGGTAACTTATATTTCTGAAGCCACCTATCCCTTCAGCTTGGACCCCTCTCCTCCTCTCAGAGACCCAGGGGTCCTCCTTTCCTCCCCTCCCCACCTCCCTCCCTCCCCACCTCGGCCTACCTCGTAGCCGCGGACTGCGTCATGTGATTTTCTCTCCTACTATTCTTCCAGTAGGGAACGAATGGGAGCACTTATATCAGCAATTATCAGCAACGGTAATGAGTCTATCTCCAGATGAACCAGCAGGAAGAGAAACACCGCAGCTACATGGAATGAATAACTTGTGAAGTTTCTTTTCCTTTCCGCTCAGTGATCACGACTTGTTTCATGCATTAACGCTCCCCGCTGCTCCTTCGTCCGTCTCCATCCGTGGAGAGATCAAGTTGGCCCGCTGCGGACAACTGAAGGACCGGACTGCTTTATCACTCGAACGTCCTTATCTGGTAAGATAAAGCAGTGCGCACTCCTTGGAAATCCAATGCTGTCGCTTTCTATGCAGCAAATTCTATTATCAACGTTTGATGTAGTTGTAGTAAATGTTGATAGAAAATGCGATGATAGTCAGAGCAGAGCTGTTGGATTTGGTTTCCGTTTTGGTTGTGATTGAATGAGCCCCGGGCTGTCTGGGGCCCGCGGGTACAGATGATCCATTTCATGACAAACATAATGATTCAAATGAAATGTGATTGACGATGCTCAACGGTTATTAAACTTGTATTTATTCATGTTGACCTCCAGGCAACATAAATTTAAATATTACTTTCGAACTTAGCACAATAAATCTTGCCAATATGTCAAAAAAAAATAAAAAATTCAGATACCACGGAAACTTTATCAGCGATGCCGTTAGGTTCATTTGTGTTTACATCTATTTCTATGTGTGTTTATAGGATAGAAGGTTTCCAAAAGGCAACTTTTGAAAAGCACACAGGAAAAGTCTTCTGAAGAAGGAGGAAGAGCAGTTTCGCGTGTTCAGTATCAACTCCACGGGACGGAGACCGGTCTAAGAAATCATATCTGTAATTTACATTGTCCATACAGGACAGAAACAATTGTTAACATGTATCAAAGCCTGGCTTTGTCGTCAAACCAGTCCCCTTACTCGCACGACACCGGGAATTACATCCACCCGTCGGCCAGCTCTCCAGTCTACGTCCCCACAAGCAGAGTCCCGGCCATGCTGCCCACCCTGCCCTACCTACAGCCCTGCGACTCACCCCATCAGTCTCATGGTCTAGGAGGGCACCACGGATGGCCTCAGACCGGCACTGACAGCTCCTCTTTCACACCCAGCAGCTCTCACCCTCCGCACGGCTTCTCCTACTCGCATAGCCCGCCCGTCAGTAGCAACAGCGGTCGGGACACGACCTACCAGAGCCCCCTAGTTCTCGGAAACAGCTCTCGGGCGGATCAGTACGGTTGTGCCCTGGTGCACTCGGTCGGAGGATCCTATTCCAGCCCCTATGCGTACATGAGCCCGGAGATGGCGACGTCCTCCTGGACACCGGGACCCTTCGAGAGCGGCGTGATGAGTCTGCAGGGTAGACATGGAGGACTGTCTGGGAAAAGGTCCTCTCTGGGTAAGTAGGACACAAACCCTCTGTTTCCATTCAATGCTCAATGCCCCACAAATAGCTGATTTGCACGTTGGTTTCATATTGAAAGATTTTAAATTGAAAACGATCATTTTTGGTGGATCAGTTCAGATATGCGATTTTTTTTTTTTGACGCAGATCAATAACGCATGTAACTCACCTATAGGCCTTTCTCTCAAACAGATCACTGTAAATCCTTTTGTCGTCCATTTTTCACAATTGTTTGTATCAATGTATTTTTTTGTACCAAAATATCAACGAATATGCAGCGCAAAATCGCTGAAATTAAATTTAGATTTATATGCCTTAATAACTATTACAGAATAGTTTAAGAAATGTGATAGAGAGGCTTGCGTCATGGAGTCGGGAGGGGGAGATTCAAATCGTTGTGCACAAACAATACACATTCTTGAAGACAGAGGGTCGCTAAAATCTTAATTTAATCCCACTGCAACAGTCCAGCGCTTTGATGACACAGTTCAATACACACAGACAACAAAACACGCCAAAAAGTTCCTCTGAGAGGACAGTTAGACAGCCATCACCCTGATCAGCATTTAATTGAAAGGTGAGCATGAGTGTTTGAAGCTGTGTGTTTCAGTCTGGCTTAATGTTTCTAAGTGTTTAAGTAGGCCTATTTATTATGAGCCGTATTCAGCAGTTTGTGTCCGATGATGTGGTCCTTAGACTGTTTCGCACCTAAACTGATCAATCAACAAATTGATTAAATCAAATGTTTGCGCTTGTCTTTCGTTGCTTAGATAAAAGAAGAATTTTGTGTATTTATATGGCGGTGACGTAGGCCTGTCTCTATCCCTCAGTATTTTGTGTCCATCAAAATGTTGCTAATTAAAAGTGCGTACACACGTGCCATTTCCATTTCCTTTGACTGTGAATGTAAAGGCTAATGGTAAATGGTTGTCATTTTATGTCATGCACGGAGCAATCTCAATGTTTCAAAAAAATGACATTTATTTTAGTTCTTTTGTAAAATGATCCGCAAACAAGTTGCATAGGAATAATCTAAGGCCAACTGAGGACGGCTTTATTCTAATTGGCGGGGTCTTTTTCGGGTCTTCAATGTCTATGTCTCTAAATTGGGGGATTAGGAATTTGGGCAATTAATGCCAGGAGCCCGTCGTGTGTCTTCCCTGTGATGGATGAGGGGGGCCCCCTGGATCCTCTGCACAGATAACACGAAGCCCTGCCTCACCTCAAAACAGATTCCTCCATCAATCTGCCTCCCTCTTGATTCATTCAGAGGGTTTGATCTCGCTCCGTCCCAGGGGGTGGAGGGGGGCGAAGGGGGTTAAATTCCTCCTACAGCTATTCATCACGCATTGGCCCGTAATCAGAACCCCAATCCAAGATCCCGTTGACCCATAAGAAAACCTAAAAAGTAATGCTTTAAATTCTCATTTGAACTCGCTTTCAGTTTTATTCAGCTCAGAATCTGGTCCTTACAGCGTGAGAATACTTGTTTAGAAACATTGAAGGACAACGTTGTCAGCTGGTATTTCAACATCTACTTACAGGTCCTCTGTTGATTTTTGCAAAGTGAATCATCGTTGATAGTGCAACATTGTTTTCATTTTTATTTTTGAAATAGTTTTATTACCAAAATATGATAAATTGCGGTGTAATATTTGCACCGGATATTACACAATGATTGCAGGTTAGATTGCAACGTTGATTTTTGGTCATTTTGTTTACCTTTTTTACATCCATGTTGTGTGATTGTTGTTTCAGTGTTGAAACATCAACTGACATTATTTCAACCACATTTTAACGTTGCAGGTCGGTCATATTCCAGCTCCCCGAACATTGATAGGGCTAGGCAGTTTGGAGTAGGCCTATTTGGTCTCTGAATAATTTCTTTTATTCGTTTCTTTCAGACTTGATGGACGACATGTCCACTGAGGGAAGGGAGTGCGTCAACTGTGGCTCCGTGTCCACACCGCTATGGCGCAGGGACGGCACAGGACACTACTTGTGCAATGCATGCGGCCTCTACCACAAGATGAACGGCATCAACAGGCCGCTCATCAAACCACAGAAACGACTGGTAATCCACACAGAATAATGTGATACTGAGATTTATGGAGAAATGCATAATGCACTGTTGGATACTGTCTGATTACTTTAATGATGATGGTAGCATTGCTTGTGCTTTATTTAAAGATTCTGATATTTGGTGCCCTTCTGGGGATGTTTTCCCCAGGGGAAAAAATGTTTTTTACTTCACTATATATAGCTGTCAGCTACAGTGATAAATCTTGCAGACTATGATTTTTTTAATTTAAAACATGAGATCCTATTTTCCATAATATGACAATGACATCATTTCTACGAACCCCATTCCATTCAGCTACAATTATTCTAATCCAACAATAAAATAAGGACATGCAGATTGATTGCATTTAACTTTTTTTGAAGTACATTATGTCATACTATTGCAATACATTACCTTTGAATGAATTTTTCTTTTCTTCCGGTGATAAAATAAGACTCATTTTTCACCCAGTATCCCTATATCTGTATAGGAAGAACAGCACTGTGGGCTCCCAGTAATTAATTTATCAGGTCTTCCAAAAACTGACCTGCCCATCTTGAGCTGTTAAAGTTAGCTCCACTTTTGTCAGCTGCAGTATTAAATTGTTGCAGACTAAAAAGTGAATAAGTATTGATATCTTTAAATCTACAAAAAAAAATGTGCAGTTTATATTAAGAATATATAAATATAACATTTATGTCTAATAGTAAAGCATCCTTAGCAAATTCTATTTACAATAAATACACATTATGTGATTTGTGCCTCAATTACTTGCAATGCAATTACTTGCAATGCAAAATACACTCCATTTTACAATATTTAGCATTCTACCAGAGAGATCAGAGCAGGTTATGTGTGACAAGCCAGTGGTGAAGCAGGTGTCGAGGTTTCAAGGCTGTGTGTTTCCCAGGAAATGGTCTCCACAGAGCAGCTGTGGTTATGATATGCCTTGCAGTCTCCCTCCAGAACTGGGTTGTTTTCCCTCTTTTTATCTGTTCTGACCTTTCCCTTGGATGAGCCGTTTCTAACTGAGGCTCTCCAGTGCAACGTGACTTTCACGGAGCAAGGAGCCTCAGCTCTCCCCAATGACAGATACAAAGTGGGGTGAGAAAGAAAAAAATGTATTTGATGCATTTTCTTTACAGGTCATCCAATTAGTGATTTGTTAGATGATTAGATTTGTTGCATGGGTATATGGGGAGACAGTTCATCATTGTTTTTGCAAACCATATGCTGACATCCTGTTGATCATTCTAAAAGTAATGGAAACGGATGCATTTTCTCAAATTATGGTTCAAGGACACAAAGATGTGACCTCTGACCATACCGAGTTTTCAAATTATTTGGGGTTCAATGGTCAAAAGTCAAACTTTTTATCATTGTAATATCTATTTTTTTCCCCCTATAGCAGACCACATCTCGTCGGGCTGGCCTTTGCTGCACCAACTGCAACACCAGCACTACCACACTATGGAGGCGTAATGCTGAGGGAGAGCCAGTGTGTAATGCCTGTGGCCTCTACATGAAGTTGCACGGGGTACGTCACACTATAGGGTCTACTTATTAAAATCTAACGATTTTCATGTTCCTCCCTACCAGTCTGTCTGTAAAACAGTTCCAACAAACTTCTGCTACAGCAGTTCGTTCTTTGCACGCTCTACAAGGGCACTGGGTCACTGTTATCAGGGCAGAAGTGTTGGTGGAGAGCTTGTATTGGTTCTCATAACAGTGTGGCCTCTGTTGTATTAGCGACAGGGTCATATTTTCAACCATATGTGTTGCTTTTCACTGCAGGTGCCCAGACCTCTGACGATGAAGAAAGAGAGCATTCAGACCAGAAAGCGCAAACCCAAGATGCCCAAGAATAAAACATCCACAGGTTTGGTCCAGTTTTGTTGAAATAAAATATGTAAATATTTAAATCATTTGGGGTATAATTCTTCATAAACAAAAATAGGCACAATGTAAACCATCCAATGGCAGGTGTCTCAATATATTATCATAATGTATTATAGTTATTTTTCAACCTAATAATATGACTGGTTAATTGATTCTTAAGGATCCACCACCTCTAACACCAGCTCCCCAAGCTCGCTTTCAGTCTCAGAACACGCTTCCACTATTAAGAGCGAACCCAACATGGCCCCTTCCCCCTATGCTGGACAGACCGTCACATCTGCAACTCAGGTAAACAAATGACCTACAAATATGTTCTTTATACGGGACACAAGCATTGTTTCAGTTTCTTGGTAGATATCTTGGTGATGACATAAAGAGGCTTTTTAAACAGAAAGTAATACAGTGAAAGTAACGTGTCCTGGAAAAATATTTGGAAGCTTAGTGTCTTCTACTCACTACATGGACAGTCAGCAGGCTGGACTTAGTAAGTCTCCTGGGTGGGTGTGGTTTTACAGGACTTACTGTAGGTAAGTTATTGGATGTAATGTAGTGGAGGTTATGTGAAGAGGTAAAAGTTGCAGTAAAGATGCTGGCTCAGTTGGTCTTTTAATATTTTTCTGAAGGACATTTTGTACCCTCAACTCCTGTCTTATAACGCAAAGCATTTTTCTCCTGTCAAGCAGTTAAAAATAAAATAAAATCAAAGTGAATGGTACAGCATAGCTAATACAATAGCTTCCTCTATTTTTGACTCTTTGCGCCCTCAAAATTGGTTAGTATTGTCAATAGTTTGGTTAGTATATTCAGTGACACACATTAAGTGAGAGCTCATCACATTGAACTCAATACTGAGAGGAAGTCCAGAGGAAGAGTGCTGGCTTTGAAAATCTAGTGCTTTATTATGACCCCCATAAAATGACTTGTTTCACATTCAGAGTTTCACTTGCTGTACATTTCACTTGCTGTACATGTGTAAAATCAGTGAAATGTCCTTTAAAATATAATCTGTTATCCTGTATTTATCTTTACTAAATGTAAATCCCCCTTTCATCCTTGCAGACAGGTTCTCAGTTAGACAGCATAGCATCAGGACATCTGGACATTAAATATGAGGATTATCCCTTTACCCCGACCTCTATGACCTCACAGCATTCCTGGTGTGCTCTTTCTCAAGCATGAGCAGTGTCATCCACACCACGACTATAACTCACTTTGGCTATGTCCTTGAGGCCATCCTACCATCCTGAAATTATTCCTTGTGGGGAAAAAATGCTGCAATAACATTTAGCTGTGGCTGACGCAGTATCTGATTGCTACATTTGTTGTAGCTCACCTGATGACATCTTGCCACTTTGCATACTGTGACACACTGGCTCTCTCAAGATAGCTCACTCTGAGATTACTTTATTGTAACAAGGACATTGTGCCTTCACTGCAGTGTTACCCAAAGGATGTCTATATGTACAGCACAGCGCCTGACACAACAACACTTAGCTGGATCTCCTAAACTTACACCCAACAATCCAGATCTGCATAACAAGAACTACCTATTATAAAAAGAAAGCTCTATTTTTGGACACTAATGCAAAGACAATCAAGTGGACCGTAAAAAGACGTGGCTATAGTAACACTTTTTTGTATAGCTGATAATTGATAGTTTCATACTGTTTTTGTTGCTGTGACTGGTGTTTTTCCATATCTCCCCCACCCTTCTGTGGTGTTTTCAAGAACACAATGACAACAAATCTCGGAAAGTAAAGCTGAATATGGACAGAAAAGACCTTTTTATGGCTGTTGGACACGTCTCATTACAAATGTGTAGATGATTAACTTTTATAGGCACATTATTTATGTTGAGATAAAGACAGTTAAAAGTCACGTTGGGCGCAAAAAGCAGCTGGTTATAGCTAACTGTTGTAAGAAGGTATGTTGAATAGCCTTTAAACTCTGATGCATAGATTATATGAATTGTTTTTACAACAGCTATAAACTGCATTGTGTATGATTTATTTGAAAGTCTGTTGTTTCGACTCCATCATTACTACATATCAGAAGTTTACGTTTTTAATATCTGACATAGATGAACGTGCAATGACTCAATTTTAATTTCAAAAATTGGAGGAAAAAGAAAAATTATTCTAAACATAATAATCAAAATTTATTTTTGTCTGTATTTTGTCAACATGTAAGGATTTTTATCTTTTTAATGTTCTAAAGACCTCTCTGTCTTGAATTTTTTATCTTTCCTCAATGCTCTTTGGAATCTGTTTAGGTAAATAAACTGATCTGCATTATATTAATTTGTCTAGTTTAATTTTCGATTGAATCTGACTAATTTAACAGTGCATTTGAAATGACGATGTCAATCCTTTAATTCAGTAATAGATTCTCAGATGGAGTTAGTGGTTCCTAACTTTTTCTTCTGACTTAAGCCTAATCAGATGAGAGCAATTACACTTTCATCAACACTACCTAACTATGTTTTAATGAACAGATTTTAAACTGGATGTTGTATGTTAATGCTATACTGATGGATAAAAGTGTTTTTTTCCTTTGCAGCTAAAATTATGTCTACTTTTGTTTTCCCAGGTTTACATTAGTATTCTCTCTTCTTTCAAATTTTCAATCATTAGCTGAGTTCTAGCATTCTCATTCATCTATTAATCCATTACTTTTATCAACTCATTATCCAACTTTGGCGAATACATATGTGTTTCAGATATTTGTTTTCTTAATTAATTATTCACATTTGTTTTTTCATCAATTCCAACCTCTTACGTTTAGCTTACTATTTTAACTGTTTCTCAATATAACAAATTATTTAAAGTGTTTGCTGCAAATTACTGCAGCTCTACCCATTACAATCAAAGTATTTAGACTTTTATGTGTGACTTTTATCCTTTACCTAGCTATATATCAAATGTTTACACTTACTATTTTGTTTTCAGTCATTACATTTTTTTTGCCATTTCATTTTTGCCACCTTACCGTGGTGGAGGGGTTTGGGTGCCCTAATGATCCTAGGAGCTATGTTGTTGGGGGCTGTTTGCCCATGGTAGGGTCCCCCAAGGCAAATTGGTCTTAGGTGAGGGGCCAGACAAGGTGTGGTTCAAAATACTTCTATGATGGTGACAAACAAGGACTTGTGTACCCTGCCCGGAGGTATACCAGGACCCCGCCCTGGAGCCAGGCCTGGGGAAGGGGTCTGTAGGCGAGCGCCTGGTGGCCAGGCCTTTGTCCATGAGGTCCGGTCGGGCTCAGCCCAAAAAGGAGACATTGGTCCGTCCTCACGCGGGCCCACCACCCACAGGAGGAACCATAGAGGTCCGGTGCTATGTGGATCGGGTGGCAGTCAAGGGCAGGGGCCTTGGTGGTCCGATCCCTGGTTGCTGAAGCTGGCTATTGGAACATGGAATGTTACCTCTCTGGTGGGGAAGGAACCTGAGCTTGTGCGAGAGGTTGAGCAATAACGCACAGTTCGGGTTCTGGAACCAGTCTTCTTGAGAGGGGTTGGGCTTTTTTCTATGCTGGAGTTGTCCCAGGGGAGAGGCGGAGTGCAGGTGTGTGCTTATTAATAGCTCTCCGGTTCTCAGCCAATGTGTTTACCCCGGTGGATGAAAGGGTTGCTTCCCTGCGCCTTCGGGCTGGGGAACGGGTCCTGACTGTGGTTTGTGCCTATGCGCCAAATAGCAGTTCAGAGTACCCACACTTTTTGGAGTCCTTGAAACAGGTGCTGGAGAGTGCCCCTACTGGGGACTCCATCTTCCTACTAGGAGACTTCAACGCTCGTGTGGGCAATGACAGCGAGACCTGGAGGGGTGTGATTGGGAGGAACGGCCTGCCCGATCTGAACCCGAGTGGTGTTCAGTTATTGGATTACTATGCTAGTCACAGTTTGTCCATAACTAACACCATGTTCAGCCATAAGAGTGTCCATAAGTGCACTTAACAACAGGACACCCTAGGTCAACAGTCAATTGTAGACATTGTAGTCGTATCATCTAATCTGCTACTGTATGTGCTGGACACTCGGGTAAAGAGAGGAGCAGAGCTGTCAACTGATCACCATCTGGTGATGAGTTGGATCAGGTGGCAGGGGAGGAATCTAGACAGACCAGGCAGGCCCAAGCGAATAGTGAGCTTCTGCTGGGAACGTCTGGCTGAGGACCCTGTGAAAATGGTCTTCAACTCCCACCTTCGGAAGAGATTCAACCACATCCCGGAGGTAGTGGGGAGCATGGAATCTGAGTGGGCCATTGTCAAGGCGGCTGCCCGAAGCTGTGGTAGCAAGGTCGTGGTCGTGGCGGTAACCCCAGGACGCGCTGGTGGACACCAGAGGTGAAAGGGGCCGTCAAGCTGAAGAAGGAGACTTACAGGTCATGGTTGGCTTGTGGGACACCCGGGCAGCAGACAGCTACCGGCAGGCCAAGCGATCTGCAGCTCGGGTGGTCACTGAGACAAAAACCCAGGTGTGGGAGGAGTTCGGTGAAGCCATGGAACAAGACTTACAGTCGGCGCTGAAGACATTCTGGCAAACTGTTTGGCGGCTCAGGAGGGGAAATCGGAACAGCGTCCACACGGTCTTCAGTGTGGGAGGGGAGTTGCTGACCTCAACTGAGTCTATAGTTCGGCCGTGTAAGGAATGCTTCGATGATCTCCTCAATCCCACCAACATGCATTCCGAGGAAGAGGCAGAGCCGTAGGACTTTGGGCTGGGCTCTCTCATCACTGGGGTTGAGGTCGCTGGGGCTGTCAAACAACTCTGCAGCGGCAGCGCCTCTGCAACGTTGCACGGCCAGACAGGTCTGGTTGTCCCCCTATTCAAGAAGGGGGACCAGAGGGTGTCTTCCAACTACTAGGGGATCATACTCCTCACCCTTCCTGGGAAGGTCTACTCCAGGGTGCTGGAGAGGAGAGTCCGGCGGCTAATTGAACCTCGGATTCAAGAGGAGCAATGTGGTTTTCGTCCTGGCCGGGGAACACTAGACCAGCTCTATATCCTTGCGAGTGTACTGGAGGGGGCATGGGAGTTTGCCCAACCAGTCCACATGTGTTTTGTGGATCTGGAGAAGGCTTATGACCGCTTCCTTCAAGGTGTCTTGTGGGGGGTGCTCTGGGAGTATGGGGTAGATGGCTTTTTGTTACGGGCCATCGATCTCTGTATTGTCAGAACCAGAGCTTGTTTCGCATTGCTGGCAGTAAGTCAGACCTGTTCCAGTCAGGATTGGTCTCCGCCTAGGACAGCATTTCTAGGCACAGCCAAGCGGCGGAGAGAGTCAAGTTCAGTGGCCTCCGGATTCCATCTCTGCTATCTGCAGATGACGTGGTCCTGTTGGCCTCATTGAACAGCGACCTCCAGCTTGCCCTGGGATGGTTTGCAGCCGAGTGTGAAGCAGCAGGGATGAGGATCCGCATCTCTAAATCTGAGGCCATGGTTCTCTGACGGAAAAGGGTGGATTGCCCACTCCGGGTCAGGGGAGAGATGCTTCCCCAAGTGGAAGAGTTCAAGTATCTCGGGGTCTTGTTCACGAGTGAGGGAAAAATGGAGCGGGAGACTGACAGACGTTTTGGGGCAGCGTCGGCAGTGATGCGGACGCTGAAGCGGTCTGTTGTGGTGAAGAGAGAGCTGAGCCAGAAGGCAAAGCTTTCAATTTACAGGTCAATCTACGTCCCAACTCTCACCTATGGTCATGAGCTCTGGGTAGTGTCCGAAAGAATGAGATTGCAAATACAAGCAGCTGAAATGAGTTTCCTTCGCGGGGTGGCTGGGCTCAGCCTTAGAGATAGGGTGAGGAGCTTGGACATCCGGGAGAGGCTCAGAGTAGAGCCGCTGCTTCGGGCATGTGGTCAGGATGCCTCCTGGACGTCTCCCTGGGGAGGTGTTTCTGGCATGCCCAGGAGACCCTGGGGCAGACCAAGGACGCGCTGGAGATTATATCTCTCAGCTGGCTTGGGAACGTCTTGGTGTCCGGGGAGACACAAAGACGGGGGTGGTAGTGGCTGGGGAGAGGAGTGTCTGGATCTCCCCGCTCAGGCTGTTGCCCCCGCGACCCGGCAGAAAATGAAACGAAACGAAACATTTGCAACTCAGTGGCTCAGGATGATGGCCAGGTTATGGGTTTTTTTTGTACTTACAACATACCCATATTGTTAAATTGGCTGAGCATTCTATATCCAGTGACAACTACTCAGGTTATAAATCATGGTACATGGCTCTAAAATTTAGCCATTATGTAATTTCTTTCAATTACACTTCCTATGCTATATTCACAGCTGATTTGCTGATATCAACATTTATTGATTGATTCTAATGCATTTTTTATTTTCCAATTTAGATTTTTGCTCTGCATTGACTGTTCAGGAATAATGTCTGCACATATGTTTGCATTCTCTCAAGCTGATTTAAACTCCAATGAACACAATGCATTTGCATTTGCATTTGTGTGTGTGAGTTAGGGTGTGTGTACAAGGAGCGTGTTCTCCTACCCATTGCTTAAGCTGACAGCGTGGACCAAAGGTTGTATTCCAACTCTGCTTTATGACGATCAAGAACAAGTTGACTGCCCTGTTGAGGAAAATACCAACCTGTCAACAACAATGTTGCTGCTTTACTGCCTCCATGGCGACATCCAGGCACCAGTGCACTAACAGTGCTGCCCAATTTTATGACATTTGGCCATGATGATTCTGTCTTATCAGTTGCTGGGCTATTGCAGTGCAATGTTATGAAACAGTAAGTTGGGACAGTGTAAAATACAAATGATATAAAATGTGATGCTTTAATTCTTTTTGATGTATATGTGATATATACATGTATGTATTTATGTATGTGTGTGTGTGTGTGTGTGTGTGTGTGTGTGTGTGCGTGTGTGTGTGTGTGTGTGTGTGTGTGCGTGTGTGTGTGTATGTGTGTGTGTGTGTGTATACAGTATATATATTTTCCCCACTCACTCTCTGTAGGCTGTCTTGTGTTTCCTTCAAGCTTGGGTCCTTGGAGGCTTAGGGTCCTGCGGAGTATCTTAACTGTTCCTAGGATTGACTCTTCTGGACAGAGATCTCAGATTGTTCCGGGGATTTGTTGGAGCCACTCTCCCAGTCTGAGGGTCACAGCCCCAAGTGCCCACATCCTTTCCAGCTCCTCTTCCAGCCTTTGATATTTTTCGAGCTTCTCATGTTCCTTCTTCCTGATGTTGCTATCTCTTCGGATTGTGATATCTACCACTACTATCTTCTTTTTCAGTTTTTCAACCACCACGAGATCAAATGGATTAGCCACCACCATCTTGGTCTGGAAGTTCCACAGGATCTTAGTTCAGTCATTCTCAATCACCTTTGGAGTTGACCTCTTTGATCCTGGAACCCCCAGCCCATACTCAGTGCAGATGTTCATGTATAATATGCCAGCCACTTGGTTATGTCGTACCAAGTATGCTGTACCTGCCTACATCTTGCACCCTGCTGTTATGTGCTGCACTGTCTCAGGGGCATCTTTGCACAGTCCGCACCTTGGGTCGTGTCTGATGTGATAGATCCTGGCCTTTATCAATCTTGCGTTCAAGCCTGTTCTTGTGCTGCCATGATCTGTGCATCTGGATAGCTCAGTGGTTAACACTGTTAACTTTGGTTAATACTACCTGCCATACCTCGGATATGAGTGCAATCACAAATAGGAGAGCCATATCGGCTACGACATCACCTGTGTCAACAAGATCCGCATCAGGTGTCAAGGAACTTGTACAACCTGATGATGAGTGGGCTATTGGAACAAGACATTCATGGACTGGGCGTGGAAAC
>KV751327.1:1392469-1414203 GCA_001698575.1 Mola mola
GTATATTTTATGTTACTTAATAATTTAGTTAGTTTACACTCTGTAGTTAGGCCTTAATATAATATGTCTGTCGCCGCACCTCCATGAATAGAACAACAACAGTGCTTGCTCATTAATCTATAGCAAACAGATGACAGGAGGCACAGAGCAGTGCGCTCCGCACACTGTCACAAAATGTCTACACTTGTCGGTTTCATCTGATATGGACAGTTTTTAAGTTCACTAATTTCATCAAACTTACTTAATGAAGGATAAACAAGACTTTAGGATAGTCCCCATTATGTTTGTATGTGTGTGCGCTCGTGTGTGCATGAGTGTGTATGTGTGCTTGCATGCATGTGTGTGTTTGAGAGAGAGAGATAGCGAGAGAGGTGCAGAATGATGTGTGCCAGGTACGCACCTCCAAATTTGGCCTCACTGCAGTTCTCAGAGAATCACCTCTGAATCAATGTCAGAGGGCGTCAGTGATGGCCAGCCCAGAGGCTCCATGGGTGTGCTGGTATTTTTAACAAATACTCACAGACACTCATGGATGCAGAAACACAAACAATCATCTCTTGTTTGGTCTGCAGGTCAATCACTCATCATACATACACAGACAGCCCAACAAGTAATTTCTCTACACAAAGACTCCAGACCAGGTTTTAATGGATTACCCCACAATCAAAGAGGTAAGAAATCTTTAAATAAAGCAGAATCAGATTTCAATTTTATGATAAAAAAAATTACACATGAACATTAACCTGTTGCACAGCCCCCCCCACCAAAAAAAATAAAAACAACACAAGGTGTGGTTTAACTTGTTGTTTGGTAAGACAGATTTGTTTAAATGATGACAGTGAATGTCTGTGACCTTTGAACTCCCAAGCGGCACTGCATTAAAAACAAGCATCATTCTGTGATGGATATTACAAGGTGGGCTCAGAAACACTTAACCAAACTATTGTCAGTTAACGCAGGACATCAATGCATCAACAAATGTAAGTTGCACAAATGTAAGACTCAATTCAAACCCATTCAAAATTAGCATCTGTGACTGTACGGGGCTGTATATACGTGCCCATAGCATCGTGGGTAACTGTCACATCTGTGAATGCACCATTATTGCACCATGCTGAGAGGTACATACAGGTTTCAACATGTGCTTCCATCCAGACGTCTTTTTCAGAGACATCCCTGATTATTTCAGCAAGACAATGAAGCCAAATGCTGCAACATTCTGTTACAACAGCATGGCTTCACAGTAAAAGAGTACAGGAACTAGACTGGCCAGGATGCAGTCCAGACCTGTCTCCCATTGGTTTTTGGAATTGGGGTTAGTACACTCGAGTGTATTTCAATGGTGAATCTATTTTAGTATTGCCTTTTCCATTGAGAATAAAAGTAATGTCTCCCACAGTTTGTTGTTGTCAGAGAGAAAACAGTCACTTCATGCTATTTTGATGTGATCCCGATGTAATCTTGATGCAAGACTGGGTTGAACTCATAGTATTCCAGATTCTTAGGCCTTCGGTTGCATCAGGCTCAGGTGTTGTGTTCCATCCTGCACAGTGCTTTATTACTTTAGTGCTTAATGGCTTCATTCATTTTGGCAGCCCATTTTGTTAATTTGGTATGTTTTTATGTATTTCATTTATTAAGTATTTATTTATGAAGTAGGCTACATTATCCATTTAACATTCAGTGAAGCGCAAACGTTTTTATGCATTAATCATTGGCAAGTAGGCTACATACTGTAATTAAATAGTAGAGAAACAACCAAATTTAAATTATGTATTTAGTGAAGCATAAATAGTGTTTGATTTTTTTGTTTTGTTTAGTTCTTTTTTTTTTTTGTCAAATCACCATCAAAATTACTTTCTTCTGCCTTTCGGGGGTCAGCCACTTTAGACTAAACAGACTATTTTGCCTACCAATGCTTTCAAGCTCCTTCTGTGGAATTCCAATGGGTTCCCAGGCCAAATGAGATATACAACCCCTCCTCTACTCCAGGGTCTTCTCTTATCCTAATCAGATGTCACAGCTTCAATGTCCGTACATACTGACTACTACTACTACTACTCTTATTGCTACTACTACTACTACTAGTATTACGAAGCCATGCTGTTATAATACGTGCAGAATGTGGTTTTCAGTCTCTTACTGAAATAGGCAACAATGGCTTCATTAAAAAAGATGTTGTCTACTTGGCAACGTATATTGCTCAAAAGCATATTGTTCATTAAAGGTGCCTTCACAAATGTGCAGGTGACCCATGCCATGTGCACGAATGCACTTCATGCCATATTGACTTTTAAACTCTGCACTGATAATAAGCCTATGACTGACCTTCCATTACTATCAAAAACGATTTTACATTTTAATTTCTCAGGCCCAGAGAAGGTTAGTAGTGTTTCTGCATCTGATTTATATAAGGTTTCCTTTTTGCATGATAAAGTTTCAACATTTGGATGCATCACTGCATCACTGCATTTCTTTTTTAAAAACCAATGCTTTCAAAATTATACCTAGAAATATATATATACCTATATATACCTTGAAATTTGCATATTATTAAGAAAAATAAAAATAAATCTAATTTAAATTTTTTGGTTTTTTTTATTATCATTATCACATTTTATGTTTGATGTTGTCATTGTGCTATTTTCAATTATATATGTTTTTTAAATGTTTTCTAAATCATCACATTCTGTTTCTATTTGCATTTTAGACAGTGCACCTCTTTGAAGATACGTCAGTGGAGTTAAACTATACACAGTGTATTGCCAGTGGCCCCAACAAGCACTGTGTTTGATCTTCTGATGCTGGTCTTATGTTGATGCTTCACCTAAGCACTGCACTAAATAATGATCATTATGGACATCGTAAAGCACTGTGTGCAGAGTTCTCTCTCTTTCTTTTCCATTATGTCATTCATCAGCCCCCTAACTCTTTTCTTTCCTTCAATCAAATCTGTCCCCTCCTCTGCTGTCAAAGTAGTCTTGTATTTTACTGTCTGTTGTACACATTCTTTAATAGTTTAATCATCTGATTTAATTTCTATGCATCTTATTCAAAACCCATCCCTGTCCATCCTGGTCAATGTCTCACTCCATTATTTGGTGAGTTCTTATTGTGTTGAGCTTTCTTTTTAAACCTTCCTCTATTAATTTTAAAGTTCATCCTCTGGTCTGTCTTTCTCAATTACTTTTACCTCCATCTGTTTTTTGCTCCTCCGTCTTTTGTCAGCTGCTCCTCCGTCTTTTGTCAGCTGCTCCTCCATCTCTCCCTCTCTCTAACTTCTCAGGCCCTACTTTCATCGGTCATTATTTCTGGCTCATGTGTTTCTGTCTGAGCTTCTGAATGTGCACTCTGGATAACCTGCAAGGCAGCCTCCCCTCTGTTTCCTGCACTAAGATGCACCCTATTTATTTCATTGCTTTTCAAGAGGGAAAGAAAGTGCAGACCAAAGACTGAATGGCTACAGTGGATTTAGCCAAGTCAAGTTGATGGGTTACTCAAGCAGGAAGCAGCAGACAGTTTGAGAGGTGAATATGGCTTCAATTCAAATTCAAAGAGTTTGCAACATGTACGGTAAACGATTCTGGCAGTATTTGTTGTCATTTGTTAAAGAAAGAAACATAGACAATGGAGAGATTTATGGTACAATTTACAGATCCATCTTCAAACCTTTTCTTTTGTAATCTATTTCTTTTATTAGATGGAGAGTTCATTTTTTTTTCTTTTTTTTTTTTGTTTTCACCACTACAAAATTTGTCATAGCGTGAAAAAATACACCCTCATGAAGAACATAATCTGTCTCTGATCTATGTTTATCTACGATGCAACACTTGCTTAACGACTGCATCAAATATAAATTCAGCATTACTTCAGTTGAATACCTCTGGCCAGCCAGTGAAGGACTAGCACACACATTCAGTATTGCATGGTTGAGGATCCAGGGTTGAGGATTTAGGGCACTGAGAAGTAGGACAATAAAATGAACACAAAGGAACCAGCAGCAGTTTGTATTTGTTTTGCCGTCAAGAGTCGTCCTCATTTCTCCTCCCCCAAATCCATTCTATGCATGTACACACATTCACACACATAGTGATGTGCAAGAACCTCTGTGGTTCTTCCTGAGGTTTCTTATTTTCCCTGTTTAGGGTTTTTTAAGTTTTTCCTCACCCGGTTCGAGGGTCTAAGGGCAGAGGATGTCACATCTGTACAGTTTGTCAAATCCCAGTCAGAAGATGTGTAAATTGTGATTTTGTGCTATACAAATAAAATATGATTTGATTTGATTTGAGCAATGTTTCCATCACACAGAGAAGGACATTTCATGACCCCCAATTTTATCATACCATATACGCATTTGTGTTTTGTCCGCAAAAGGAAGGCAAGTCCCCACAATGTGACTGTGTAATCAAATTTCTTTCCGAATAACATAAGAACAACCCCTTCTGAGCTCAGTGGCAAATTCATGAAAACGCGAACACACAGTCTGAGTTTGCACAGAAACAAAGGCAGATTGCTGTATTCTTCTCACATCAGGTAAACATCCAGATAACTGTCTTTACAGCAATTGAGAAAGGTGGCTGAAACGTAAAGAAGACATAAATAGTTAAAGTCAGTTCAAGCAGAACAACAGACAGGGCAATCAAATTAATTACTCAGTTATGTAAAAAAGTGTCTTCAAATTATTTACATGTCTTAAGCAGATTTGGCTTCATGAAATATGTACAAGAAAGGAAGTATCGAGTCTCTGCCTTCTCTCAATATCTACCTCTATCTAATATCATTTATCAATGGCTAGTTGCAGGTAATCACAGATTATGGTTATGCAGTTGTAATTTTGGACTGTGTGACACTGTTATTCTAAATTAGTTTCAAATGCAAATTGGTCAATGTTATTCTTTCACTCTTAGCGAAATGAAAATTCCTTGTTCACAACACGTACTGGGCTCACACAAGTCTTTTAAAATCATTCAAAACAACTTTGATATGTGTGCCACACACACATAATGATAAACAGATTTCACCTTTTTATAGTTACATTAGAAATAAAGGAAGAGGGTTGAATTAGTTAGGATAAATGAGGAGACATAGCCAACACGGGTTTATATTCTTATCTGCTAGAGATATGGCACTAATCAACACACATGAGCACTTTAACCGTAGCCATTAAACATGTTCATATTCTCTTTTGAACAGGCATTGCACTACAATAGTATATGTAAATAAACCACTTTGGAGGGAACTAATTTTGTTACGGAGTAATTTTATATTAATGCTAGGAGAAGCCTTTAAATAGAATTGAATGATACGGGCAAGACAGAATGGAAGTCGGCACTTGTCCAAACCCATGTATGTTTAATAAAGGAAAGTATAGGAAGAGGTTGATAAAGTTAAAGGGAGTATCCACCGTATCCCATAGCCAGCTTAGTGGACTAACAGATATAGCTAGGAGTATGAGGTAACTGGGGCTATTGCTGCAGTGACAGAAGTAACCACATTGGCACAAAATGGCCAAACCCATTGTTTAATCATGTTTCATATTTATGGGTATGGTGAGTTGAACTAACTAACAACAGTAGGAGAGTTTCAGTACCTCAAGGTCACGAAAAGGTGGATCAGGAGCTGGTCAGGTGGTTTGGTGTGGCATCAGCAGTAGTGCAGACATGTCCCAGACCTTTTTTTTGAAGTGGCAGCTGAAGGCAAAGTTTTTGATTGATCACATTGAATGACATTACAGATACAAAGGCAACATTGAAGTTCCACAGTAACATAAATAGGGTCAGTTTTAGAAACAAGTTGATTTGCTCAGATACCCTTTAGAACTTCTCCTTTGGATCAAAGTTATCCAGCTAAGGAAGGAGTTTGAAAATGTTGCTGGGGAGGAGGTCGTCTGGTATGCTATTTATTACAAACCTTTTACAGGGAAAATGTAATTTATTTAAATTTTAGATTTTAGTAAGCTAAGATTTATATCATTAATATCATTACGTTCAGTTGAAAGTAATTATGTTTTATTTGTATGTTATTTGATAAAAACACAGGTGTTAGTTTGAGGTGGAAATCAAACTTCTAAGTTAAATATGATCATCTGCAAAAAATATTCTAGACATTCTACAAACTGTGAGGGCTGTAATAGAGAATACAAGTACACTGTGAAGCAGTTTTTTTATATAGTGTAAAAAAGAGAGATAATAAATATACTGTAAGATGCAGTGTTTGACGATTGAAGTGAGATATGGCCAGAACATGTGCAGGGCTGAATGGAGACAACTCCTTGTAATCCGCGAGATCAGGTATCAATCTCTGTGTCTGTGTGTGTTGGGATTCCTCATGCCTGTCTCACTGTCCTGGGCTTTATAAGACAAAGGGTTAAGTAAATGTTTGGGGAAGATAAAGCCACTCACCCTGACAGGCAGCGGGCCGTGCTGCCCAAGGGGACCCAGACTCAAATACATCACACACACTTACGCTATGTGTTCATTCACACAAAGACATGTAATGATATTCAATTTATCTATTATTTATCTATTATAGGCTGTGTTTGTAATATAATGTGATACACAACAGAAAGAAACTTGGAAACTAAATCATTTCATAAGTAAGCCTCTGTTTACTTGCTATTTCATGTCAATATAGCCGCTAGGTCTGTCGAACAGGGGATGCACCCTCTATTCAGCAATCTATGAAGGTAACCACATCATTTTAATATTGAATACATTGGCAAAATGTGATGACTGCATTGGCCCTGTGTCAAATGGAGCTAAATGGCAGGATTAATAACAATAATGGCCCTGTGTCACTGTTACTCTGTTACATAAGATGGCTTATCCAGTCACCAGTTTTGTCATTTGTTTCACCCTGAGAAGATGGCTCTATCATTGTATTAATGCATTCTCAAAAAACAGAATGCAGTCAACCCAACAAATGAAGTGTTTACTAACAACAGATGTACAAAGTATTCATGAGCCCATGTTGTGGTGTCCTTTATACAGTCAACTACTTGATCAAATGGTAAACATCAGCCCTATATATGTGAATGACTGAATCTTTAGAGAAAATCCATTAAAGGTGATGAGATGAAAAAAATATCAATTATATCGTCTCCGTCTATGCATTGTAGGCTGCACTACTTTAGTAACGGTATAGACTGACATGGCTGTGGGTGACTTCTTCTGTTTTGCTTATGTTTTATATAAGGACTCAAGTCTTGGAATCAGGGTCACATTAACCATTTACTGCAGACTAGAGAACTTATATCTGAGCACAAGCGATATTATTCTAATGTCTCTTTGATCATTGTAAAATACAATTATCTGTCTTTTCAAGACGAAAATACATGAAATGTTAATGTTAAGCATTGACATGAGATATGAAACTCAAGCAACATGGGCTTCAGGGGTAAAGTGGCTTTGAAAGGAATCAGAAACCTAAACTGTAAAATAATTAGCTGTATGTATAAGCTACAAGGGCTTAGAATGAAGTATTATCCATTTATCATAGTCATTCTTTGCTTTGGTTTTAAGAAGCTGTTGCAGTGATGTACAGGCCTCTTGCAACCAAGGATGACACTTTAGTAGGCAGAGAGAACGGCAGAAATGTAGAACCATTAAGCATTTTATGAAACACCGTTCTTTCACTTTGTGCACATGCATAACTGAACAAAAAATAAAGGGACAAGGGAGTTATAACAGTTCCTCCTCAGACTTGACATCAAACTTGTTTGTTATCTGATTGATTTGAGTTTAGTGGATTCATTAAACCAGCGTTTAAGTGTTACTTATTTTAAACATACAGTGTTAAACATCTGGCGCCTCCTTCTGGAAATGTTAGAAAAAATGACACTTATTTATGACACCCTAGCTCTGACATACTTTTGGTTGCTGTAGCCTGTTGCTTATACTCCGAAGCTATGATTGCTAACCCACTGTAAAACCAGATTTTGTTAGAATACATTGCTTCTGGATGCATGTGAATGTTGCCACTGTTAACAGGTTAAAAACTCTAAAAATACAGACAGTATTTTATCAGTAGAGTTATCTAGCAGTGATCATCTTAATCGGCATTGTGTAAACATCTTTGGCAAAGGTAACAGTAAATTGTAAAAGCTATGCTGCTAAAATACTAATTAACATGAAGTATTTTCTTCATTTGACAGACCCAGACACTGAACCACCACTCAGAGAATCTTTTCTCACAGACTGTAAGCTTGTGAGGTTTACCTCATCATAATAACATAACCAGACCTCTTGTTGCACAGAATGGAAGCGGAGGCAGATACTTGTATTAAACAATCCCACCCACTCACTGTGGAACCGCTACAGACTTGCTTAACCACTGATTGTTGAAGATTTGGAGTGTGTAGGGGTAATAATAATAACCTCAAAGTATCCCTCCTCCTCCTCTTCACTCTCTTACTTTGCTTTCCCCCATCTGTATCACCCTCTCTCCCTTCTTCACTGTTAGGCTTTATCAGCAGTCCTGGTCAATGTCCTACTGTCAAGTCTTGATGTGATTTATGTCACAGGCTGTGAAGTCAACTTATCTCCCTCCTCTCACAATTCTCTCAGTCCTTTCCCCCTCACTTCTCCCACCCTCCCCAACTCCTTGACTGCCCTATACAGAGGGTTGTCTCCTTCTATCTCAGCCAGCCTGGCTCCTGCAGCAGGGACAGGGAGGAGAGCTTCGGTGGAGGAAAATTATTTTCCTGATAGCCACCTGCTCTGTTAATTATTGAGGGTCAATCTTAAAATAAAATGTTTTAAAAAAAAAAAGAGAAACCAAAGTAAAAGCTGTAGAAAAAAAAATGCTCTTAAAAACTATCTCAAATAGTTGTCAAATGGAGTAAAGCCTGCTGTCAGTTTGGAATTGCAGACTATATAAATTTGATATTGCAGAAGAATCTGGTGGATGTTGAGTTAGAAAGAACTTTGACATCCAATCATAAACGATTTGATTAATTTGATTAATTTTTTTTTATTTTAGGAAAATATTGAATTCAGGAATGACATTTTTTACCACTTCATATCTTTTCTATATATCCAACACATCTGATTTTTCTTTCATTGGTATTTTTACATGATATTCATTGACTTTTAAGTTATTTCTGAGCATCATTCCCCATGTACAAAATTACACTGACCCTTATTTGAGCCCATTTTCCTGTGCGTGCACGCATGCTTCCCATCCTTCTGTCTCTTGCTCCTTTGGCTTTTGATGTGCTTTTTAAGTGGCCCGTGCTCTCTCTGCTTTCCCTCTCACTTGACAATTGTTTATTAGATTTGAAATGCTCTTAGAGGACGTTATGTGTCTTTCAATGGCATACTTAGAGAGAGAATAATTGGCTTTGAGACAAAGAAAGAGTCAAAAGATAGGAAGTGGAAGAGATGCAAGAAATGAAGAAGCACTGCAGAAAACTGTTTATGACTTTTATCTAGGTTATTATGGTGTGATTTGTTAGTTGGATAAGCATGCTTGACACAGGAATCACTAAAAAGGAAGAAGTAAAAGACAGAAGAATGAAGAGAAAGCAGCATAGGAGCATGACGTAAGGATGACAGAGGATTAAAAGAAATACATACAAGGAGAAGATGAGTGAGGGAGATGTCAGAACACCCAGGTGTGCCACGCATAACTGCTAGAAAGACAGATTGTTTTCTGGCTGGTCCATTGCCAGTTTCACGTTTGGTCCTGTGACTCAGCATGCATTACACTATGACTCTTCATCCGGATCGTCATTACTGTACATTATGTCCTTATGATGGACCCCTTTTCCCAACATCTATTCAATTCATTGTTCTGATAATCTCAAATTTGCAGAGAATATATGCAGCAAGATGCAATCAAAGGGAGTTACGATGGATAAAGGTCTGTTATCAATTATAGTATTCAGAACTACAAAATGAATTCTAGCTTTTGATCTATAGTTTCTACCTAACCACATATTTTTCACTCAAATATCAAATTTTGCAGTCTGAATGCTGCATTTAACATTATGCAACTTCAAACATTTTTCCGTAGGAATTAACGCATTTTTTCAAATTCAACACCTTGAAAGTTACTTACAGGGCCAACAATTTTTTTTTTGTGAATTTCATGTTGGGAAGTGAAAATGACACTGGAGAATGGTTTGTGTAACAAAAGTACACTGAATGTGTCCCCTATTATCCTATTATTGAATTTGTTCAAACGATAACAGAGTGGTTCAAGGCCCAATGTTAAATGTGAAATATGTGCGCTATGGCCATAATTTTGGTTTAAAACATTCAAAGCATGAACTAACATTATCAGACACAGCAGTGCTGTCATTATGTAGTTTATGTCTATGTATTGTGTCACAGAAATATTTACTGAAGTTAGCTTGCTAAACAGCTGACCCTGGCCTGTTGAAAGCAATACTCTGGAAGCCCCACTCAGTTTCAGCTGGGACATATATACTGTATGAGAGGTAAATTTGCTTAGTTTCACCAGCTTTTATAGTTTTTAGTCTGTCAAGAAAAAAGTCAAGAAATGTTCTTACACCTACAGAAAAACACAATTGAACTACTTAATTGAACGTTTTCCTTTATAAACTGAAATAAGCTTATTTGACTTGTTAGTTTATCATAACACACACTCTTCCGTTGAGACAAAAACTCAATAAAACCGTCTTTCACTTTGATTTTCCACTATCAGTTGATCATAATAACTCAACATGCATTTTTTTCTTTCAACTGATGGCTGACACAGCATCACTGTTTTGTTCATTCAGATCTGTCCTGTTCCTACCTGTTTCATCCTGCCAAAGTCATTTACTTTGTTTAAGATGTGGTAAATTACCTCCATACTGTACCCCTGTAATCAGACTGGTCTCTTCATCAGGACGATGCTGAGTAAGGCCCATTTCCACTTCCAACTGAGCTAATGTCAGATAATTATTTCATTATTAGATTTAGATGATCCTGATGAAAGTTGTTCTGTATACCTTAAGTACTGCTGGAGTTTTTGAACTTCTAGTGTTAGATAACCGCAAAAAAGTTTGCTGACCGCATGTGGCAGTTACTCCGGTAATATTTTTCCTCCTATATTTTTGGAATTACCATTCAGTTCTGGTTTTATTTTACAAATTGAACCAATTTGCTCTTATTTTGCAGATTTGATGACATTATAGAAGACAGGAATTAACTTTGCCATGTGCTGAGAAAGACAACTTGGAACACAACTTCATAACCTTCTCTTCTCTTTCTAACACAGACAAGTTGGTATAATTAGCTTGTTAGGCTGAAAAAATGCCTCTAAAGCACAAATTATGCATGTAATAACTACGTTGTTGTATCTCTGTTATGTCTTATATTCTGATCACAAGCATTTTTTTTTTTTTTTTTTTTTGCACTATTCACCCTCCAGTCATGGTTCTGTGCAGTATTTCCTTAAAGTAGACTCTAATCATTTGGTAAAACATTCATTCTTCTTCCCCGATCATCTCTCTTCCTTCATCTTCACCTGTTACCCTCTCTCTGAACTCTACCCCTCACTTTCCTCTCTGCTTTATACCAATCCCGTCTCATTCCTCTCCTGCCTTTCATTTCCCCTCTCTTCCCCCTGTGCAACCATTCCCTGTTCATATTCCCTTTATATTCCTTGTTTCTACTGTCCTACACAGAACTTTCCATTGATCATTTCTTTGCTCTGCTTCAGCTGTAGCAATGGATGTCCCTTATTGGCCCACAAAGAGGCTAAGAAAACAGTGTGATGTGGAACCTTTACAGGCCTAGATGGTGAAATTGCCTAATTGCTTTTCCTTTTTCTCCCGACAGGGAGTTCTGGTTTGTATCAAGCAGGCAGGAGCCCACAAACACTGTCCAACTATTTCCAGCATCTCCCTCAATGTCACCATTTTGTGCAGTTTGATTGGCCTAACTCAGAGCCAGGGCCTATTTCTCATTGGCCCCTCCCAGGACGAATGGCCCCGCTGATAGCCAATGGGGCCACATCAGGGTGAGAAGGGTGAGCAAGAGAGTAAACAGCATTCTTCTGGAGTCAGGGACATGCAGGGCTCTTGTTGTTGGGAAATCTAAGTAATGTTTCCATTTCATGAGACCAAAAAGTGTCTAGACTCAATGATAACATAGCAATCATTACCATCAATGGTAACAACAAACTTCAGTGATTTGTATGCACATTTACAATTGTAAAGGATATAAAACTTTGAAAGCCTTTGGGGTGACATTCACTTCTTAAACTTCACATTAGACAGGTAGATTGGAGGTTGTAGGGTGTTACATGGAGGCCATGGCCTAGAAAGAGGAAATAAATCAGGCCAAAGTCTCTACTTCGCAGTCTCACCCTCCACCAATGCTCCCTCCACTGGAGCACACTCGCCTCATCCAAGGCCAAGTAATTTGTCTGGTGAAGCAGAGAGGAGCTTGCCGTCTACAGAAAAAGTAACATTTGAGAAAGAATGTCCTGCATTGGAAATCCTAAACCCATTCTTTATCCATTTAGCTTGAATGAAGATAGATATGGACAACTTAAATGTTCTCTTTGCCATCAATTTCAAACCATTTGTTTGGCGGTGGTATGCAGTGCACAAACAGATACAGGTACTGGCAAGAAGAGAGAATAGAATACAAAAATAGATTGAGAGGGAGAAAAACACAGCACTACTACATTTTTTATCAGTAGAGCCACACACTAATCCAGCCTGCGTGAAAGGAAGCCTGTAGGCATCCTGTGATGGAGGCTTACACACACAGGAAATGGACTGGTACAGACAGGAAAACAGTGGCAACACAACAACAAGGCTCACACAGTCCAGTAGTGGCGCCTTCTTTTTGTAAACCAATATGCAAACAAACAAACAAATCAAGTCAAAGACAGGTACGTTTCTGTCTTTCTGTTCCTGTCGGCCTGGCAGTCTGTCTGTTAGTTTGCATGTGTATGTGTCTATATGTGTACAGTAGGAGGGGAGTGGATCTGATGTGGTAACACTGTAGTGTGCTGTGTGAGTAAGACTGGAAAACATAACTAGAAATCACCTCTTTATTAGGTCAAAGTTCATACAATGAGAAGGATATTTAAATTGGCTTTTTTTCCAAAGAACTTTCATTCAATTTGCAATGGATTTAATTGTGTGCTCGTAACCCACCTAAACCAGACTCATTACAAAAAAAAAATGTACTAAAAGAACATTAATCTTACCTACTGTATAAATGTTACCCAGTTTAATTCGGGGACAATACGTTTTCATCCCAGCTCATTAGTTACAAACATAGATGTTATCACACAATGTCTTGTGCCCCTTACGTCTCTTCCAGACACACAAGATCTAGGCCACATTGATTACGTTTAGGCTTAAGAAGGTTTAAGCAGGTTTAAGAAAAAAATTCACCAGGGACTTTAACTTAATGGAAACTCTAATGCATTCACATTCCCAGCTCATTAATCATTAAAGTTTCATCCAGAAGCAAGAGGAATGCCCTTTGGCATCAGGCTGAGACACAGAAGGATTTTTCATACAAACAATGTAAAGCTGTCTGAAAAATAGTGATGCATTGTGTGATTAGTGGATTGTTTGAATCTTTGTGGAGTCTGGTCAAAACAGACGTTTGCCATTACAGATAGCTGTTCCATTGACCAGGGCTTGTAGTGCTAAGATGTCTTCATTTACACTATGAAAGCATATATCCACTTGCAATAATGTAACCCTTAGCTTCTAAAACCCATAAACAAAACTAAACGTTCTAAAAATATGAATAATTAAAATCATCATATCATATACAGTCACCTGTTATATTGTAAATATACCTGTAATCAACATATGCGTCAGCAACTCCTTTTAAATAGAATTATCTTACCAGGTTATTTCAATTTACACTCTGCATCAATACAATACAATGCAATATTGAACAGCATAACTATCAAAAATGTACAATACAAATTTTAATCTTATTATTCACAGGTTGTGTCATCTCAAAGATTTACTTTAAACAAAAATGAAGTATATAAACATAAGTCAATAAGTCAATTTGTATTTTCCTAACACTCAGACAAATTACACTTTGTCTGATGTGATAGCAAATGAGAAGACAACTTGCTATTTAATGGACACAACAGTTTTTTAGCGGAAACACCAAACTTCTGTGAAACTAGATAAAATACAAGGGGCAGTGCCCTCTGCTGTCCAGTGTTACTCAGCTTCTAAAGTAATAAAGGAACAGCTAGCCTATTAACATTGCCCCTGAACTCACAGAGCGAATTTGAAAATCTGAAAAGGCCATATGATCCCAGTGAGTAGGTGAGTATCAATTCTCTTCAGGAAGGACAGCGAGACTAAGCATCGCTACAGACCAGATGCATCTTGTCTTTTACACCTCTGCAGACTGGGCCTCGATTATCAGCTCCGGAGAAGACTTATCTGACCTTTACCTACAGGCCAAAGTGCACAAGGATTTCCCTCCTGTAGATCCATCACCATAGTCCACCATTTGTGGCAGGCTTGGAGTTAAGTAGCGCTTGAGAGAGTGCTTCTGAAATTTGTTGAAAAGTATGATGTTGACACCATCTCCAACGATCCAACATCTTAGGGCTTTCATATAACACCTATGCCACCACAGTCTTACAAGGACAGTTGATGAGACCTTGGTGTGCAATGTCTAACAAGGTATAACCAAGAGGCTTTGAATTGAGTATCCCTTAAATTTCAGTGAGTACAGTGCACAATACCTCCTCGGTAAATGTTTGGATGGTGACTTCAACTTTAAGAGAGTGGGGTTTCAAACAACCCCAAAATGTTGACAAGACAAACCTGGCTGTCAAGTTAGTCAGGTTGGAAATTTGGAAAAACTACCAGGGCTCTGTGTCTCTTTGTGCCTTGGTCAAACAGGAACGCATGAACACTATAAAGTGATGTGGGGCTATCAGTATTCATGCTAATGAGAAGGTCCACATGGACTTCTTAGGTTGTCATGTTTTCAAACAGTTTTCCCACCTCTCCTCATTTCATCAGCAGATTTTGATGATATGCAGTATGACCTGAAACAACCAATGCCTGTGGAGTAGAATGCAAGCTATAAAATGAGCTGTGTTGCTGTAGAAATATCAGTGTTCTTGGGTTGATCTGGATACTCTCTCTACTCACAACACTCAGTGCACTCCTCCTAATGTCATTGTAAGATTCAGGTCAACATAGCGTCAATAACTTCTCCTGGTTTTAGCAAACTCCCTCTATCTAATCTCTGGATGATGCATCATAATCTGACCCTTATTTGAGCCCATCATAATCCAGTATGATTAATTTATTGAAGGAATGCATAGGGCCCAGAATAACAGGATGAATGGAATCCTCTATGCTGTCATTGCTGGGGCACATGTCCGGGGGCACATCAAATGTGACCAGTTTCAAGAGATGTAAAAAATCGCCATGTAGCAGGCCCTGCAGACCCAACTCCTGGATCCACTTGCATTCCTACTTAGTAGCATAAATCTGATGACAACCATGGAAAAGTTATCCTTGGTCTTCTTCACGTGATTTTGCTCCACCTTATAGTTATGCGTTGTTTACTCAATCTGGTTTATGAATCTTAGGCATGTTGCTGAGGCATGGACTTGACCTGCTGGATTGGTGTGGCATTGGGCTCCTGGCCATTGACTGCTCTTGAAGGAGGTTTATGGTTTTCTTCTCTTGGAGCGATCTCATGGTCAACTTGTCACTGGTAGCACATCCATTTGCCAGTTTCTCAACAAAGGAGAGCAGCTGGATCAGGGAGCATGTGAAGAAGCAGTGTCTTTTATTGAGGCTGTAGTTAATCACTTAAGCAGGTCCTAGTAGAGTCCATCCCAGACAGATCTTTACCACGACTGGCCCACCAGGATGGTCCAATCAAAGAGTTTCTATAGTTGTAACGTAGTGTGTACATTCAGTGATGATCAATACAATTGTTTGAACTACATTCAGCATCTGAAGAGGCAATTCAGCCAAGTGTCTGTACTTCTACTTACACCTACCAGCAGGCTGAGTGTGCTCTGCTTACCCCCAACCATTTGGCAGTGAATGTACTCTGGAACTTGAAATTTTTTTTCAGTTCCGTAACAAGGGTTGTGGTGACGGGAACAGCCACCACATGAAGATTCTAGAGCTCCTATTAATATAGGGCTCACTCACCCAGTTGGAGGCTTTCAGGTATATTGTCATGTCCGTATTGCATACGTGCACTTGTGTTCATGCATGAGCAGCTGTGCCATGCCAAAGCACACTTTTTCCATATGTGCCAGGTCCATGGAAGTGTGCCCTGCTTGAACATGATGCAGAGAGCTCATACTAGTCAAACAATCCAGACTTTATTAGTCAAACATGCATGAGCACTGTACAGATGGCCTACCACACCTATGTGAGTGCGCCCTTACTTGCTGCTGCATTGAGAGCCATCATATATAGTAAGATTGCTCAGGTCTCCAGAAACCTGTCAACATTCCTTGTACTGACCTTGTTGATAATCAACAGTTCTACATTTATAAAGCACTTTTTCTGACATCTTGATCACTCAAAGCACTACGCTACAATTCTGCTCACACAAACATGTAGTATAGCACTAGAGCAAAGATGACCTTACATGGTGCAACCTGCTTATCAGGAGCACACCCACACATGAATACACTGATGGCATAGCATCACAAGAAATTCTGTATGTTGTGTAACTCTGCAGCATGTTGAATGCAAAAGACAGGAATTGAACATCCAAACTTAGCAATCATGTGGCTCAAAGATGTACTGAAAATCTTACTGCTGCTCCTGGCACAAGTGTGTCTGCATCCATGTGTTTGTGTGTGTGTGTGTGACAGAGACAATAGACAGTACAAAAAGAGAAATCTTGAGATTTCCTCAAAACTCTTTGGTTCTTTCCTGTATTGTTACTGTATACACTGAGTTTAATTTGATAGCCTCATATAATCAAAACAAAAAACACCTGCACACACTCTCACATGAACACATATACTGTCATACAGTAGCAATGTGTCAAGCTTTCAGGTGTTGTACCCTAAGACTCTGCAGATAAGACTAGAAAAAGCAAACACTCACAAACACCAGTGTAGAGACAGTTTTTCATTCACTGCACACAAACGTAGTCACTGAGACTTTTTCCCCTTGTTCACTTTGTTCTTCTACATTATTATCTCATTGTCTATTAAGTCTCTTCTCTCTTCCATATTGCTAGTGTTTGGTTTGAAATATTTATTCTCCATCTCTGCTTGTTTGACATCCGCGGTTTAGTTGTCGCTTTGGGAGGCCTGGACCACAGTGCTGCAAGTTCCTGATGCTGTGTGGGTCATCTACGTAGAGGACATGACATAATTTTCAGTCACATTTACACATACATCAGTTTATAAGCTATATTAGAGGGATGAAATTACTTTTAAGGTACTAATATTGCAATCTTCAGCATAGTTGATTCGTTTTCCTCGAGGAAAGTGAAGGTAATCCTCCTTACACTGATGCTCTAAGTTGAGCTGATAGCTTCGACCTGTCAGGACATGAACAGGGGAACTGTAAGGGTGTCCTGTGGTACCTGACACTAGGACATTGGCAGTTGATCTTCCTATTCTTGTGGCATTGGGGTCTGGCCTCTGTTCTGTCCATGGTTCCATGAATTGGGATTCTGGGAGTCTGGAGATCAGGTCAGTGCCTTAGAAATTTTGACATTGTCGTCAAGGTACAGAATCAAACTAACATCCAAATGAATGCCAAGTTTTCCAGCAAAACATTGCATTGTAACATGATGATCATTGTTATTTACCTCTCTTGATAATGGTTTTCATAGCTGATCAGTGAATATTTCTGGTTCCCCCAAGTGGTCAAGAACATAAACGGGTCCTGCAAACACAGTGATGTAGCCAAAACAATGTTCCACCCTGCCATCTAAACTCTATTTTAAAATCCCACACCCATGTCATGACCGAGGTCTAGTAGCACATGCACACAAACACTTTACAGACGCATGCACCAGGTACATACTGTATGGGCACACAAGTGGTGGGAAGTATGACGGGATTAATCTAAAGGATTCAGAACAATCACTCAACCATGTGTACACACTCACACATGGGGGAGCACAATTTTGTGTGGACAGGCTGACTTTTACTACATGAAGAGATGGCGGTGGCTCATTTTGGTGCTGGGATGGTTGGTAATTTCTGTTCAAAGATAATGTATTTAGTTGATTTGTAGGTGGTGGTGTAAAATGTAAAGGCTGTAAGGCTAAATACACAGGTGTCTGTATATGTACAACATAACAAAAACCCTCTTAAGAGCCACCATTCATTAATTGCCTTGTTCATTGCCTACTCACAGCCGCCTCTGTATCTCTGTATTCAAAAGATTTCCAGTGTGCAACCGTCAAAGTTGCCTCACCAAGCAGGACAGATTTACGTCTCCAGTCATGTAAAGCTATTGCAAATCCTCCCTCACAGAAATGCAAACAGTGCATCAGATTCATAGACATCCATTAATTCCCAAAGCGCCTGCTCGTGCACTGCTCTTCCATGTTCTCCTCCCCCTCAAGCCTGACATGGAGAGAGCTGCATAAACATTTATACAGCAGTATTTTTTTAAAGGCCCACTTCAGTGTCTTGTAAATCTAACTTCTTCTTTGATGTCCTATCTGCCAAGTGTAAGTGTGTGTGTAAGTGTGTGTTTGTGTGTGTGTGTGTCTAACACTTTCAACACATTTCTTGCTGCTCATCATTAATCTAGACACTTTAAAATTTTATAGAAATCAGCTTATATCTATAGTAATGATATTAAAACAATTAAAAGCACAGCGGAAAAACTACAGATTGAAACTACAGACTGTTAACAACCCGGATGGACAGCTGTATCATAGTGATAACGGAGACCATGCTGAACAAAAGCAGGCCGCAAAATCTTTCAGTCAGACCGCACATCGGACTCCGGTAAGACAAGAGGAGGGGGTGTGTGCTTATATATTAACAACAGCTAGTGAACGGACACTGCCATTATTGAGATACATTGATGTCTAGACCTAGAGTTCCTACTATTAAAGTTCAGACCTTTCCACCCACCAAGGGAAATCACCGCTGAGTTTGTAGCTGCTGTATGTATCCACCCACGAGCTAACGCTAACTTATCTATGAGCTGGCTGCATCAGCAGACAGCAGAACAAATACCCAGAGGGCTTCTTCATTGTAGCTGGTGAGTTCAACCATACAAATCTGAAGATTTGTAGGTTTTTGTAGGTAGGTTATGGTGTTTTGAGGACACAAAGTGGGAGCTCTTTGAACACCCAGACATTTAGCTCCACACGTCCTCAATGCTGTCGTACAGCAGCTTCTGCATAGACAATGTGACAAAAAGGAAGCAGGTCAAAAAATTCCCTGACCAAAAACCCTGGTTCAACGCCACTGTCAGAGCGCTGCTCCTGGTCAGGGATTCAGCACTGAGGTCAGGAGACAGGGAGGCCTACAGGAAGGCCAGAGCAGACCTGAACAGAGGCATCAAGACTGCTAAAACAAAATACAAAGAGCAGATAGAGGCCAAACTCAGGGAAAACAACCGCCGCTCCATGTGGCAATGCATCCAGAACATCACTGACTAAAAACAATGCCATAACACCCCCTCCCGAGCCGACACCTCTCTCCTGGACCAGCTTAACACCTTTTTCTCCCACTTCAGAGGATGATAACACACTGCTGTCATCATCAGAGCATGACCAGCCCCTCACCCTCCAGCAACACCAGGTACGGTGGGTCCTGCAGGGCATCAACACCAGCAAAGCACTGGGAATGGATTGAGTACCAGGGAGGGTACTGAAATCATGCGCTCATCAGCTGGCTGCTGTATTCATAACGTCTTCAACTGCTCACTCCAGCAAGCCACAGTCCCCATTTGCTTGAAAACAGCCACCATAATCCCCGTGCCCAAAACATCTGCCATCACAGGCTTGAATAATTATGACCTGTGGCCCTGAAGATGGTGATCATGAAATGCATGGAGAGACCAGTGTTGCAGCATTTTAAAGCCCACATCCCATCTGACCTCCACCAACATCAGTTGGCCTACAGGTCCAACAGTTCCACAGACGATGCCATCTCCATCCCCCTCCACACCGCCCTCAACCACTTGGAAAGCCCTAACACGTGCAACAGGATGCTGTTCATTGACTTCAGCTCAGCATTCAATTCCATTAGCCCCAGCCAACTAATCAAGCAGACACTGCAACCCGGAACCCCCCTCTGTCTGTGGATCAAGGACTTTTTGACGAACAGTCCCCAGCACGTCAGGATGGGCACCTCCACATCCTCCACCATCGTCCTCAACACTGGTGTTCCTCAGGGCTGCGTCCTGTCGTCACCCGCGGCTCCACCCTCATCGAGTTTGCCAACGACACGACGGTTGTAGGACTGATCAGCAACAACGACAAGGCACCATACAGAGAGGAGGTCCAGACACTGGCAGCCTGGTGCAGTGACAACCACTACAACATCAACACCAGGAACACCATCAACAGGGAGGAGGTGGAGCGGGTCACGAACTTCAAGTTCCTCAGACTGCACATCTTTGAGGACCTGGGCTGGACTGTGAACACCACTAACATTATCAAAAAAGCCCAGCAACATCACTTCTTCATGAGAACACTGAGAACGAAAAAACTCCCTCCACTTCTGCTGAGGAACATTTATCGATGCACAAAAGACAGTGTCCTGACCTACGGATGCACGGTGTGGTACTGCAGCTGCACTGGGTCACCAAGACGGCTGAGTGGACTGTTGGCTCCCCACTCCCTCGCTTGGAGATCTACCATCTACTCTGACGGACAACAAACATCCTGAATGACCCCACCCACCCAGGACACACTCTGTTCACCAGCTTCCCTTCTGGCAGGCTCAGAGCCATTGGAGCCCGCACCAACAGACTCAAACAGACTAAAACACAACTTCTTCCCCATGGCTGTTGAAATGGTCACTGTGAAATGTCCATGGTGCTACAAGCTACATCTACATCTGCAAATTCGCAACACTGCAACTGACACATTTTTACATATACTGATATTATTGTTATACAGATTTATTTATTATCTTTTATCCTTATCTTTTTACTTGACAATAGCTGCTGCAAGAGATTGCTGCTAAACAGAGTTTCGTTTTATCTCACAGTGGAGTGACAATAAAACTTATTCTTCAAAAGCAAATAAATAATAAATTCCTGAATGATGTGTCAGCCGGCTCGTTTCGTTTCGTTTCATTTTCTGCCGCTGATCCGGGTCTGGGTCGCGGGGGCAACAGCCTGAGCAGGGAGATCCAGACGCTCCTCTCCCCGGCCACTTTCACCAACTCCTCCGGGGGACAACAAGACATTCCCAAGCCAGCCGAGAGATATAATCTCTCCAGCGTGTCCTTGGTCTGCCCCAGGGTCTCCTCCCGGATGGGCATGCCCAAAGCACCTCCCCAGGGAGACGTCCAGGAGGCATCCTGACCAGATGCCCGAACCACCTCAACTGGCTCCTCTCAACGCGGAGGAGCAGCGGCTCTACTCTGAGCCTCTCCCGGATGTCCGAGCTCCTCACCCTATCTCTAAGGCTGAGCCCAGCCACCCTGGGAAGGAAACTCATTTCAGCCGCTTGTATTCGCGATCTCATTCTTTCGGTCACTACCCAGAGCTCATGACCATAGGTGAGAGTTGGGACGTAGATTGACCTATAAATTGAAAGCTTTGCCTTCTGGCTCAGCTCTCTCTTCACCACAACAGA
>KV751327.1:1414327-1426212 GCA_001698575.1 Mola mola
AGAACCATGGCCTCAGATTTAGAGGTGCTGATCCTCATCCCCGTTGCGTCACACTCGACTGCAAACCGTCCCAGTGCGAGCTGGAGGTCACTGTTCGCTTGGCTGCGCCTAGAAATTCTGTCCATAAAAATTATGAACAGAACCGCTGACAAAGGGCAGCCTTGGCAGAGACCAACCCTGACTGAGAACAGGTCTGGCTTACTGCCGGCAATGCGAACCGAGCTCTGGTGCCGACAATGCAGAGATCGAATGGCCCGTAAAAAAAGCCATCTACCCCATAATCCCGGAGTACCCCCCATAGGACACCTTGAGGGACACGGTCATAAGCCTTCTCCAGATCCACAAAACACATGTGGACTGGTTGGGCAAACTCCCATGCCCCCTCCAGTACCCTCCCGAGGGTATAGAGCTGGTCCAGTGTTCCACGGCCAGGACAAAAACCAGGGACCTTCCCAAGGAGGCTGAGGAGTGTGATCCCCCGATAGTTGGAACACACCATCTGGTCCCCCTTCTTGAAAAGGGGAACCACCACACCTGTCTGCTACTCCAAAGACACAGTCCCCGATGTCCACACAATGTTGCAGAGGCGTGTCAGCCTGATCTTTTATGTATATTTGAGTATGATTTATGCTTCTGCCGTGCATGTCACACTAGAAGAGCTTAGCTGTGATTAAGGTTCCATTCTTTAAAATAGCTTGTTTTTTGTGCAGGAGCCCAGATTAAATATCTAACTGAAAGTGTTTTCCCTTTGGAAAACAAAGCACAGATAATTAGCATTGGTCACGATCAGCCCTTTACTCTTGGGGGCTGAAGTCAATAAACTGAAGTACTTAACAGCAATGATTTTTTTTAATATTCCCATGATGACTTTTTAACTAATTTCCCTATGGGTTATCACCTCTTCAACCGATTTGTTAAATGCTGTTTATGTAACGGAGAGAGCAAGAGAGTCCTGTGATTTACAAGCCAGCAAGTGTTTTAGTGATGGCTGATGCGGGTCAAGGCAATGATCATAAATACAAGGTGCAAGAGAAGGGAGGCGGAGGACTGGACAAGTGACAGAGGGTGAATGATCAAAACAAGTCTAAAGGTGGGTTCAAATTCCACCAGCTCATAGATGACGTTCACTACCCTGTGCTAACAAAAGCTGTCAAAAGCTGGTTGGTGGACTCAGCTGTATCTTGAAAATGTTCACACTGCTGTGGAAGCTTCTGCAATATTCATATGTGTAAATACATTTGTTTAATGTTTGCAATTTAGATTGTATATTTACAAGAGTAAAGCTCAAGTTCACACAAATTGCAAAACAAAATCAAGTTCCAATACTGATCAGCCACAACATTAAAACCGTGGACTGAGAAAAGTGTCGCTACACATGCATGTGTTTTAGTTCATCACAAAATCACACTGCCAACTACTGGCCTGGCAAGTGTACTAGAGCCTTTCTTGTATTCCCTGCAGTCTTGTATACACAGATATCGTTTTCAAAACGTTGCCGTCTGCATGGGTGAACTATTTAAAAACATGAGATGTGAAAAATGTGACATAAAATGTGCATGTGACACAGTGGATAAATTTCTTCTTAATATATTTTTGTATTTCTTCATCACACTGAAGAGCTGGTAGAAGAAGTTGTTTACCTGTTGGTTATAGATATTAAAGATATAGCCACTAACAAAACTGTGCAAATGTGATGTTAAACACATAATGTCATATAACTTCTTCACAGTATATTATCTCCTGCTGTTTTGTCTTTATGAAGCAAAAAAACAAAATAAAAGGATTATTCAGAGGATCTACAGTAAAAACATGTAGCTGAAAGATGAAAATGAAAAAACTGGTCTCATCCCTGAGGAAAAAAACCCTCTTTTAGCAGCTCTTAAATAGCCATTTGTCTTACCATTCTGGCCATGCCCTGTGTAGTTTGTTGTGTTGTGCCATTTTATGCTTTGTTGCTCATATATTATCTTGCATATTATATGTCGGATTAGTGGTGACTGTGACTATAAAGACTGTTTATTTAAGTTACTTACCTTGACTCAATTAACATATGTATTTAATGTTATATCAAGGTGGACATATAGACTGTATATTTATGATGCTGTAAGGTTTCAACACGCAAAAAAATTCAACTTTTACAATTTTGACTAACGTGCTCAACATGCTAATATTTGCTGATTACTGATTACATATCTTTAGGATATTATGTTCTAAGTAAAGTTTTTTTCAGATTTGAAATCCTAAACTGATGACAGCGCACAATGCAAGGTCAAATAGCCAGTGAGGCATGAATGTCATGATTATCTAATGTTAATAAGGCTCTTCAGTCTGGACAAATATAATGGACCCATTTCACTTTGCCAAGGTCAATATCATAGCAAAAGACAATTGGCATGCTGGCTCAGTGGTTACCAACTTATATATATTATAGGTTCCAACAGGAAGTTGTAAGGTTCGATACAGTCTGTTTCAAGGTTTGTCATCTAGAAATGAGAATATTATTACTCTCTGCAGTATTTTTTGCAGTTGTTTTCTGATAGCTGGATTTATTTTCAGAAATCAACTAAAATCGCTTGCAGGACTGAAAGCTCACTCTTGCTTGTGTTATCAGAAATAATTAATGTTTTCACTAAAAATTGCTATGAATACACTGTTAACTATAAAAGAAATAAAAATTAGAAATAAAAGGGAAGTCATTCCTTGAAGAGTGCACTGAATGTTTAGGCCCGGACAGGCAAGCACACTTACATAGTCTCACACCCACAACTTACAGACTTAGCTAAGGACTGCATTATTGTACCCGAGAGCCCTTGAGACAGACACACCTTGAAAAATACACACATATTCTGATATGATTGTGCAGTTTCAATTTTCTGTTTGTTCATGTTTCTCATGTTCCTTTTGGCTTTACTGTGAGGATCAGAAGACAAACTTTCCTGAAATGGAATGCACTTCTCTCCAATCAGTTAATGACTGCACAACATAAAACTGCGTGAAAAATAAATATTACACTTGAAAGTTGAGCTGTGCGCAAGAGATAACACAATGAACTGCTAGATGTTTATAAAATTATAAGGGAAGTGATTCTGAATATCCTAAGGTGTTCAGTATAATATTCAATACTTACCTTTGCAGCTTGTATTGTTTTAAATGTGTCAAGCTTGACCACTGTAAGGTGATCTGGGGAGTGTAGAGTGTCTGCAGAGGAGGAAAAACTGAATCGGACCACCTTTCACCGCTGAAACAGCCTACACACACTTCATCCATGGTCACCTCACTGCTTGACTCTTCAGGAATTCGGCAAGTTTTGAGTCAGCATGAATTAACGGGCCATGAAAATCTTCACAGGAGCTGTGTCAATCCCCTCGTGCTTGAAGGTTCAACTGCGCCCTCTTCTGGAAAATGAAACATTACACAGCTATATGTGGGTTTAATTCAACTTCAAGGTTTGACCTTATGAACATTTAAACATTAATATAGAAGCAATCCTGAGCAGGGAGATCCAGACGCTCCTCTCAGCAGAAGACACCGACACTATATAGTGGGGCCTTGCTTAACATGTGCAAAGCAGTGAGTAGTTGTTAACATCAGTAGAAAGCATGGCGGCAGCTACTGATGGTAAATAACAAGACAAAACTGTGTGCAAATATAAACAGACTGGAAACCCAAATACTTAATTCCATGATGCTGGAAGTATAAAGTATTTTTATATTTGTAAATTTGTCTGAGGTAGCTGGGACGTAATAAAAGTTTATATGCGCAGCAATACGTCAATATTCATACTGTGAATAAGACATTGCCATATAAACAGCAGTATCTGATCACCTTAATTGGAATAAGGTCATATTCAGAATAAGCCATATCTGAGTTAAGTCATGTGGTATGCAAATCTTAGTTGCAGTAATGAGACATAGATATACTTTAATTGCAATAAATATTCCCATTGGAGTTTTCGCAGCATTTTTGTGCAGCTCCGGGCTGTTCGCTACGCATGGCCTGGTTTACATCGATTAAACTACTTGCCATTTCCCTGAGTACCCTTTTGCCATAGAGCAAGTAAGCGGCAAAAAGGAAAATTCATTTAACCTGAACTATCACAGAGTGGTGCAGTGGTTTGCACTGTCGCCTCACAGCAAGAAGGTCCTGGGTTCGATTCCCAGGTCAGGGGGTTTCTGTGTGGAGTTTGCATGTTCTCCCTGTGCCTGCGTGGGTTCTGTCCGGGTACTCCGGAGCTGGTCAAAAACAGTTCAAAAACATGCAAACCTGGGGGTAGGTTAATTGGTCACTCTGTATTGCCCGTAGGTGTGAATGTGAATGTGGATGATTGTTTGTCTCTATATGTCAGCCCTGCGATGAACTGGTGACTTGTCCAGGGTGTACCCCCCCGCGACCCCTAACAGGATAAGCGGTAGAAAATGAATGAATATTCTATTACTATTTTTGTCTGTGTACACTATTGCATGTCTGAGAACAATAAATCTTTTCAGATATAAATATATATATTGTATCAGAGAGAGCAGGGAGTGGCAGCTTGAAGGCAGAGGAAGAGGAAGGGGATGAAGATGCAGCTTAGCCCCATCAGTCCGATTTTAAGGAATCTAGCACTGGAATCAGGAAATGTAGCATTTGCTTTGCATTATATCTTGTTGTCAGAGACAGCATGTGCCATTGCTATTGTCTGTTGCTTTCCATCGATTTACATATCTGTTTGCCAGTCACCAGGTTCATCTCACCCTGCCTCCACCTTATGGCCACATTCACAGTCATTTTGGACTATATGATTTGAATGTACAAAGACAAATATATATTTGTTTGAAACAAGGACGCTCTTGTCATTTAAAAAGTGTGTGATTACAACCTATGTTGAACAAAGCAGGTCCAATATAGTGATTCTCTCTTAATATTTATTTCACTGACATGTTCTGATTAAAAATTATACCAGTATTGTAAAATTATTTATGAATATAATTGGATCCGTTAAAGCTCTTATGACCAAAACTTTGAAACTTTCTGTTTTCAGTGTTCTGTTACAGTTGTCTGCATTGGACATTGTGTTTCCCAATTGGAGTTGTTCTTCTATCCCCACAGGGCTTCATAGGGCTGGTTTAGCTAGTTTAGTGGGATTTCAGCCAAACAGGTATATCAAGGGAGAACTTGCCCAGGCTTCTGTGTTTGTGTTCCTCAAGGGGACAACAGATCTGACCGGTTTTCTGGGGTGGAGAGATGTGAGAGGAAGGTGTGGGGCGATCTCCCTCACCTGATTCTCCTCGCTTTCTCTTCATTATTGTGCATTCCCTACCTCTGTCTCTGTATCAATTTGTCCATCTCTGAAGTGTGACCAAGCAAAACCAGTGCCCAGCAGCTACCTGAGGGAGTCCTTGACTGAATGAGGTGAGTTTCTATTGATTAAGCTCTGACATATTGCCTGAGGGCCAAAATAGGCTGATAGGTGGGTAGTGTAGGTGCAGGTAAGCGCTGCCTGGAGCTTTATGGTCAGTCACCAAGCTCTCTTCATATAATGTTATTGTATAATATGCTTGGGCATGTATTCAAAATACAACATAATAGCTACATAGATAAATAAAATTGCCCGTCAGTGTCAAGACATTCTCATATTGAAGTCAAAAGATGTATTTGTTTATGTGTGCATTTGTGTGTTGAGTAGAGCTCATACACAAGTGTGACATAATGAAGTTTTTAATATTAACAATCCTGTCACTCCTCAGTCATTGTTATTTTCATACAAAGCACACTATTCTGTGCTTGTGACATTTAACTCAGCGACAAGATACTTAATATTTCCCCTGATAGTCCTTCCAGCCATATTATTAGTGAGACTTTGACTGTGTGACGCCACAAGAGTACTAGAAAAAACGTGCTCCAACAATAGCTTTCGGTGGTGCCCCATTTGTTCAGAATTGCTTGATGCTGTCTTAGACACTTCCTCTCTAGAACTCAAAGATCAAACAGCAAGCTTCCCAGCCAGTGGAATGTGTTTAATAGTGTAGTATCCATGTAGCAACAGTAATAGTCAGGAGAGCAGTAACAGTGACATATCCATGATGTTATCTACATGACCTGTTGTATTCTCACTGAATGTCATAATGATAGCTGGTAAAGTTGTTTCAGCAGTAAAACAACAAAAGGATGTAAATTGAATATGTTATATTACAACAAACACTGAAAGCAAATTGTAACAGAAATAATAGTTAGACAATATATAATGGGGAGCTTCAAATACCTGGATGATAGGCCTGATGATAAGAAGTTAAAAAAAACAAAAAAAAAAAAACTGCTGAGTGTCTATATTGTCAAATAACATAACTCTGATTCCATAGGCATCGAGAACTATATATATATAGCAAAACAAAGCCAGTCAACCAAAGGGGTTTTCTGGGTCTTTTTTTTCCAACTTAATGTGATCTAGAGGCAGGGGAGCAGTGACACAGGGGCAGACAGGTTTTTTCATGTTCTGCTAAGGCGAGCTGAGCAGTCACTTACCTGACATATCCTAACATGTCGAGAAGGCCCAATCTACACTGATCAAAGTAGAAAATAGTTGTCAAAGCATGTATTTGTGCGCACACATGATGTGCCACGTGTATATACGAGAGCCAGTGCAGGTGTGACACAAACACATATACACAGACCAGAATTTTAGATCTCAGTTGCCAAACTGTTTGCACGTATTTACACTGAGACTTTCAGTTGATCATACAATCATATTTTGTTACCAACTGATAGTTTTTAATAAAATAGAGAACTGACACCATGTACATGTACATTTGGGCCAACTGAAAAAGCTATGTGTCACGGGCATGAAACACAAACTGCAGATAGAAGTCTCAAACCTGGTAGGACCGGTCCAACCAGTTTCAATCAACCTTGATATAACAACAAAATTTTCTCACACGACTGGAAGAGCTTAGGAAAGTGCAAAGCAAAGTGTGCTGTATATTCAGATGCACAAAACAGTCCTCAGGCTATAACAATGAAAACAGTTCACATTTCACCAAAAAGTGAAAATACATTCATTATCTGCTCAGCCCCAACCTAATTGCAAATTGAGTTTTGTAGTCCACAAAACATTTTTTTTTTCTTTTTTTCTTTTTTTCTGAAGGTTCCCAGTATCAATAGAACAGTGTTGCTGCGTGAATAAAAGATGGAGGGGGGGGGGACCTTCACTGCAGCCTCTAAGCTGAAGGTGTTAGCATGGTAGCTTGAACATTTACAACCACATTTTTTTTAGTGTGAATTGACAGTGTGTACAGGGTTGTCTGCTCAAGTCTAATACATCTCATAGAAAAATTCATACTAAAATGGTTCAATTTCATTGTACCCATCAAAAATATGAAAATGCATCTCTTCTCTTTCTCTGTTGTTATATAGTCTAACTATGGAGTGCTTCAACAGCTTGCTTCTAAAACTGCGGGAGACCCACGAGCGGGAAGTGGAAGGTAAGTGAAAATTGTGAAAACAGCAGCCATTAGTAACAGAATACATAGAAAGAGAAATACAGATGCAATACATTAAGAGTTTGCGGGAGTGATTTCACCACGTCATATTTTTGCTTCCAGCTTGGCATGTGAAAATCCAAGAGCTGTCCAATAAGAAGGGCTGGTGAGTGTGTTTTTTTGTTTGTTTTTTTTGCGGGGGGGGCTTAGTGCTGCACAAGTTTAGCCATTGTGGCAGCTGGCCTGAAATCTTTGTGGAGCAGGTAGAGAGGCATGCTGATCCTTGGCCCTTTGTTTGTCCATGTTTAGCTTAGAGTATTAGGAAGTTTGTGTTGTAACAAGTCTATTCAGTCTGCTGCTCCATAAATAAATCTTTGTTTTGATAAATCTTTTGAGCGAATAAAACAACTGGCGGAGGAATGGGATTTTCATATTCACACATTTCCATAGGACTTTTTTAGTCAATTTCAAATGCTGTAAAAGCAAATAAAAAGATCCAATTACAATCAAAAGTCAAGTGAACTATATTCTTATAGAGCCAGTTCACAGCAAAGTTCAGTTCTTTCCCTGAGTAAGCACTTTGCAGCGCAGTGGTAAGGAAAAACTGCCTTTGAGTGAGATACAGAAATATTCAGCACGTTCAGCATTTTGTCACAACCCCTTATGTCTCATCTAGACACATAAGGTAGTTTGGCATCAGGTGCAGCTGTACAAGGGTTTAAAATCCCTGCAATATAAAGACATTTGTGTATCAAACTTGAACAGATGACAAACAGTGACATACTTTCCAAGTGTGATACCACAAGAGGGGTGGAGAGTTGGGATTGAGTGGAGGGTTAACACACACTGACACAAATAAATATAGAAGACATAATGCTACTTCCTCCCATTGTACAAAAATAAAGCCAAATATAAGTTTACCATCATTTTGTGGCATCATTTGGAGGCATAGTTTGCACAATAGCGAAGAATCAACTCCTAAAGGGGTTTACAATGACTGTAGTTTCTTCAGGAGAGTAGCTGGGCTCAGCTTTGAAAATAGGGTGAAGAGCTCAGTCATCCCAAGAGTGTTCACAGTAAAGCTGCTGCGCATCTGCATCGAAAAGGGCCAAATGACATTTGGATATCTCACTTAAGAGGTCTTCAGGGGACGCCCAACTGGGAAGAGACCCCATGGTAGACCCAGAACTTGCTGGAGGGATTATGTATTCGATATGGCCTGGGAACACTTTGTAATCCCCAAGGAGGAGCTGGAAAGTGCTGCTGGGGAGAGGGATGTCTGGAGTACGCTGCTTACCCTGTTGCCACAGTGACCAGATCCTGCATAAGCGGAAAATGATGAATGACTAACGAACTAAATGCAAAAGTCAGCATGATAATTTGCCCTTAACACCCTTTCTACCACCAAAATGATGGCAAGAGAGAAAAATATAGAGAATCAACATTACATTTGATCCTAAAGGGAGTATAACTGTGAATGTGAATTTCATGGTAATACAGAGCGGCACAGGAATGGGATTGTTTGTCTCTATATGTGAGCCCTGCGATGAACTGGCGACTTGTCCAGGGTGTACCCCACCTTGGCCCGATGATGCTGGAATACGCTCCCCCCCGCAACCCCTAAAAGGATAAGCGGTAGAAAATGTATGGATAAATGGATGGATGGACAACCAAAGATATAGATCGTTAAGTTGAATTGAAGAAACAACTGACATGAATCAGCGGTCCAGTGTGGGTCATAAGTGCCACAACCCATTTAGCAGTAGTTCCAATCTCTATATCAAAATGAATCCAATATGTTCCTTAATTTACTTCACTGCCATATGCAAAAAATTCTGGTATCACCAATCAACACGTGAGAGCAGCTATGATTCTTGCATAAACACAACTTTACCTTATCAACTTTAAACACATTTCTGGCTCACTAGGTTGGTCAAATGGCTAGATAGCCATTCACTTTATGTAATTTAACCAATAGATTTTCAGTTATGGGGTCCTCAGTTTCATAAATTGAGAAATTGTTATACTTTTCAGTAAATGTCTGATTTCTTGGAAAGAGATAATAGTAGAAACTGGAATACAAGCTAAAAATCCTGAATGCACCAGAAACATTTAATTTTAGGGGACAAGGGATATATATGTATGGGATTCTTTTCCTTTGGTCTTTGAAAAAATTATGGTCTGTCTGTGTTTGTGTGTGTGTTTCTGTGCATGTAAACAGTGATACAAAGCGAATGGAGGAGCTGTTCACTAAAAACCAACAGATGAAAGAACAACAGCGATTACTCACCGAGAACATCAAGACGCTAGAAAACAGGTAGGTAGGCCTGTTGATGTATTTCACTTTATATATATTTCACTTTTTTGGCATTTGGGATGCAGCATGTGTATGTGAGAGTGCAGTACACAGTATAATAAATCAATAATGTACACTAGTCAAGTCATAAACATGAACATACCATTTGGCATCACTAACTGCATTTCCCAAGGTCAGAAAAGATTAACTTCAAACTGACATAATCTTGTAAAATCTGTGACAATGAAACTACAGCAGTATCACCATTTGATGTTTCACAATCCCATCAAAGGGAAACATAGAAACAATGATAGCTACACATAAAATTGACATATTGACATAAAATGCTTGTAGAGCATGACAGGGAGGTAGAGCTCCTCAAAGCTCTGGATGTTGTAGGGCTGTCCTGTTTGACATGCCTCTGCAACATTGTCTGGACATCGGGGACTGTGCCTTTGGAGTGGCAGACAGGTGTGGTGGTTCCCCTTTTCAAGAAGGGGGACCAGAGGGTGTGTTCCAACTACCGGGGGATCACCCTCCTCAGCCTCCCTGGGAAGGTCTATTCCAGGGTGCTGGAGAGGAGAGTCCGGCTGCTAGTTGAACTTCGGATTCAATGTGGTTTTCGTCCTGGCCATGGAGCACTGGACCAGCTCTATACCCTCGCGAGAATACTGGAGGGGGCATGGGACTTTGCCCAACCAGTCCACATGTGTTTTGTGGATCTGGAGAAGGCTTATGACCGTGGCCCTCAAAGTGTCTTCTGGGGGGCGCTCCAGGAGTATGGGGTAGATGGCCTTTTGTTACGGGCCATTCGATCTCTGTATTGTCGGAGTCAGAGCTTGGTTTGCATTGCCGGCAGTAACACAGACCCGTTCCCAGTCAGGACTGGTCTTCGCCAAGGCTGCCCTTTGTTATCGGTTTTGTTAATAATTTTTACGGACAGAATTTCTAGGCGCAGCCAACGGCGGAGGGAGTCAAGTTTGAACAGTGACCTCCAGCTCACACTGGGACGGTTTGCAGCCGAGTGTGAAGCAGCAGGGATGAGGATCAGCACCTCTAAATCTGAAGCCATGGTTCTCACCCGGAAATGGTTGGATTGACCATTCTGGGTCTGGGGAGAGTTGCTTCCCCAAGTGGAGGAGTTTAAGTATCTCAGGGTCTTGTTCAGGAGTGAGGGGAAAATGGAATGGTACGTCCCAACTCTCACCTATGGTCATGAGCTCTGGGTAGTGACCGAAAGAATGAGATCGCGAATACAAGCGGCCGAAATGAGTTTCCTTCGCAGGGTGGCTGGGGTCAGCCTTAGAGATAGGGTGAGGAGCTCGGACATCCGGGAGAGGCTCAGAGTAGAGCCGCTGCTCATCCACGTTGAGAGGAGCCAGTTGAGGTGGTTCGGGCATGTGGTCAGGATGCGTCCTGGACGTCTCCCTGGGGAGGTTTTTCGGGCATGCCCATCCGGGAGGAGACCCCGGGGCAGACCAAGGACACACTGGAGAGATTATATCTCTCGGCCGTCTTGGAAACGTCTTGTTGTCCCCCCGGAGGAGTTAGTGGAAGTGGCCGGGGAGAGGGGCGTCTGGATCTCCCCGCTCAAACTGTTGCCCCTGCAACCCGGACCCGGATAAGCGGCAGAAAACGAAACGAAACGAAACAAAATGCTTGTAGGGTTTTCCACAAACATTTCAATTTTTCAGAATGAAAAATTAACAAGGCTGGTCAGTCACACTGATTCTTACTTATCCTTGGTTTCACACAAATGAATCAGAATGCAAAATGCACTCAGTGTAATGAAACATGTTTACATTTTTTTGTATTCATTTACAATAAAATTAGAAATCAAAGTAATCAACTTCTGATTAGATGACCTGCCACAGCATCTTTATTCATTCATTATGTCAGTCATACACATTTTTGTTTCTTTCCCCGTCTGTTGGGGAGAGTGGTAATAAAAGACAGGGATCATCTAGCCCTTAGTTATGCTGCTATAGGCTTAGGTTGCTGGGGGAACACTCCATGATTCACTGAGCTTTCTTCTCTCCCCCCTCTGACTCCGACTCCTTCTCTGCTCCTGTAAATGTCCATAGCCTTACACTAACTTTACTTCTTCCCCGGAGTCGTTGTACTTTACCATCCTG
>KV751327.1:1426403-1468919 GCA_001698575.1 Mola mola
GATTTACAGATTCTACATACTTTTGGACTCAGCAACCCCCAGATCTTCCTACATGGAGTACAATGACTCCTGGACCAACAGAGTCCACCTGCGTCTGGATCACTAGACTTTCCATACATCCGGACTCATAGAATCCACAGACTCTGGGACTCATGGATGTTTTATGCATTCTAAATGAACTGTTGTTATCATGTTTTTGTGTTCTGTACAAGTGACTTTTATTGCACGTCTGTCCGTCCTACAAAGAAGGATCCCTCCTCTGTGGCTCTTCCTGAGGTTTCTTATTTTCCCTGTTTAGGGTTTTTTAAGTTTTTCCTCACCCGGTTCGAGGGTCTAAGGGCAGAGGATGTCACATCTGTATCACATCACAGTTTGTCAAAGCCCAGTGAGATAATGTGTAAATTGTGATTTTGGGCTATACAAATAAAATTTGATTTGATTTGATTTGATCATTTAAAGCTATTAGCTAAAAATACGTACATCATATATCCCTGGCTTTTTTCTTCAGACCCCACGAGCGCTTTTTGTCAGTGTTCTGCAGCACCTTGCCTGGACCTTGATGTCTGGATAAAGCACTGTGGACACATAGGCTCTTATAGAAGAGTCTACTTATAAGGCAATATTTACTAAAGGTTTGATATGGTGTTTACTAAACACAGAATTGTGCATTGCATTACTTATAAATACAACTTTTATTTGTAAGAATAAATTTGTGTTGTTCTTTCAGGCTACATAGTTGCCTTTAACAGTTGGTTAGGCGAGAGTCTTCAACTTCATAGGATGGCAAGTTGTTTAAAAAAGAATCTAATTATTTCTGTTATTTTGTTGTTTGCTGCTGCTTGTCTAGGCTGAGAGCAGGACTGTGTGACAGATGTACAGTATCTCAGTTTATATTTATATTTCTAATTGGTGATCCATACATCCATCATTTGCCATCCATCATTTCTCTCTTTACGTTTCTTATCAGTCTTGCATTTATACTAAAACTATTTACTTTCTGAATTAATTTCCTATCTCCTTTTTGTCTTGTCATTGTGTGCTTCCCACAATTGTTTTTATACTTCTCCATATGTTTCTACTGCACAATATTTCAGAGAATTTGTTGCTAAGTTTTCTGATCAAAATTTGTGGTCTGTGTTATAGCAGGAGAAATGAACAACCTGAAAAAGGAAAACGAGAGATTAAAAGATGAGCTCAAAACATTAAGAGCGACACTGCAGTGAGTATGATGCAATGTTTTATCATGACTCAACCTTGGTCTGTTATTGGAGTAAAAATTAAAGCGTTCTCCTGATAATATTCAATGCAGCAAATGTGTAATGTTTTTTGTGGCAAGAATCTTTTATTTTTCTAAATATTTTGGGATTACAAATTACATATGTATGTTTACACGATTTAGGTGTATTACCAGTACAATCACAATTACTATTCAAAAAAGATCTCAACTCTGCTGGAGTTGATTGTGGTGCAGCTAAATGAAAATTCTTGAACTCTGTATGTACAGTGACCAGTGCGACAATCGCACTACCATAGATGTGAAACCTAACAGCTCCCCTGACATTTCACCCGCTTCTGGACCTGTGGCACATGTGATGACCACCAACAGGGCCAGCAGTCAGCCTGCAGATGGTGATGTTGCAGTGAAGATGGAGGTAGACCAGGGAAATGAAGGTGATGATGAAGAAGAGCAGGGACTGGGTGGGAAAATGTTTTTGAATGGTTGTTTCATTGTATCCTTTCGTTTGACACAAGTTCATGTTTTCTGTTTCTGATCATGCAGAAAGTGAACAGAGACAATTGAGAGGCATGAACAGAAGATATTTTGTAAGTTTCTAAATATTTGACTGAAGGGTTAAATGTTTTATTTAGGGCTTGAGCATGTTAAAGAAATACCTCATTGATTATAATACAGTTTTGTTGTCTTGTTGAGAGTTAGATAAAGGGAGTTACACCTTTCTAATATCCATCCATAATTAGCCAAAACATGAAAACCACTGACAAGCAATGCAAATGATAGTGACTAAGTCTTTAAGGAAACCATGATTCCATGAGGATGTTTTTTGACACATACCAAGTCAAGACAAGTTAAGAAAACGTTTTTTTTATATTGCATCAATTTGCATCATCTCAGCAGATTTAGACTAAACTCGTTTAACATCAATTAATTAATTAATTAATTAATTAATCACCTAAATAACACTGCAGAACAAGTAAACGCCTCAGTGCACTGGTATCTCCTAAAGCCAGGAATAACTTGTGGAACATGATAAAAAGATCATGGCGTCAACCCAGCGTCCAAACTTCTCAGATTCTGATCAAACCATCTGTGGAATGTTCCAGAACAAAACTTATCAATCACAGCCGACAGGAATCTTAATCTGTCACGAACGTCACCGGAGTCATGTGCTGTGCCTCTTCAGTTTGGACCTGTTCCAACACTTCCCATTGATGCTATCGAGATTAAGATCTGGGTCTGGGAATTCGGGTCAACACCTGAACACTTTGTGGTATGGTAGGGTGCATTGCCCTGTTGGGGTTGCACTGCCATCAGGGAGAGCCATTTCCATGCGGGGGTTGTAATGGTTTACACATCTCAAAGAACATCCACTTTATTGCTTAGACTTAGTTTTTCATACAGAAAGCTGAACTGAAAATGAGGTGATCAAGGTCATTGACTTTCTTTTGGCTAAATGTTGCGTATGGAATAGGGCCAACATACAGTTAAAGATGCTTATTAAAAAGATATCAAACAGCTGGACTAGCTTTATCGGAAATTATATTAGAAAAAAATGTATTAACACATTAGGTCCATGTTTTTGGTTAATCTAACGGGATTGGACTGAACCAGTTTAGCTGTTTTCCATGTTACTTGTGTTTATACTATGTCCTAGCTGTAACTTTATACACTGTTTAGCATAAACCAATTAGAGTGCTATCAATCATGTCAAGTAACTATCAATGAAACATTTTTCTTTATGTCAAATTGGTCCTTCAATTTATTTGAGAATGGAATATCCATAAGTATTGTCATTTAATTTGCTTGCTGCCATTCTCAACTGTCACAGGACACATACAAACCTTTTTCAACATCCTCAACCTGGAAGACAGAACATAGTGTGTCCTATGGTGGTGAAAGGAGGTGAGTCAGAGGGACCATAAGAAATAGCAAAATGGACTGCTGTGCCACTGTATTGAAGTATGTACATAACAAGCAAATGGAACAAATCAGTGATTAGGTTTTCCAAAATCCCCAACCCTTAACCCTAACTATTACACAACTTGTGAGTGAAAAAATAAACTCAATACTGGCACTCATTTCCAATTAACATTTTATTGCCCAGCACAGAGATTTAATGGATTGTTCAGAAAACTATACCTCTCCCCATCTGACTGGCCTCTGTTTCTCTTTGTTTAGAACTCAGAGTGGACATGTGGTCCATGCTCCTGTTCCCTGCCGTCATCAACCAATCAAGGGCAGCCTGATTACCCTAGCATGGTCTTCTCCTCCAGGGCCTAGCCTTGTAGTGCAGCCTTCTGCTAAACCAAACTTGCCACAATTTCCCAACCTGACCACAGCTGGCAAAAATGACAGTCCTCAAAATCCGGGGTATGGATCCCTCTGGCACAAGCAAAGCATCGGTAAACCCAGTCTTACAGAGCCAACTGTATTGTTCAGGTTAAGGAGTCTCTCAGGGCATATGGACACACAAACTAAGACTCAGGAGAAAAAAGAGAACCAACCATCCAAGGTTGAGAGGACCTCTGGAGAAGGGTCAAGAGAAATGTATGAAGGGCCTCTAGATTTATCTGACCATGGAAAGTCTAAATCGAACCAGTCACTAACAGATTACACACCCATAGCCTTAAAGAAAACAGAGAAAGCACATAACAGCACTGACAAGAATGTGAAGACCACTTCTTCTACACATGGACCAGTTTCATCACTTCATCGTGTCATCCCTCCCTCATCCTCCCCTGATCCACTAGTCAAAAATCATGAGGAAGAGCCTGGCAGTGACCCTAAGACCAAGGTAATTTCAGACCTGACTGGGCCAAAATCAAATGGTGTGTTGGAAAAGAGCTTTCAACATTGATTCATGGTTGTCACAGCCGGTGATCAAAGAACTGGAGCAGACAGAGGAGGTTAATGGAAACATGGACCAAAGCAGCAAGAAGAAGGTGCCTGTCCTCACTATCGCTTTACGTCCAGGTAAACAGCTTACATTTGTATGTCTCTATTCGTTTGTATCCATGTATGTATTTTATATTTTTTAAATTTAACCTTTATTTAAGCAGAAAAGTCCCATTGAGTCCAGCCAAAACGAGGAGCAGCAACCATGTAACAGTGCACACGTTAAAAAAAAAAAAAAAAATCCTGTTTCTTTCACAGTAGTTGTCCTGGAGACGCTGAATTCTGCTCTGCAAAAGAATGAGTCCTTATTATCAAATGACAAGGTATGGTTATTCAAACAGAGTATTGGATTTGTTAGCATTTACTGTGCTAATTCAATTTCAATGCTTTTATCCAAAAGTATTAGCTTATCAGCATATCCTTCTATTAAGAGTCCTTGTGCTTCTTTGGCATCATGAGACATCATCAACAGCAGCTGAGATTGAAAGCAACCTGGATGTGCATGACAAGGAGCAAAGTGTGCCAAATGAAGAACACAACCATAGCTTTAAGAGGAAGAGGACACCTGTGGAGACAGTAACCGACCGAGACGGACACAGACAGTACGTGTCATTTCACATTTCTTTGCTTGGCATGTATTTCTTCCCTAATTTCTCTCTTTCTGGGCTCCAGTTTTAAAATCAAATCACTTCTATGGACTATGGATTGATATTTTTTCCCCACAATAATTTTATTGCATTTCCTTCTGTATACACCTGTATAATAAATCTCCAATTCCAAAAACTTAGTAACACATTAATGAATCAGAATGGGATTATTTAAGAATCCTTTTGACCATTTAGTTCAAATGAAAACAGCAAAAGACTCAATATCAATTGCATACTTGTGACGGCAGCATCAATGCTGAAAGGTACATAGGGAATTGGAACAACATATGCCGCCATTCATATATCTTTTATCAATACTGATGACTTGCAGAGGTGAGTTTAACATTGTAGACGTGAAACTTACCATTCTGATGCATCATTTTGTAGTCGACCTTATACAAGTAGCTCTTCTCCTTTTTCTTCCTGGTTCAAACATTAATGACAAATGAATTACTGTAATGTTAGAACTTGGCACTGTGCAGCATAGAGTAGACTATACAGCCATAGGATGACAAAACAGGTAACCTGGTAAACAAATTTGCAATTTGTTGTCACTGATATTTTACAAAATGGCTCAACTTTGTTGGAATTGGGGTTGTATTTTCCAATAGTTCAAGAATTTATTAAATATAGATTTTTTTTCTTTCTTGTAAAAACTTTTAATGGGAAGATATTCCTCACTCATACCGAGCAGCCAGATAGTTGCACTTGAATTAGTACAGTCAGACGTTTCACATGTGTCAAGAATATCATTTTCATCCACCCGTGCCAGCAGATTGAGTCATCGCAGGGATGGCTTCTCACTACTGTATGTTCTATTTTGCAACATTTGCATCAATGCTGGTTTCCCTCACAGGCTAATATCACCTGGAATTTGGTCTTTAGTTGGGCTTTTGTTGTTTATTAGTCAAACATGGGTCAGGTCGCATTCTTCCTCATGCGGGCTTTTTTTCAGGCAGTTCCGCTAACATTAGATGCACTCTGGTTTTTAATTATGTGTCTCATTTTCAGGAGCCAAGCATCCATTTCTTATGTTTTCTGCATAGTTTCTGATTGTTGTTATGGGAACCTTGTGGTTCAAATACAAAAAAGTTCTCTTTTGTTGCTCAAAGCAGTACTGCAGATAAAAGACTAGAAGAAATAAAATCAGCAGAACATGCAACATCCACAAACGAACTTATTTTAAATGTAACCGGTTTTGCAAATGACTTCCACTCAATTGATGTCGTTTTAGTTACATCTTTCTAATTATCATCTGCTACTCATTTCCTAATGTACAGCAGATATAATGAAATAAACCACATATATTGTTTCTCAGCTAAAAATCCTCTCAAAACTGATTTTGTTTTTAAATTTCCTTCACAGACATCCAGCAGGAGAGGAAGACCAAGATCACAGTGAGAAGTGAGGAGATGAGCCCCAGCTAGTGTGTGACATCACCCTGATTTGAGGATCCCAGTTACACCTGCATTGTTTTTTCACTACTCATAGGTAGCACAACAAGCCGTAAATACAACACTAGCTTAGTTCATAGAGGCAAGATATTGAACGTTAACATATTCAACACACCATCTATTGCACTGTTTGTGTAATAGATTTGAGTCTAGTAATTTTAATACCACTTAAAAGTGACAAACATGTTGTATTTTTATACATCTGGAATTTTAATAGTATTCTGTTTGCCTTAAACATCCTTCAGATAGATGTCACACTTTACACAATGCAGTTTCATGAATTTGCTTTTCCATATATACTGTATGTGGTGACCATGGCGCCCATGACTTGGCGCAGCATTCTAGCATGGCAGGGATTTATTACCTGTTCTTAACTGATGATGCAGTTGAATACTCGCAGTTATCTGCAAGTACTTACAGTTGCACATAGTAGATATAGAGGGTTTCGCAAATGTCCTTCCTCTGTGGTCTCCTGCGCAGATATGAGCTTGACACACGCTTGTTTGAGGAGGGGGGGCGGCATTTAAAGGTTGCCAGTGTTCAGCAAGACTTCACTGTAAGCCAGGGGGCTGACTGTGTTCGCTATTGCCTTGATCTGGATGTAGTTCTTCTCAAGCACAACTTTTTGCCGTATTTGAAATTCAAATCAGCATGACATGGCTTGGCTATGCACAGGCTGTTGTTGCAGCTGCTGAAAATTGTGCATTCTTATTTAGATATAAGCCTCTCACTCCTGAGAAAGTTATTTTTTAGCAGTAATGTCATCTCTTTTAACTCTTTTACTTCATACTTTGATCTTACATTTCGATAAAAAATGCACACACATATGTGTGTGTGTTTGTATGTGTATATACAGTATATACAGTATATACAATATATATAAACATGTTGTTACCCCCTAAACCTAAACCTAAACTAGTTTTAAGTCTAAACTTAACTGCCACCATAGGTCATCTGGACCAAGAAAAAAATGAAACTTATCTGACTTTGCCCTTTACTGTTCTCATATGCTACAAGCCATTAAATTAAGATGACATTAAATGAAAAGTCATATCCTTCATACCTTATTATTACTATAAACATGAAGTGAGTCTCAGAATGATTTGAAAATTTAGGATTTGAATTAATCTTGTGAAAACCTGTACAAACCCTGTATTTGCTGTAGTGTCAATTTCCTGGCATTGCTGTCACTGCTATTTTTATACCACCCCACCCCCATCTTGAGTGACCAACAAAGAAAAAAAGAAAAACGGGTTCCTCTTTTTCATTTTCAGAAGGCACATGTTTTGCAAGTATTAACTTTCCATTCAGCTGTGACAAGTATAAGCAGGGTGGAAGGAGGTGATAAAAATGCAGTGACAGAGTAAACTCAATAAACAATACTTTTGTGATAAAGCACTGTGAAATCAGCATATCTATTTTTGATTTTTTTTTTTTTTTTTTTTTTGTGGTTGTCTTAATCAGGCAGGATTAGTTAATATTTACTGTGTGCCTCTTTATTCTATGCAAAAGCATGCACTTTTTTCTGTATGTGAAAAGTTTTGCATTCCTGATGCTCTTTCATTGATTTCTACTGTTGTCTTAATCAGGCAGGATTAGTTAATATTTACTGTGTGCCTCTTTATTCTATGCAAAAGCATGCACTTTTTTCTGTATGTGAAAAGTTTTGCATTCCTGATGCTCTTTCATTGATTTCTACTTTTTAAATCATGCCTCTCTTTCTAATGTCATCAGAATCCATTTAGTACAGTGTTTGGTCAATGATCAGTAGACAGTCTTTCCATGCCATTCGCATCTTTATCACATGTTTATTAAAATATGATTGACTGTGCCACTATTATGTATTACTGTGGTTTTACAATTTGCTAATCTGTCAAACTAAACAATGTTGCTCTGTGGTCTAGATATATATTTTGTTTTAGACTGTCTTAGAAACTGTATGAATCCAGTACTTGTGATGCTGAAATAAATTTCTGCTCTTGAGTGTTTCTTCTTTAGCTGTAGCAGTTTTTATGATTCAGCAATTATATGTTGTCCATAAAAAATCGACTACACACCTCTTATACACATGGTGAATAATCCTTCATTATAAAAAAGAAAAATCCTCATGAATGATGATGAGTGTTCTAAGACATACAAGTAACATACTGCATGTTAACCTTACAACTAAAATATTAAAGGAAAGCTAACACATCCAAATGGGTAAAAACTGAAAACAGTCCACAGTTCAAAAACAGAACTAGAATTAAACATGAAACACTAGGGAGACGCAAGGAACAATGAGCAAGGGACAGAAATTTAGGCAGTAAAATACATGACAATGTGACAAAGAGCACACACACTTAAATATATAAGGAGGGTGGAGATGAAAACATCAGGGTGGGACAGACAACAAGACACAGGTGACACTAGATAATCCCAAAGGAGGGAAACACAGTGGGGGAAACGTAAATCACCCAAAGAAACAAGAACAGAACATTCAAAATAAATCAGGAAACACTAGAAATTAGTAAATTTAAAAAAAAAAAATAGGGATGAACATAGGAACTTGTCATAAAAACTCAAAAGTTGAAACACTGGAAACACAGGTAGCATATGAGTGGACACTAGAAAACCAAACATCAGAAAACACTGAAAAAAATCTTCAATGACAAAACATGAAATAAACTAGAAACTCAAAACCATCAAGAAATTGAAAAATAAGAAAACATTCAAATCCAAAACAGAAAGAAAAACTAGACTTACTAGACTGCCTCTAACAATAATATATTCATCACCAAACCCCAATAACAAACTCAGAAATCAAACAGAAAACCATAACAAAAACCCATAACCATGGCATGTAGACACTGTACTGTCCAATGAAAGAGAAAGTATAAAAATATTAATCGGTTTATAAACAAGACTAGAGAGAGAGAGAAGACTCCTCCTTGGTACTTTACCTATGAAATCTCTCAGCAGTATAGAGCAAAAATCCAGCTATTATAGCTATTTAACAGGTAAATGAGGTTTAAAAGTTCTGTTGCAAATGTGAGGAGACAGGGTGAGGCGTCAGAGCGATGCATCATCAGAACCAGAGTGAGCTTCGCCAGATTTGACACAGAGACAAAGACTGCTCCAAATGAGAATATTATATTCAAGTATTGTTAGTTTACACAAAATGTTAGTCAAATAAAATTCCTAGAATAAAAATGTATTGAGATACAATTAAGTCTGTAGGAAGCTTTGCTGGGCAAAGTTTATTGCGTTACATTTTAAAAATTGTGTTCTGACTGTTGTATAATGTCACTGTTAAAGAATTCAGTGTTTAATACAGAGCGAAAATCCGACAATACCATTGTAACATCAAGCCTCACCAATCCAAGCCGAATATAAAATCAATTTGTTTTTGACAGATTTTGCAGCCTGCCCATACAACTGGTTATCAGCCTTCCCCTTGTAAGCCTCATAAATAACCTGAAATTACTACAAAATTTATACAATTAAATATCTCACCATGAATAAATAAAACTGTCTGCAATGTCTGGTCTGCAGTATTTACTGTTCTAAATTCCTGCACTTGGCAAGCAGATAGCTTACCTACGTTGTTATTGAGATCAGGCAGTAAAAGACAGCTAAAGGACGAAACGAAGGGGTCCTTTGCATGTGCTCTCATTGTGTCTTTTTGTCACCTGGACCGTTGATGCTTGAGCAGCATATGAGTACATAAACCATATGCCTGTTCAAGAACATGTCTGAGAGCTGTTGTTTATAATTTAACGTCTGCAAGTGAAGATAAGATCTCTGTCTTACTCTGTGACCTCAATGCCATTGTAGATGAAGGGGCTGGCCTAAGCATTAAATCCCCTTAACTTCAATATTGGTCCTTCGAGCCAGATATCTTTACCTGCAAGGCATACAACTAAAACAGCAGGGAGCAACAGCTACTCCAGATTCAACTTCAGTCCACAGACGGAGTAGGCACATTCCATTCTAAATGTAGGACTATCAGGTGACTCTACCACATTTACTGACAAAGTCTTCTCTTAGTGACAGTACACCGGAGTTGCAGTTGTGTAGTGGGCAGCAGATATCTTCTACAGCACATAACCGACTTCATACCTTACTCATGCATTCAGGAGATCTGTCTGACAAGCAAAGAATAGGAAGTGGAATCAGTGTCTGTCCGATCAGCTAAGTGAAAGTCTGGTGCTGCAACAGGATAACAGGGCAGTGACAGGTGAGGACATAAACCTGATAAGTAGGCTTTCTTCCGTACAGAATGCAAGCACCGCTAATCCGTCCCAAAGGTGTCAGCAACTCTCCAAAGCACGTGGGACTGTGACTGTGTGTAATGCAGGATCCAATGCCCTGTTATCATCAGTTGCAGTCATACAGAGACAGTCCAGGCCAACACAGTCCCCCATGCAGCAACAAGAGATATCAGCAGGCTATACAGGCCCGTCCACATTACTAGCAAGGCTATCAATAGTGCCACCAACTGTAGACCCAACATTCTGAATACCACTGGTTAATCTTAGCCTGCCAAATGTCTTGCCATTGAGCAGTAGCTGTCAATCGGTGCTTCAGCCAATATGTAAGCCCAGTGCAATGACAGCAGGACAGGGCCCAACTCAGCATTTAGCTACCGCTGTTGTTTACTCACAGCCATTATCTGTCCCAAGTCTATTTATGCCAGTATATCATATCCTACCTTGAATGGTTCCAGTTTCAGGTCCACGGTCGCAGACAGTGTTAGGGCATCAGTTGACATCTCTAAGACTATCAACACTGCACCAGTCTCCCCCAAACAGTTTTATGGCACTGCCAAGTTTCTTCCATGACTCTGCTACACCAGGTCTTCAGCCCCACACAGTTCAGGCAACTACCAACCAGAGTACCCATCCTATCCTCAACCTACCTACCAGCTAGGATATCCTTCTCATAATCCACAAACTGTCCGGCCAGCCGTTTCAGCTCCAATAGTCTCTCAGCTATTGCCAGCCGTGCCCCCACTCCCTACTCAGCCAGTTCCAGTGCCGGCACTCCCCAAGTTGGTGCATGATATTTTGCATGTGTGAAAGAATTCACAGACCTGAAAATGGCTTTGTATTACTTGTTGATGCTACACAATGAACTGTCTGAACACTATAAATATTTAGTGCTTATGGAGCATCTGGTACTAGAAGAAGCATGCCTTATTACTCAGGCTTATTGCCATCACCATCAGCCATATACACTAGTGATGCAGGCCTAATGACGGCAAAATGGGCAACCACACCAACTCACTTAAAGTGAAATAGCTTCTATCCTGAATGCTCCAGACATTGAAGCAAGTGATTCTAAGGCATTCCCGAACTTTGCCATCTGAATTGAACTGCTAAATAGGAATGCTTACTTCCTTGGAAGGACCTAATGGACTAGTGCTTCTACCAGACCCCAGATTAACTCTTACGCAAACTCCCTATGTGCCCAAAAATCACTACACAGACTGATGATCAAATTCAGACATAGACTGCAGAAAATAAAAGGTACCACACGTGTGGTCGAAATTCTGTGGTCACACTTCTGACGACTCTACAGTCAAAAAGGCTTGCAGAGGAAGCCAGGAACTTTCCCTCCCAGTTTTGCTAAGCAAACTCCATGGACATACCTCATCACACCACTGGAGAGAACATCCCTCACCATTAATATACAAGGTGCAGGAGTTTACATGATGGTTGTTTCTGTCATATTAAGGAATGGCAGCAAGGCACTGCACACTTATAATATTATTACAATATTTGATGACAGTTTGGAAATATCTATCGAAATTCTATCGAAAGAAGCAACCCATTACCTTGGACTAGTAGGTCAAACTGAGTGTAATTCACTAAGGACAATCCATTAGGATATAGCTTACCTCAGTGGGGCATCAGTGAACTTCCAGGTGTCCTCCACCACAGATCCAGACAAAAGGCATTTCAATGGTAGTAATTTCACATCAAGTACATCTATCAACTGGTTCTTGCAGATCAGATATATCCTGTGGCCCTTCTATAGAAACGCTTCAGACATCTTAGGAGGATTCCAATCCTGCCCTTCAATGAGGTTCAGCCAATTCTCTTTATTGGGGCATATACTGTAATACCCATCTGATTGTGGCCAAGGAACCGGTCCACCTCAACCTTAGTGGAGAGCCAGCAGCGGTTTGCAGAGAACTTGATTAGGAACTTCAATAACCAGATTGTCTCAAACAACGCCAAGCTGAGACCAATTAATACTTCATGTCTGTCAGACCAAACCTGGATGATCTCTACCACCATGTTCAGCTGGCAAGTTGATGTCTGGCCCTTCAGTAGTGAAAAGCTGCTAACCTGCTCCTGTCAAGATCAGAAAGCCATCAGCCTCTTGGAGGAGCATACCACACAAGTGCAAGTTGGAGACATGCAGTGGGCTAGTAACATTCAAGCAACAGTGTCCATCAGCTGACATGTTCCAGCTGATGCTACATCCGAGAGCACAAAGCTTAAGCTTCAGGAGAAGCTCACTGAACGCCAAGGACCTGCTTTGGGCTTAAGCTGGCTATATGTCTCTGATAAACTAGGCTATAAAGTCAGACCCGTAGAGGTGTCCTCTCCTAATCTGAGCAATATCTATCGGGTGCTAACCTTCCAATACATTCCTCTTGGGCTGATGATTCCCTTTACAGTGTGAGTCCTTATTCAGCAACTCTGGGCAAGGAAAAGGACTGGGAAGATCCAAACCTTCCACTCGACATACTGGACGCATGGACCAAATGGGAGAAATAGCTACCAAATCTGTGTGACAACACCTTACCACAAATGTATTCACCCCCAGAATTGAACACTGAGACCACTAAATACACTCTACATGTTTTCTATGATGCATCTGTACAAGCGTATGGTTCAGTAACTTACCTGGTATTGGAAAGCGAAGGCACAACCCATGTCGCTTTTGTGATGGCATGGTCCAGAGTTGCTCTAAGGCAGCTGTGTCAAACACATGGTCCATGTGCGAACACCGGCCTGTATTATGAATTTGCAAAGTGCCAAAATTGATAATATCAATAAAAATCATTAATAAAAATTAAAATTAAAATGTCATCATTGATTCGTTGTGTCGCATGATTACTGCATCCCTTGCGTTGTCACGGCACTACATACTTCAATTGTGGGGCGCGGCGCCCTTCCAAAAAGAATAAAACAAAGCACAGTCAGGTCGAAATTCCAAATTCCGTCACTCTGCTACTGGAGCCATCTCCGTCCCATGCATTAACACAGCTGTACTCGCAGAGCGGCTATCTCTCTCAGCCTGCAGAAAGTTTATGCCGTCAGTGCACAAATTGGTTAGTGCAACTAGTCTTTGGAATTTGTGGGCGCGCAGTTGATCATTACAAACAATTTGCGAGTTAAATCCAGGCAGAGAGAAGGAATTGAGAAAATATAGTCAGAGAGTTTTACTGAGAAAAATTCACAGATCCAGTTTTAGAGTTCCTCTGTTTGGTTGGTTTGGAAAGGACAGTTCGTTAAATGTAAATATTTTCAGAACGTAATTTTACTTTTTTGCATTTAAAACAAAGAGAAAAATTTTGAGTTGTCCTTATTTATAGGTCTTTATGCTATTATTTTACTAGCCTGGCCCACTTGAGATCAAGCTGTACTGTAAGTGGCCCTTGAACTAAAATAAGTTTTACACCCATGCTCTAAGGAAAGAACTGTCGGTGCCTTGTCGATGCCTATGCTCATTAACACTATTGACCCTCAACTACTGCATCCTGGACCTGATAGATTTTTTGCTGAGATGCGGTGCCAGTACTGGATCCTACATTGGCGTCAAGTCAACAAACAGGACCAGAGAACTTGCTCAGGATACCGAAGATAGAGAGGACAGCCAAAGGTGTCAGTTATAGCAGATCTGCCTCCTGCTCGTTTGAGACTCTTGAAGCCTCCTTTCTACTCTACAAGAGTCAATTGTTTTGGACCATATATTCTATACTGTCGCCATGAAAAATGCTGGGGACTAATCTTCAAACGCCTCATAACTAAATGTATCCACCTGATCCTCAATGCCAAGCCGCTCAGATATATAACATCACATGTAGCAGACCTAGATTCGATTACACCTGCCATGCTGTTGACGGGGTGGTAGGATGTCTTTTTGCCCCAAGTGACCTATGCCCCCCACCTCCATCACCAAAAAAGCATAGTCAGATGATGGTGGATCAGTTCTGGGCCCATTTCATCAGGAGCAATCTACTCACCCTACAGGTACAGCAGAAATGGGAGCAACCAGCTCACAACCGCGCCTTGGATTCAGTGCTGATGAACATGGATCTGTCGTTGTCACCAATTGGTCTGTTGGGAAGGTCATCAATGTCAGTGCAAGCTCAGATGAATGCATTAGATCAGCGGAAGTTGAAGTCAATGGACGGTCTTACCTCCGCCCTGTAGTCAAGCTGATTACTCTGCCTGCAATACCGGACAAGTAGGACAAACAATCTAGGGAGGTAAAGCTGTGCAATTATAACCAACAGGAACGTTATTATTAGCTTTTTAACAATAGCTGTTATGGGTAATTATCATACCTACACATTATGTTAACTACCATGAAATGACATTAACGACAGACATTTAAGCTATAGCTTAGCATATATAGTTATTGTAAATTATTCATATTTAAAATAATCCAAACTTTCATTTAAAAATAATTTTGTCTCATGAATCAGTAAACCATGTTGAGTAAATGTGTCAAAACTCTCCACACTTAATATAATAACATAGCGCGGATGATGTCGGCCTTTTTTTTTTTTTTTTTATGTTTTTAAGTGAAACTGTCGACAGACGTTACAGACTGAACATTTGGAGCACATTTGTCTTTCTCATTTCTGCTGTCATAAAAGGACACTTCACTGTTCTGCTTGACGAGTCTGCATACAGATGGGAGGTAGAACAGCTGGTCCACTGGTGTAGTCAGAACCAACTGGAGCTGAACCCGCTCAAAACTGTGGAGATGATAGTGGACTTCAGAAGAAGCCCCCCGACACCACCCCTGCTCAACATCCTCAACAACACAGTGTCTACTGAGGACACCCTCAGGTTTCTGGAATCCACAATTTCTCGGGACCTGAAGTAGACCTCCCACGTAGACATTGTCCAGAAGAAGGCCCAGCAGAGGTTATACTTCCTATGACAGCTCAGGAAGTTTAACCTGACTCAGGAGCTGCTGATCACCTTCTTAACCGCCATCATCCAGTCTGTCCTCTGCACTTCCATCACTGTCTGGTTTGGATCGGAAACCAAACAGGACAGGAACAGATTGCAACGAACAATCAAGTCTGCAGAGAGGATCATCAGGGCCAACCTGCTCTCCATTCAGGAACTCTAGTGGTCCATGGTCAGGAAACAGGCAGGTAACATCTCTGCGGACTACTCACAACCTGCACGCAAACTATTTAAACTCCTCCCCTCTGCTTGATACAAAGCACTGTACGCCAAGACCACGCAACACAGATACAGTTTCTTCCCCCAGGCGGTCGCTCTGATGAACTCCTCCCAGTCACAGCGCGTTAGGAAAACTCCATTGAAATAACTCTCTACCTCACATGCATATTTGCACATCTCAAGAAAACTTCTTGCAATAACTCTCTACCTCATATGAATATCTTCACATCTATTCAAAGCATCTACTGTTTGAAATACATACTCCTCAAAATTGCACTAATCATCTCCTACATTGCACTGGATACGGACTTCTATCTTTAGTCTATTTATTTTATACTTTATTCTATGTTGCGTATTTTGTACATTGAAATCGAAGTTGAACTGGAGTCAAATTCCTTGTTTGTATGCACTAACTTGGCCAATAAATCTGATTCTGATTTTTGTCATTTATTTTTTTAATGTTTTTTATGTTTTATTTTTTATTATTTTGTGATTAATTTCCTGAAGTATTGCAAACAGAACCGGTATAAGGCAGAGTGCAAAACCTGAGGGTCAGATTGTATGCAGTGTGTCAGCCTTGCGTTCTGTGATGCCCTTTGTTATAATTAAACTATTTGCAGCTCTTCTGCCTGGTAAATGAGGAACTCATTTCCCTGTGGATTTTGAGTACAGAGGCACAAACTGAGGCCTGTCACAGGAAACATCAGGTCAGTTGCAGCTGAAAATACCAATTCTTTTATTTTATCCCTCATGCTGAGAGGGAATTCCTTCACAAATAAACTATGGACGTACTTAATTTTATGTTTTTTGGTTTTTTTTCTAATCTCTCATTTAATTCTTATCCTCATATGCCGACATCCCCTCCATCCAACTCTCCAGCACTGCAGCTGGGGTTCAGAGGAAACTTGAATTCTAATCCCCACTGCTCATTAAGGATTACAGATTGACAGCAGACAGCTTCTTCTGCTGTGTGATTGTTGACTTGCTGTTGTAGCCCTGGTGCTGAACCACCCCCACTGACCACCTCTTCCTGGAAAATGCACTGTCAAACTCTCATTTCAATATATGTTAGAGCTGTCCTGCATACCATGCAAATATGTCCCTCAATGGCTCCCCTTCACTCCTCTATCTGACCTGACCACTTCAGAGATATAAATTTGTGTTTTCTATGTTTTGAATGGAGAGATAAGAAATGTCCATTCAAAGCCAGTGGTTTATTACACCATAACAAAGAGGTGGGGTAACTCTGATCTGCAGACAATTTTTATGGCTTGTTATATAGTTCTGACGTTCTCTCTTTTTTGTCTATTCCAGCACTTTAAAAGCAGCTCAATCAAAAAAGAGAGTTGGTTCTTTGAGCCAGCAAAACCAAGTTTAGGCTACGGTCTATATGAGCTCGTTCCTCTTTTCATCAATTCTCAGATGCGCACAGCTTAAACTTCCTCGTAGAAGTTCAGTTGGTTGTGCTCCGCCACCCTGTCCTCGTTTCCAAACCAAACCCATCAGAGCAGCGACTGCTAAGGGATGGAACCTACACCAAGGAAATGAGGAATATTCTCTACGTGCTTATCCAAACCTAGAAGGTCATATACGAACGCAGAATCTACATTCGCAGTGATTATTTAAAGTGTTTGAAGGGTAAGTGTCCTCCGTGTTCTGAAAGATGATTACATATGAAAACAGCTCTGGAGTTACTGTTTCTGACAAGAACACAAAATAATAGTTGTGCTTTGATGAGATATGAAAATATAGAATTTTAATATAAAGATTATCCTTTCCAACGAGTTTCAAGCTCTTTGGGTGGGTAATTTATCGAACTACAACACTTTAATAATTTAAAATTCAACATATTTATCATAATATCTATCGTAATATTTTAGCAATTATTTATTTAGCAATAAATTTAGCAATTTGAAGTATAAAAGGTTATTGTAACCAAAAATATTTAACTTACACAACGTTCATGTTTGGTTGTTTCCGGCTTTGCTAGTGAAGCAAAATTTGAGTTGGCAGCTAAAATTAACATCCCTTCTCTTGTAACTTCCCTTTTGAAAAACAAAACTCTATTAGCATAATGCCGATTATGATCTATCAACAGTCAAAAAAGTATTGCAGAAATATGAATATATTTCCGTTTAATGTATCTTGCCATGGTTGAAATTAATCATTATTTCCCCTTCATCTATTGGCTAATCTCAATTGTCCATTCAAATGTATTTCTATACAGTCCAACAATCCAAAAATAAAATCCACTCTCTCCTTCATTCTCACATTTAAACAAATTGGAAAAAAGTACATTTTGTACATTTGATTGACAACTGACAGAAATTATTAATAAAGTTAAATTGATTGCTGATTGAGCCAATTATTTTTTCCAGATCTAATCTAGTCTGATCAATGTGAGGCAGATTACATACAACCCACATTATGTTTGTTTGGTCTATTAGAAAGAATGTTTTTGTACCCTTGGGACTCTACAGTTGCTAACACACTTCCTTTGCTATAAATCAAATCAAAGAATACAGCCCATTTGGCATCATGAACAGTTACAGAACAGTTACAGCAAGCAACCAATCGAAACACAGAAAGTCTCATATTTACTTTGTACTGAGCTATAAATATTTAGGAGAAATAAAAGCAAAAAAGTTGTCTATTCCCTCTACTCTTATTCTAACATTGTGTGTTAATAATATAAAGTTTACTTTTTATAAGGTATATCAATCTCAGCTTTATGTGTTTTCTACCACATGAATTTGATCTTGAGAGTGGAAACACAAAACATACAGAATAACTCAAATGCACAAATTATGCAGCATCTCAAATTCAGTCTAATGGTATTTTATTGTATTGTATTAAATTTAATACCGTCATTCCATACATTATGTTGTAAAAAGTAAAAATAAGTAATAACCCTGAGTATTCTGAGATATGAGAATATGATATATTCTGCAGTTCACAGTCCTCTGCCTTATCCTGATCAGTAATTTCTTTCTTTCTTTCTTTTTTTTTTCTTTCTTTCTTTGTTTCTTCCTTTCTTTCTGTTGCTTGTATGCCAGGCTGGCAGCTGATGTTATTATGGCAAGGGGCAGTCCAAAATGGGTACACACATCTGCCAGTGACAAACAACCTGCAAAATTTACATCTGAGGAAAAAGCCATTCTTTCAAACTGAGCCAATATGAATTATTTCCGTCCCTATCCTATGCTACTGTGACAAACTACAGTGGTATGGTAATTGAACTGTACATGAGATCTTTCATAAACAAGGCCACAGTGTCATTTGCATTTAGCTGAACTGCCAACAGTGCTTGCACATGGCGCAGATAATGTGCCCCATTTATAATGATGATGATAAATTCAAGTCTTAATAGTTAAAGTACATGGTTGGGCATTTTTTTTGTGCCCTGGCATTGTGTTTAAAGCTCAAATACACCAAACATCAGCTTGCACACTAGTTGATTATTCACACATCCAGAAAGGTTGTGCTGAATGTATCTGCTAATTTTATAGTGTGGTACATGTATGACTAGAATTGAGTTTTAATATATCTGCAAGCTGAATGTTGAGTGACAATATGATTTAAAGGGGAGAGAAAGTACATTTTTTAAGGAAATGTTTTCAACCAGTCCAGAGCACTTGGCCTACAATCGTAATCATAATGTAAATAATATTAGGAGTTTGCCCAAAAGTGAAAATTCTATCATTATGTCATCACCCCCATGCTTAAAGTATTTAGGCAAAACATTAAAACGTCCTGCCTAATATATGTTATGGCTGTAGCTCAGGAGGTAGACCAGACCATCCTCTGATTTGAGGATCAGTGTGTTGAAGTGTCTTTGGGAAGATACGGAGCCCTGAATTGCCCCTGAAAGTTACTTACCAAGCAGGTGGGAACTCAGATAGTAGCTTTGCAACCAGTGGATGAAAGAAAGTGCTTTGAGCAGTCAGCAGACTTGAATGACACTATAGAAAAGTCCATTTAAGAGTCATATAAAAGTCTATTTTTAGTATTGCTCCTTCTCAGGCCAACAGAACAACTCTAACTTGTGTCAGGACATGTACAGGATCTCTGAGGGTGCTCTATATGTTGGACAATTTATCTAAAAGAACAGGATTTGGGATTTCCATCATTCAGCCTGATTTTGTCACTATTGTGAAATTAGTAGTGGTAGGGGCAACAGATCACATAAAAAAAAGTGTCAATTATTTATTTTAATTTGATACTACCTTTATTCATGTGAGTCCCGCTGACATGAAAATTCTATTTTTAAAAGCTAATATGGTCCGAACTGTCACACTAAGGCCACTGAAAGACTGAACTGAAACTGTCATTGTAATCAAAGCATGAACTATTTCTCACAGATGTAGCGTTCATATCACCAACAAGGGGGAAACACTGGTGTTACCGTCACCAATTCTTTTTGTTACTTCAAATATGGTGCGCTCTATTTCGCATCTATAGGCTGAAACACTTATTTTTTGTACCAAAATGACAGAATATTTTCTGATAAACAATATAATAAGTTGGCTGAATCAGGTACAGAGTGAACTGCTTCTCTGTTTCCGTTTAGCAAAAATATATAAGCCGCTTATCATGATTCTGCCATGATCTCTGCTGAGATCAGGGTGTAAGTTAGCTGTAGTTGTGAGCTAAGTTTAGTGTATTACGCTTAAAGTGTTGTAATCTGGTCACTGTTTGGTTCTGACCCTGTGGGTGTGTGGGAAATATTGACAAAGCAGCTTACAGTAATGACGGAGTGTCATTACTCCGACATTACTGTCATCTGTCTTGCTACTCTTTTTTGTAAAGCTAAGCTTAATGTCTAATAGTTCCTGTTTCATACTGTACAGATATGATCATAAATCTTCTCATCCTAAAATCTGTAATGAGAATTCAAATAAGTGTATTTCCCAAAATGTCAAACTTTTGCTTATGCATTAATTGTACATACAGTGAGTTGAGTAATTGTTTTTTCCCCTTCCACTTTGTAAGGTCCCATGAAAAGGTAAAACCAGAGATGGTTACTTCATTTGAATATACTTCATCCTCCTCTAACCATTATGAGTGATGTGAAGCTAAGTGTTTTTATGGTGTCTGGTGTTTAAGGAAGATATTTGAAAACCATAGGTTGCAAAATTAACAGAATACAAAATATTACTAATATAATTATTCATATTTTTTAAACTAATCTTCACCTTGAAACTGTATCTATCTACTACTCATATATCCACTATCTATCTATCTACTCATTGTAGATCTTCTGCTGTGCCAGTTTTCAATGTACGTCTAAAGAATAATAGCTTCTTTAGAGGTTATTTGCAGCAGCATCAATATTTGAAATATCTTTTATTTTTTAACACAAGAGCAATGGTTTTGCTGATATTGAGCTTCAAGCGTTTACTGTTGCATCATGTGACCAAGCTCTCTAATAGTCACTACAGTATATATTAAAAGAGCCTGTACAGACAGGGGTGCAAACTACAACTTTATTTATGACATTCAGCTGTGAAGCACTTGTTCTAGTTTTAACCTGTTTTTATTCACAATGGGCAGTAAATTCATTAGATGAATTTTTCAGTTATATTAAAGTATGGTTTGCCTTTAATATATAATGTACTGTCGCTGCTTTGTGCACATCCTGAGATGAATCAATGACATAATTTTTACAAAGTCAAAGTAGGGCAAGATGTTTCCATCGGCCTCATATTGACCTTCTTTTTGTATCAGTAAAATTATGTCAGGTAGCTTGTTTGATTCATTACATTTAAGAAAACCTGCAAGGGAGAGTCTGAAATAAAACTAAAACTGTCCAAAAAGAACAAAAAACAAAAACTAACCCTATGCTTTTATATATAAAGAGGAACAAGTTTAGGAACAGGGGGAAGAAAGAATGAAATAAAACATAACATTACAAATTTTAGCATTGCTTTCCACTGTAAATAACTGGCACCAGGGTCTGTAGGATATGAATTTATTGTGAAGACTGATGCATGGGATTTCTTGTAACTTGTATACTATCACTGAGGAATACAGTGTTCACTTGCCTTTATTGTAGCTTTGTCAATCTGACTTGTGACTTCTGAAATCATAGTAGATCTGTTTGCTCCACACTGCTTTTAGTGCTCGAAATACATATTAGTTTAACATATTTTTTTTAAAGCAATAATATGTTCCTCTAAACTAATTCTCTCTCTTGTTCTTTTCTCTGAGATCTCCATCAGTGTATATCAACTTTGCACAATAAAACATAGGTTCCACAATCACAGACTCCCACTTTGTTCTTTCTCCAAATTTCATACTGAAAGGCAGAGTGCTATTTGGTTCCGCATATTTATTTGTCCCGTGAAAGCAGGTTGGGAAGGATGACACTGCCAGATCTGAGTCGCTGCACAATGTGAGTAGTGGAGACATGCATCTGCTATATTGGAAAGCTAGGTTTAGGAACACCTCTTGGATACCAGAGCTGCAGTAGTTAACAAATAATGATTATGATAACATTTGCTTATGACTACTTCAGACAGCAGTGTGTGGTTGCTTGTTGTACATTAGCTATTGTGTAATTTGGACAAAGTTTGCTGTGATGCTTTAGTAATACTGTTGTATGACACACAACTATGTCTGAAATAAGCATTATCAAATGTTGCCATTATTATTATTATTATCAACTTTTACCAAATGTGATGGCAGACCCACATACACGTGGTGCTAATATTGTAACAGCTACTCAATCAGTGACAATAAAAGGTCATGGATATTGATTGTCAATGAATCTTTTGATTGCCAGTAGATAGAAAGACTTAAACTTAAAAGACTTAAACTTAACTTAAAAGTTATTTTTTTACGTGCTTTCTTGTTTGTACTGGTGGTTAACATTTCCAACCATTCAAGGCCAAAAGATTGGTTAGGGCCTGGAAATACCAACCCAATATCAAAAACTAGCCACAAAGGAGGGACTCCTTGTTGTGTCATCTTGCATCACGTACATTTTGTCAGATTAAAAAGTTACACTGGAACACATTGCAGAGATGTCTACAGACTGTACATACTAGTATGTACATTCTGTGCATGCATGGGTGGAAAAACCTCTTCAGACCAGAGGTTGGCAGTAGTCTGTATACATCAGTCAATAAAGGAAAGCAGATATTTCTGCTCAGATAAAAACGGTAAACAAAAGAGCGTTTGCTTATAAATTGCTTGAAAAAGCTGATAAGAAGATGAAAATGGTGTTGAAAGAATTTGGCAGTTGGTCATGGACGACGGAAGGAAGGAAGGAAGATAAAAAATAAAAAAAATAAGTAGAAACCACTCTAAATGGATTAATTGGGTGGATTGTACGGTGACAGGTTCTAGGAGTTTCCATTTTGCTATTTGCTAAAATGAACAGCTAATTAGAGTTATCTCTCTCTCACTGCCCCATTGATTCTACCAGTTTGGGACACACCAACAGACTAGGGAGACAGATACTTGAAGATGTTCCTGGTGTTCTTGATGTTCACAACAGCCGATTGCCAGTTTGATGTGTTCTGGCCCTTAGAGATTTGTGTGTTTTATGCTAGTTGCAGTAAATGTCACCTTAAGCATCAGCATCAACTAAGGATATGGAGCTTTCTACAGAGGTCTAGCACTACTTTCAAACTTCACAACAACCAATACATTTGTTTTAATATCAAACCTATGGTCTTCATCCTTACTCTACAGTGAATCAGGTGGCATCAGTTAATTTTTTTGGTCATCCTACAGCTCACTTTCTATCCACAAAAGGTTTTATATATAACAAATGCCTGATGTAAAACACATTATGTCAATGTCAAATGTTTTTAACCTAAATGTGGCTGAATACAGAAGCACTCAGACAGTGCATACCTCTGACAAGGCTTCCCTTAAATTAAAATTCATGCATTTGCCCATTTATTCAGATCCACACCAAAATTAAATTTGTTTAAATTTCTTATTTTGACCATTACCTATCTTCCCACCAAGTAAAGTGGAAATCCAATTTGATGCCAATTTGATTTACCATTTACCATCACCCTTTCTTTCCTTCTTTCTTACCTAAGAGTGGACTTGTTGGAATTGTTGAAATTTTCAAAGTAGAATTCTGTCCCATTGTTGCTTGATACTGTATATGGTTTTAGTTGCGCAACAATCTGAGATCTCTGTTGTCAAATATTGCACTTAACAATGAATCAGTCAACTTTAATGTTGGATAGGTTTGGTATGCAGGTAGGCCAGTCTTGTACCCATACTCTTTTACTCCAAAGATGCCCTGTTGTAGGGCAAGCAGAATGTGACTTGGCATCATTCTGCTCGAATAAGCAGGGATGCCCTGCAAGACATTGCGTGGATGGCAGTTTATGTTGTTCAAAAACCAGGATGTACCTTTTAACATAAATGGTGCTGTCCAGGATGTGCAGGTTACTCATGTCACATCCACATACCATGGCCTTTGAGCTTTCCACTGGTAACGACCTGGGTGGTCTTGTACCTCCTGACAGACACCATGTGGACACATCAGACCAACTTTCCACTTTGTCTAAATGACCACGGAGTCAGACAAGTCAGCAAAATTTTAGGACGTTATTGATACTATATAATGTGCATGGTACAGTCTTAACTTGCATTTGTTGATGCAGTGATGAATTGTAAGAATATTACAGGGGGTGGCTGTGGCTCAAATCGTAGAGCAGTCATTCCTGGTTCGATCCCAGAGCCTGCAGTTGATTTGTCAAAGTGTCCTTGAGCAAGACAATGAACCCTAAATTGCTCCTGATACTGCGCCATCAGTGTATGAGTGTGTGTGAGTGGTTAACATTCCTGATGAGCAGGTGGCACCCTGCGAGGTAGTCACTTTCACCAGTGGGTGAATGCAAAACCTGTAGTGCAAAAGCGCTTTGATTGGTCAAAATAACTAGTGCTATATAAATACAAGACATTCATTAAACTATAATAAAATCATCTTTGGTTTTAGTTCATTATTATTTTTATTCAGTCACAAATTCACCTTGAAATATAGGGAAGTGAATATTATAAAAACTACTATTTCAAAAGTACTGTTACTGGTTTTAAAAAGGTATTCAAAAAAAGTACACAAAACTTAATTACTTTAACAAGAGCACATGTAATTTGCTCTTGTAATCAAGACAAATGCTGTGATTACCTCGTCTTTTGCAGCATAAATTTAATCTGATGTACAGTCCAATATATATCTTTTCTATGAAAATTTCAGCTACAAATAAATCTAGAAACATAAGGCCTTCACACCAGGCATATCAAAAAGTCTGTATTTATTAGACTAAGATTTTTTTTTTTATCATGTCAGTTTTGTAGATTCACATCCTTGAGTAGAATGTTAACCTCAAGTTAATTAATCATATCAGAAATATCATAAAAAACATTCGTCATGAATGTTGCTGACCTTATAAATATATATATAGTTATTTTGTGAAGTGCAAAAAATGCCCTACTTTGCTTTCAGTACTTTATATTGAAGTTTTGCCATATCTGTCATTTTGTCGGTCTGATATTTTAGGGACATCTGACACAGAACACAGATTTTTTTTTTTTACGTTTGGCACATTCACTTGGACATTAATAAGTGAGCTGATTAGATTTTGGAGGTCAAAGGTCAAGATCATTGTCACCTCTCATTAGTCCCATGATTATTAGCCCAATATCTCAGAGAGGCTTGTAGAGCATTTCTTTAAATTTGACACAAATGTCTTCTTGGACCCAAAGATAAGCTGAATAGATTTTCGTGGTCAGGGTTCAAAGGTCACTTTTGAAAGGTGAACAAGCTTTCTATCAGTCACTATATATGTTACACAAGTCTGGACGGACAGAGACGTAACTTAGTTTGACTTTTCTCCTAATAATGTAGATAAATGTTGAGCCACTCTGTCCCTGGTTCACAGCCTTCTTGTCTTATTGTTTTTCCTCTGTTGTTGTCCTTCAAAAGGAACTATGGGCTGTGTGGGCTCTAAGAAAGAGCAGAAGACGCTCAACAAGGGGACAGGGAATGACGAGCTGCACAACCATGCTCATACAGCCCACTACGTCAAAGACCCCACCACAGGAAACTCCGGGAGCAATGTTGTAAGCATTAATGTTGAGAAACACACATGTGAGAAAAGTATTCGTTGGTAGTCAAGTCAAGTCAATTTTTCATTTTAACATGCAGAAATAATAATAAAAAGCAATTTATCCAAGGCTAACAAGAGTACTAGGAAATAGTTAGAGCACAGTAGTTAACAACAGTTAGCATCACTTCATAATCCTTCGCCTGCATAGTTAATTCATCATTATGGTGTAAATAACAATTATTATTTATAAGTATTGAACAAATCCTTAACGAATAATGGGTTCATCCTTTGCGTGTAATATTTGGCCAACCCATCTGAGTTCAGGTCAGTGAATGACCTGAAGTTGGTATTTGCTCATTGCATGCCAGATGATTGAAGAACTCCAAAAAAGTAGAACACTAACGAACATGAATCAGCATTTTTAAATGGATAAAATGTCAACTAGTTACTCCTTTGAAAGTCAACATTCCCTAAGTTAAAGCAGGTCTTACTTGATTTTTGCTAACATTAGCTAGTGAGTGTAGTATGTATTGTAATTAGCTACAGCATTTTAATTAATCTATTTTGCCTCTCATTGTGAATATTTTTTGAAAATCATAAAATGTGCCCCACATTCAAAAGTGCCCTGACTTTGAATAAAGAATGAGTGAGATGAATTGTGTCAAATGCAGAAACAGTGGTAGGGAAGTTTTAATGGTTACTTGCAGAAGTGATGGAGAGTTTATCCGTGCATTAAAGAGTGCATAGATTTGTGTAAGCATACACAAACATGGCTTACGATTTTGTATTCTGGTCAAACTTAGATCTGTGTCATGTGTGAAGCAGCTGTGCATCTGCGTCTCATTGTGGTTCCTCTGGTTACTTCCTGTGTGCAAACGTCCCACCCCAATGCGGAAAAAGGAAGTAATAAAAGCAGAAGCAGAGCACTCAGGCGGGAGGAATATGATCAATCAACACTTAAAACAAACACAACAAATAAAATCAACTTTACTTTTAATGTCTCTGGTCATATGGTCTTTAAAGACCATATGACTGCATCTGGCTGCACCTTTAGATTAAATGCATCTAAGATCCTGATTTTTCAGGTTCTAGAGACAAAGTCCTTCCTCCCCCTGGTTTAATCTATCTGATTTTTTGTCTTAACTTTAGAAAAAAATATCTTTTAAAATTAAAACTGAAATATGTTCGATGTTTTAATTGAAATATAAGTATACTGTATATAGTTTTAATATTATACTGTTAAAAGTTTTACTTACCAGGTTTTTAAAGCAACTATAAAACAATTACCCATGAATAATTTAGAATTGCCAGTGGTGATGAGTCACCATAAAATTAGCAGACTATTCCTCAGACTAATGCTCCACTTTTCTGAGTGTGGGTTAATCTGGAGGTAACACTTGACATCACAAAGTAACTCTTAAAGTTACCTGGATAAGCCAGTTACCTTCCTTTGTTTTACAGGACTCAGGTGGTAAGCATAACAACATTCATTGCCTTTGAGTTTCTACATTTATCCCTTCATTCCACCTTGAGAAAGCGACTGGAGAGTACATGATTCCTTTACACCCTAAATGGAACCTTGATTTTTTTCTGTGAAAATTCTAGCCTGCTGGCAGCATGGATAGCATAGTTGAATCAAGACAGAAATATAGCAAGGTGGAAGCAATCTGAATGAGGATGGTATCATTTTTCTTTCACCACTACACTATCCATTGATCCATCCGTAAGATATCTAGCGCTTATCAATGTTTCTGCATATCAAGTTGCAGTGGAATTCCAGATGTCCCTCTCTCCAACAAACACTCTACAGTGCCTCTTGAAAGATCTGAAGGTTTTCCTTTAGGCTTAATGAAATAATAATTCCTCCGCTGAGATTTGGGTCTAGCACAGGATCTCCTCCCAGTTGAACTGCCAGTAATTCCTACAAAGGAAGGCTTCAAGGAACAGGCTGATCTCATGAAAAGCTCTTAAAAAAGGTTCAACATGTAATGCATTGAAACTTGTGCAAGTCGTATGGAATTTGTGATTGGATCAAATTTCTGTGTTAACTGGACAACATGGAGGTGTGGACGTCAGGCAGTGAATAGTTAGCAGATGAGCTCTTGTGAATAAATGTAAACAGGAAACATGTACGCTTCCACTGACCCAGACCCTGACCTAACTCTAACTTATCCAAGGTAAGTTGATACACTAACAGATTTAAGAGACTGACTGACAAAACCGACATTAATAATGTAATGCATTTCAAATGTTTTGAGTGCTTAGCTTAGGTGTTGCTGACATGTTTGTGCTCTGCAGAGACTTGTACATGCATAGTTACTGTTCATGTGCCAGGAACTGGGATCAGTGTAGTAGCTTGTTATTCATAATAAAATGCATAAACATTGCGCATAACTTTTTGTAGCATATGACGAATTGTTTATGTGAATACATTGCTCCAAAACATCCAAATCAGATGCCCAACCCACTTCAGCTGGCTCCATTTGATGCAAAAGAGAAGTATCTGAATGCTGAATAATTGTCTAATGGAACTCATCTCATCTCTGAGCTTTATACTGTACTGGGTGTGTCTCTGTGTTTCTTTTTACAGACTAAAATGCCCTCCAATACAAAGTCTTCAGAAGGTGAGTCTAAATCTTTATATATGCACTATATGTATGTACATTTGACATTAAACAAACACTAATGGACCTCTAAGTCCTGTCAATTGTAATTCAGTTTTTCTCTTTTATTTATTTGCTAAGTTTCACATTTATTCGGTTAAAGCCACTAGTATATCATTAAGATTGTTACACAGCCACAGTCATTTAGGTCATTGCTGTTTAGACAGAGAAATGTTGTCTGAGGCTCACCACAACATGAGATACAGGAAGGAGAGGGAGTGTGTATGTGCATAATGACACACCAGCTGACCAGCCCTTCTGTTATCATTAAAAGCATGCAAAGAAATCTTTTACACAGTAAGGGGTAACCCAATGACAGTAACATAGATGAACTTTAGCATTTCAGATGTAAATGCAGTATGTCCACCAAACTTACAACATGAATACATACTTACATACTGTAGACTGTCTCACACCCTCATGAAGCACTTCCTACAAAATGTCAGCTTGGTTTCAACTTTTTGAAGTTCATCCAATGGGTGGATGAAATGTTTCCTTATGTCATCATTTTTTAGCATGAGATGCTACAGATAGGAACACTCGTAGCTTCCATATGACAACAAAAAATAATATATTGTACACTGCATATCATGACCAAAATGTAAAAACAGGTCTTTTTTTTTTTTTTTAAACTCTGGCTATACTATTGTAGGAGAGACCATTGCCATGGCACTGTATGACTATGAGGCCATTCACGAAGGAGATCTTGGCTTCAAGAAGAGAGATAAGCTCAAAATCTTAGAAGAGTAAGGAGAGCATCAACATTGTCAAAACTCATGAAATGTTTGCAGCTTTGGTCATAAGAATATTAATTGTGATTTTTAATTTTGGTTTTTGGTGGGGATATGGAAAGCATATCATATCTTTTTTGTCCTATTTGTTTCTGTCTCTCTCTGTAGATCTGGAGAGTGGTGGAGAGCTATGTCAATCAGTACAGGTCAAGAAGGTTACATCCCCAGTAATTATGTAGCCAAAGACACTCTGGAGGCAGAAGAGTAAGTGTACATACCTTGAAAATAACAATAATTTGCATTATTACAATCTCACTATTGGGTTTTTGTGTTAATGTGTGATTAATATGATAAATAATAATAGTTATCATAATTATCATTATTATACTTATTAGAAATAGAAAATTAAGGCTTTGTACAGGAGGAGCTGTGTACTATCTGATGTGTTTTCTGTTGTTGAGGTGGTTCTTTAAGAGTGTGACCAGGAAAGATGCTGAAAGGCAGCTGTTGGCCCAAGGAAACAGCGTGGGCTCCTTCATGATTCGTGATAGTGAGACACCCAAGGGTGAGTAAAACACATTCAAAATAGGTGCACATTTTTCAAAGAATAAAGACAGATCATTTTAATGTGTATAAAAGGCTTTTGGTATAGTGCTTATTTTTAACTCTACAGTTAATTGTATACATTTTTTGTTGGATTACGTCCAACAGAACACATGCATTACAAACAAGAGGTGTAACGTTAAGATAAGGTAGGCATTTAGGAGGATTTAAAGATGCTGTTAGGAAATGTAGGATACAGGAGTTTTGGGGGCTTGTTCTGTAAAAACTAATACACTAAAAGCTTTGATATCTTGACTACATTGGCTTCCATTTTGAGCTTTTTATTTTCTGTGATTTGTGACACCCCCCACATTTGGGAGTGCTGCATTCAATCACTAAAAAAAACTACTGTTTTCTTTTCTTTCTATTTCACCACAGGCAGCTACTCTTTGTCTGTCAGGGACAACGATGTCCGGAATGGTGACACAGTTAAACATTATAAGATCCGAACGCTGGACAGTGGAGGATTTTACATCTCTCCCCGAAACACCTTCAGCACCCTGCAGGAGCTGGTCAGCCATTACAAAAGTGAGTTCACCATCATGACATATTTTTAATATATTTTACCATATTTCATATTTTATTTCACAGCTGTGTGTTCTAGTCTTTAAGATAAGTTACAGCTAACATTAAAGTGGCTCTCCATGCACTGATTTCACCTGTTAATCTTATCTCCATTAATCCGTCCATCTTCCAGAACAATAATGGTTCTTTCTATTATGGATTTTGGATCCATGGAGATTTGATATTCTCAAAATTTCCTTTAAGCTAAGAAAAGTGATTTAAAATCTTCATATGTCATCACAATTTATGGGCTACATGGGAACTCTTGGAAGAAAAAAAGTACTGCACTGCATAACAAGGTAACAAGCCAGGAAGCTAGAAAAAATAATGATGCCCCAGAAGTAATTCACAATTGCATTGAATCTTTGAATTTATCTAGTTCTTCTTATATTTCTGTGAGTGAATCTGGTTTAACCACCAATCATAATTTAAGTACATTCACTTTAACATTTTCCTGCCAATATGTGGAGCTATGACTTTGATAGTCTCATGAACAGTTCATAAGTTATGTTAAAAAATGTCTTGCAAAATGCTTTGTTGCCTTCTTGCAAATAACCAGCTACACATTGATCCCTACACACATGACCCATTAATGTCCAATTACTGTGCATGTAACAGCCTCTGCACACCTAATAAAGCCAAAAGTCAAGCTCAAAATAATTTGAATGTCCAACTTTTATTAAGGCACAGAAGGCACAAAACTTACTTTGAAAAGTTGTTCATAAACATGAATTTTACCTTTGTGGAGACATCACAGTCTACCTTAAACCAACACAGCGGCACTAAAAAAAGTAAGACAAAATCCATGTTTGACACTTAATGTCTGTGATCATGTAACACCCTAGACGTACTATCATGTTCTGACTCCGGCCCAATATTATGTAAGTTTTGCATATTCAATTCAGTTCAAATTCAGTTAAATTACTTATCATACATTTTATTAAACCTGTCAGGAAAAGTAAAGAGATTATTTGATAGCAGGTAATAATATCATGATCGGATATGATCGGATAGCAAGCAAGGATGGAACAAGGTTTACCACTGTCTGAAAGACATGGTTCTCTGAAGGCAGTTAGTACCACTACAATTTTTTTTTTTTTTTTTTTTTTTTTTTCAAATCCCAGAGCAGTCAGACGGCCTCTGCCAAACCCTGGTCAACCCTTGCCTGAGCCTTAAACCTGAGAAGCCTTGGGAGAAGGATGCCTGGGAAATCCAGAGATCATCATTAAAGCTAGAAAAGAGGCTTGGTGCTGGCCAGTTTGGAGAAGTCTGGTTGGGTGAGAAACATCTGATCCATTTTGGAATTAATTCATTAATCAAGATTGGAAACTAGCACTTAATTTAAGTTGAATCAAATATAATTCAAGTTTTTTTTTTTGTTTCAAGCTACATACAATAAGCACACAAAAGTAGCAGTGAAGACCATGAAGCCTGGCAGCATGTCAGTTGAAGCTTTCATGGCAGAGGCCAACCTGATGAAGAGTCTCCAGCATGACAAACTGGTCCGACTCCATGCTGTGGTCACCAAGGAGGAGCCTATATATATCATCACTGAGTTCATGGAGAAAGGTATCAAAACAAATTTTAATGTGACTATTCACTGTCATCATCATTATCTCCAAACCTAAATATGAGTAGGTTGGGCGGTTTTGCAGTAGCCTGGACAAATTCAAAAATGTATTATTTTAATTGGATTTCTGAGAGTATGAACTTAACAGAGAAGAAAATTCATCTTCAAAATAAATGTACATAATCACATTTGTGTTGATGAAGGGCTCCTTTGACTGGATTCATTGAAAAAAAGCTAGAGTACTTTGCTGTTATTTTTTTTGTTTTACTGACTACTACTACTATTAAACATCAAAAATATAAGTAAAATGTTTCTTTATATTTTGAAAAATAATATATAGTACCAGGTACCAAGTAATAGATTTTGGTTTCTTGCAAAAATTGCAATGCATTAAGCCGTACATGTAGCAGTAGTTTGGTAATATAATTTTATGTGTTCCTGCAGGTAGTTTATTAGACTTCTTGAAGAGTGGTGAGGGCAACCGTCTGCAGCTCCCCAAGCTGATTGACTTCTCTGCCCAGGTAAGATTAATTTATACTGATCCTCACTCCTCATTTGCGCATACAAACACACAACAGCTTTACAGATGATATTGTTTTTTTTGTTTTTGTTGTTCTTGTTGTTTTGTTATGGGGTTTTTTTTTATATATAAATGGGTCTTTTGCTTGTTTATTTTGAATATTCACATAATTTGGATTAAGTGATCTTCTGCCTTAAAAGTTAATTCTATTGTTCAGAATCTATTTGGAACATTTTAGAATGAAGATTTTCACACTAACCAAATCCTCCATTTTTAGCTTCCTCTTCACTTTCTTTTGCCTTTATCTCCAGGTATTTTATCTTAAGCTGTAGCTCCAATTCTCCTTAAAGACGAAATTAAATAAGATTGATCAATTCAATTTTGCAACCTCACTAGCTATTTTTACTGCCAAGCAACTTAACAGAATGCTTGAGTTGGATTTTCCCTGTTGAACAATAACAGGAACTTAGTGTTACAATAAAACTGCTGTTGTAGGTAGTTCACAAAATTTCTGTGAATGAAACTCCATATTGAATTTACTACTGACTTGATGTGGAACAAATTTTTACAGAGAAAACACTGAATAATCTCCCCCTTATCAAAGTAGTTGCTGTACTACTCAGCACAACACAAACACAGAACAAGTGCTACAAAAAGAAGTACAGATAAGATCCTATCTCAGCATATTCGGGCGAAGGTGGGGGATACCCTGGACAAGTCATCAGTTCATCGCAGGGCCGACATATAAAGACAATTTTGAAATTAAACACATAGAACTGACACACACACACACACACACACACACACACACACAAGTAAATCAACAATAAAAGGACACCCAAACACCCAAAAATTAAGATGGATAAATAAATGAAATATAGCAGTGGCATTTTTTGGCAGGCGCTGTCCTACTTAGTGTGCGGAGAAACAGTCCAACAATGACCCAAGAGCTCCTTTTCTTAGAAAATGTTTTACCTACGAAAGATGGAATTATAATCAATCAATTAATCAATCAATCAAGTTTAATTTGTATAGCCCAAAATCAAAAATAACAGTTTGCCTCTGGGGGCTTTACAATCTGTGCATAACAACACCCTCTACAGCACCCTCGACACCTTAGACCCTCGGGCTGGGTGAGGAAAAACTCCCAAAACCCTAGACAGAGAAGAAGAAGAAACATCAGGGGGAACCACAGAGGAGGGATCCCGCTCCCTCGGATGGGTCAACCTGCAGTAGATGTCACAAGTACAGAGCACAACAATATGACAGTCATTACAGTCTATGGACACCAAAACATAAGAACTGAGTCCTTTAAAGAGCAGAGTCCAGGAACCAGATGGTGATCTAGGTCAGGATTCAAGGCCACAGTCTTTTGCTGAGTAGGATATGTGAAATTGATCATGATCCTGGACAAAAGCCTGCATTTTGGGAGCGCAGTGTTCTAATTGGGTGATAAGGCACTATAAGTTCTTTAAGATACAAAGGTGCTTGACCATTTAGAACTTTGTAGGTGAAGAGGATCTTCAAACTCTATTCTGGATTTCGCTGGAAGCCAATACAGACAAGCTAAAAGAGGAGAAATATGATCTCTTTTTAGTGTGCCAGTGAGTACACGAGCAGCAGCATTTTGAATCAGCTGGAGGGTCTTTAGTGACTTCATAGTACAGCATGATAATAAAGGAGTTACAGTAGTCAAGCCTGGAAGTAACAAAGCCATTGACCAATTTTTCTGCATCATTTTGAGACAGAAAGTATCTGATTTTTGCAATATTACCATGTGAATTGACCTTCACATATATTCTTCTTATGTTAGATTCATACGTTAATGTATGATACTAGTGTGATTTACTTACAAAATGAAAGCAGATTATATTGTTTATTGCACTAATATGGAAATGCTAAGCATTCTGTTTCAGGTCGTTGTGTGCACTCTCATTGTCAGGGTCTCTTGGGGTCTGTTTTATTTGTCTCTAGATTGCAGAGGGCATGGCCTACATTGAGCAGAGGAATTACATCCACAGAGACCTGAGAGCTGCCAACATCCTGGTCAACAAGGCTTTAGCATGCAAAATTGCTGACTTTGGCCTTGCTCGTATCATTGAAGATAATGAGTACACAGCCAGGGAAGGTACGACACAGTATTCACTGTCATATATTGTGTGGCCAGTATTCTGTGATGAGGAAGCAGGGGAACTGATGAAATGGTAGCAGCCATGGGTTCATTAGTTTAAGAGTAGCTTTGTGTCAGATGTTGGATTACAACATTAGTGACAAAAATAACAAGGGAATGGAGATGAGAGGGATTTCTGTACGGCTTCCTGAATGAGTTTAAGATGTAACCAGCAGAAAACTTTGCAGCAGTGTCATTTGTAGCCTGTTTCAATAACAATGTCAAAATTGCAGTTCAAATTTTAACCACAATTTTCCACCACACCCAGGGGCCAGATTCCCCATCAAATGGACTGCCCCTGAGGCCATTAATTATGGCTCTTTCACCATCAAATCTGATATCTGGTCCTTTGGTATCTTGTTGACTGAGATTATCAGCTATGGTCGCACACCATATCCAGGTAAGTGGAACACTGATTTCAACTTTGATGTAGTATTTAAAGGAAGGACTTTGCACTGGCCTTCACTACATAAAATGGAGAAGTTGGTCTCATTGGCATATTAAAACACTGCCTATTAGTTACCTTGTCTTGGTTTTAAGTGGCCTTCCAAACCAAGGGACATTGGTAAGAAAACTCAGAATTAGAATGGAATAGCAGTGGTGATTTTTTCAAAGATAGAGGCAGCATTTAAACATTTTACATTCAATTTATGAATTTGTATTTTTTAAAGTATGCATAACAAGTAGCTCCATTACTAACATAATATTTACACTCAGTACATATAAACAATCAATCAATGCTATAATGTTTATCGCTGCTTCTTAACTCTAAAAAGAACAGGTCAGTCTGCTGGGAATGGACTTTTCAATATTTGGTTGTACTTGACAAATTAAAATTGTGACTGGATGGTGACACATGAGAAAATTATGAATGTCTCAACAATTTCAAAATAGTCCAACTGAAATTGATATACCTCAGTCTTACATCATTAGAGCAAGAAAGCAGGTTTGTAGGCTAAAATACAGTATCACGCTGCATCTTGGCTTCATGCTGTCAGTAGCAATCTGCTGGCCAAGACCAGTGCTGTCCCTCAGCTTTCATTTTTGATTCTGACGAGTCGTGAACAGTTTTGTATTTCTTAGCCATGTTGTCATAAAATACTAATGCTCTGCCTGCAGAAAAAAATGAGGACATGCTCATGAAACTGATTGAGAGTGTAGGTCAAAATGGTTGAGTCAGTAACTCATTATTTTTTAAATAAAACCAAAGATTTGTACTCATGCTGTGTAATTTGGTCAAATACAAGATGGGAATTATTGACTTAATACCAACCCCTGAAATATTTCTCATTATTTCAGGAATGACCAACCCAGAAGTGATCCGATCCCTCGAGAAAGGTTACCGAATGCAGCCCCTGGAAGGCTGTCCCCCTGAACTCTATAAAATCATGCTTGAGTGCTGGAAGAACAAGCCAGAGGACCGCCCCACCTTTGATTACCTGCAGAGTGTCCTAGAGGACTTTTACACTGCCACAGAGAGCCAGTATCAGCAGCAGCCATGAGATTTTTGTATTATATCATGTTATATGCATTATAAACTGCATGTCCAGTTTCTATACATTCATCAGCATAGTTCACACATGCGCTCACACACACACACACACTCAGTATATCTCTCTCTTACTTCTTTACACACAATATATAATAATATATAGTGATAGTACTACAATTTTATTGGGGGGGGTGTTGAAACTTGAAACAAAATGTACAGCACCTATTATCAATAATAAAACCTACCTCATACCCAGGGGCACAGCAAAATAACTGCTAACGTGATCATGGAATCAATCACTTGTACTTGGTGTTTATCTTGACAGATTGGACCAGAAGTCATTTGTGATGCACGCAGACAACAGTCTTTTAAATCACTGGACGTACACATTACATAATTCGTGAAGACAGATGTGTCTGTTAGATATATCTGCAGCCCTAAATATGAAAAGCAAAAAAGTAACAAAGCTGAAATCAAACAATTTAGGGGAAAAGTAAAGACTGTTTATTGCTGTAAAATTCTGCTATCTTCTTCTAATTTTTGTACAGATCTTATTGAGGCCATACTGTATTTTACATACAATTTTTAACGCATGGCTACATCACACACAAGCACAAATATAAATGTGCATATTCACAAACAATTGTAGGGCCACCTCAAAGTGGTTAGATGGCAATGATTAAACTAAGTTATTATTGGCCAGCACACACTGTGCATCTGTCCAAGGGAGTGGAGTGTTCACCACTAATAATCAATGTCAACAATTCAGCAAGCACATTGACCACACTGCTGTTAAATATGACTGTTTTACATTGTGTAAAGAGATTGGGCACAAGCTTCTACATTTATTTCTCATATATTTCTTCTATTTTCTTTTTTGTGTGTTTTGCAATGGTTATTCTTCTTGGTAATTTACAATATATTCCATATGCTCTGTATTTATAAACCAATGTACACAAATAAATACAGTTAAAATTGCAAGCAGTGTTGTATGCCCCCACCTCAAGCAAGAAGGACTTGAAGCATATGCAGTGCGCTTCCTGTGTGCAAAATGTGATGACAAGACTACACCCAGTAATCATTGAAGAGTAAGTACATAAATGACTTGGTGTCATGAAAATTTTCATGTAAATCCAGGGATTATTTTTACAGTATTCTTATTTCCTGTGATGACCATAACACGAAAATGGTGTGTAGGTGCCTTCAGGCGGGATATAAATTTTTTGCCAGATTGGACAAGAACAATGGATTAGTCATCTTGTTGTCATGAAATTAACCATTGTTATGTAAAATATAATTCACTGAACAGTCATAATCTTAATAATAAAGCGTGGTACAGGTATTTTGGCTTTTCTGAACAAATCTGAGGTGGAACAGATCAACCTTAAGAAAAGCAAAGAAAAATATAGAAACTGATTTCCTATAGTCATTAGGTGGAGCCCTGTGTCGGGCAGGTAGATGTGCTCAGAGATCACCATTGATCAATGTAAAATTTTGACATGACTGAAAGATCAAACCACCTCTGTCATGGCGAAATTGAAATTTGCCATATCACAGGAAAATCATTCCATGAAAATTCACATTATTAACCTCAAATTATCACCAAGCTCCTAAAGCCTACACATTTACTAACCAAATTTTAGGTGTCGCATGTAAGAAAATAAGTGTATTGAGGAGCTGATTTAGAAAACTAAATAACGCTAAAAGGAAGCACAAAGTATAAAGTTGATAGCAAGATGTAGTTATTTGCATTATTCAATTAAAAATTAAATTATCAACTACTATATGATTAATTTTTTTATGTTTATGAGACCTTTCTTTTGTCTTCCTCCCTCGTGTTGTGCCCCACAACTAAGTGATCCTCCCAGAACCCAACTGTATTCAATCTTTTACACCTTGGTGCTAAATACCAGACATCTGAAAAGGACAGGCATACAAGAGATATCCTTTTCTTCTCTCTCTGCTCTCCTCGGACCTGAAGCTACAGAGCGAAGCTTTTCCCTCTCTGCGCTCTTTGGAGCTGGAGCCACAGAGCTCCTGCTGAGGACTCACCAAACTCAAATTTAACCAGCAGCAGCAACCACACCTGTAGGCTAAACAATAGGGGTCACTGACAAGTGCAGCACAACTACTAACTCTGCAAGGAGCAAAGGAGTGACCAGTTTCCTTCAGCACTGGGACTGAACAACAAGAAGAGCATACTCTGTGTGAATTCCTCGCAAGAGCTTGAAATTCACCAGAAGAACATCTCTCCCCTTTTAAGGACTGTTAAAGTTTACCTGGGCTATTCAGCTCAGCACAGCACAGCTAAAGGAGTGATTGATCAAAGTATTTGTCTTGCATTGTTGAACGGTATTGTTGTGACTGTAGTCAGGTTATTAATAAATGGATTAGCCACAATTGTAAATTAAGTTTAGTTAGCAAACACAGACTCAGGGTCTTGCATGCAACTAATCATCTTCCTTCTAACCTGGCACCACGTCCTCACACCTACACAACACTCTCTTGACACATAAAGGGGCTCAACCAACAGCTGTTCTGAGCACCCAGTAACAAAGGAACATTTGGTCTGACACTTACAAAGCTTTCAGCCATTTTGCCTTTCTTTAACCTCCATCCACCTCTCTTTTACACACACACACACACACACCCTTGTATATAAATGTATATAATGGTTTACATCCTAGATTAGGCATTTTGTGTTTCTTTTTCTTTATTGTTATTTCTTGAATAAACACTTTTAGATAAACATGCTGTGTGTTTAATGTTGCACAAGAGTGAATTTTGCCTACCTCTACACTGTCAAGAACTCCAACTAGCTGTTGATGACGAACTGTTGGTTGTAATTATTTTTTAAATTATTTAGCATAATTCCAAATTCACTGGTAGATTTCATGAGACTGATTAATTAAATTATCTATCTTTTCCCTTCTTTAAAGGTAGTGCCCCATGGAAATCGAATGTAAATTAGATCTTACTATTCTAATAATCATTAATTATCTCTAATAATTATTGGTTAATTTTTGTAATTAAATTCAACCACTTAGTTGTCGTCTTGTATTGTTAACATAAATGTCGGTCTATGTGAATAGCCACACTGTCAACATACCTGAGCCCCAACTTTTGCCATTTGCTACTTTGGCATGAAAATAGAAACATTATTGTAACTCTCTTTCAAAAGCCACACTTGTGAGCCTTGTATTTTATGAAATGTCAAAATATAAGTATTGTCTTTTTTTTGTACAGTTTGTGAAAAGTCCAAAAATATCGCAAGTACACGAAACACCTGATATTCATGTCTGATGCGACTGATTTGAACAAATCAGTGTTTCACTGAAGGTTTTACTGTTCAACACATGGCAAAACCACACAATCTTTAAAACAACAACAATACAGTCAAACGAAAATGATCATTAAATAATGCCTTTAATGCTGTAAACTTAAATAAGTTCAGCCACAAGTTTATGTTTTTAAAAGACCCAAATCACAGTTGCTCTAAACAAGTCCCAGAATGTTCTTCATATCCATATCAATGTGAAAATATAATTTTGAAAAAATTATCATAATTATTTTAAAAAAAATAGGAGACCCTATTTTTAAGATTGGGTCTCCCCCTTAACATGGTTTAGTCCACTGCCAACCTCAAACACATATGTGCCAGGCCTGAGCAGAATCAATTACTGGCAATTTGTGCACGGTGCGGTATAGAGTTGTGTCCAACTTCCTCCTGTCTTGCATTGAGGGCCATTTGTGGTAGTGCACATTAAATATAGAAAAGCCTCAGAGGACGGCATCTATCATTACTATTAATTGCGCTTTTAAAATTTTTTAACATGCCTGTATGACCTTTAACTTATTTACCTTTGCCACTTGCCACCTTATTGTCGTCTTTAACAAGTGAGAAAAAAATATGAACTCTTTTGTATGTATCTGAGACAGACGGCCAACAAGGGTATTAGGGCTATGTTAAAGTACTTGCCTCATGTTAATACCATGATGTCAGCAAGATGAAGAGTTACTTTGGATGAATGATTAAATATCTTTTTTCTTTTCAATTTACAATAAAAAGCCTTTATGTTAGATGTTGGGTTAAATGCAGCTGTAGAGAAGTATTTGACTTTTTTTAAACATTTATCTATTCAAATGTGTATTTATTGCTACACATTTGCAAGTTAATAGAAGTTACAAGTACTAATTAATTTCTTTTGGCATTAACGCTTGTAAATAAAATGCAAATCCTAATTATTTAAAATGTTTGTAAATAAAATGCAATTCCTAATTATTTAAATATCATCTAATCACATTTCCCTGTGCTGGGTAACAAAGAAATTAAGTCACAGTGTTTCAAAGGAATATGGGGAAAACAGTTTCTTAGACAAATTAGTACTATTTTGGGGTTGTTACAGTCAACCTGGTGAAAAGGTCAGAAAACACTCAAAAGAACGCATATGCAAAAAACAAATAAATATATAAAACTTCATGTTTCTATAAAGAAAATACAGGAGAAATATAGAAAAACAACTAAAAAAAACTTGCAAAATGGAAACAAAATCACAGAGGTTTCAGAAAAAAAGTTTTCATAGTAACTTAGAGACTTAGGCCTATTACTTCTTGTTTTGCAATTGAGAGGAGACGCAATCTCCGAAAAACCTAGAACGGATGTTGGCAATTGCCTGTTTGTGCATAAAGAATGTCATGGTTCTGCCCTCTGCTTTTAGTTTGGTAGTTGTGTTTCAGTTTTCAAGACTTAAGGCGGTTCAGGTGTGCAGAGCTGACTACCTGCAGCTGTTGATTCCTCATCAGTGGCTGTATAAAAGACTCAGATCCTGATCTGCTCGTCGCCAGAACGTCTTGTCCCCAGCAAGGTAAACCTAGACAGCTACCTACATCCTGATACCTTTTGATCTCTCTGTTCCCATGTTTTTCTCGTCCGAGTCTCCTAGTTCTGCTCTCGTGACTTTTTTGTTGCTACTTTGATCCTGTGGTTCCTAGTGTTCCTAGACATTTTCTGTTCAATACTTTGCTCAGCCTTCCTAGTGATCTTTTGTTGGTACTTCGTCTTCTCGTCTTCCTGGAGTTTCCTGCGCCTTTTGTTAACCATTGTTTTGTTATTCCAGCCCTGCCGGGACTGGAGAGCTCAGCCACCACAGCCGTGTCCATCCCTGGTGTTCGTTGCTACTCAGTTCGGTTTTGATTCTTGTTTCTGTTAATAAATCTTTATTTTGTACTTTGACCCCTGAGTTTCCTGTGTCCGCTTGTGGGTCCAGACTCTGTACGTCACAAAGAATTTATCATGGATCAATAAAATAATGAATATATTTGAGAGTAACATGATCAGAATTTTCATAGAACAAAATAAAAATAGGCAGAGTTAACAATTGGAAAAAATGGACACTAAATCTGTCCAGAATTTCTGCAGTATCATATTAAAAAATGTTATTCTATAAACTGCTGTGTTTACAAAAGGTAGGTACAACAGATATCGATCCAGATAAATACTGTAAGTGGTACTTCCGCAGCATCATTAACAGGCACGGGGAGCTGAGGTGAGGCTGGAGTTTCGAGTTGGTATGTTGAGTGCAATATCAGTTTTTAGGTGGGGACATGAGTATGGCAAGCGTGGAGAGGGAGTGGGTCCAGATTGCTGTAAGGTTGGCGGGGGGGACATAGTGCTGCCTTTTGGGTATGTGAAGAAGGGGTCTCTAATACTGAGGCGGTTAGGAGGGCTAGCAATAAAAAACAAGACTCTGGTTCAACTAAAATGAATATGATAATGAACAAACAGCAGGAGGATAAGGAGAATGTGTGAGCAGAGAAAAAGAGGTTTGTGACTTTTATAGCTGATTGATAAATGCAACGACTAAGGTTAAGTCAAAAGCTGAAAGAATCCAAATTGTTGTCAAACAATGTTTAAAATGGGAACAAGTGAGGGATAATTTCAGTGTGCAGGCTAGTCAAGAGTCATGATGTATTGGGTAATATTAATGACAATTCTAATACTTCAGTGGAATGCACAGAGTTTGATATCAATTGGACAAGAGTTTAAGAAATTCATAGAGAATTGCAGAGTGAGGCCAGACGTATCATCTGCTGAAGCCAAACGTATGGTTATGGGGCAGTTAGGCGTGATAGAAAAGATTGGGGGGGGTTGTATCACTTTTGTTAAAGAAGGTATTCCTTACAGGGTGATGGTTATTGGCAAAGAACTGGAGTATGCGGTTGTGGAAGTATGGGTGGGGAGGAAGAAGATAGTGATTGTTAGGTATTATAATCCTTGTAAGAGAATGGAATTAAATAAACTTGGAAAAATAAAAGGGCAAAAGGGGTCAGGCATTGTGTGGTGTGGGGACTTTAAAACTCACAACAATCTGTGGGGAAGCGAGAGGACTGATGTTAATGGCCAGGTAATAGAGGCTCTCTTAGATGAGAGGACTTGGATCTGCTTAAATGGTAATGGTAATATTACAAG
>KV751327.1:1468933-1495897 GCA_001698575.1 Mola mola
AGTACCCATATGTGATTGGAAAGTGTACCATGAAGGAAGCAAAGGCAGTGATCATTATCCAACTTCTTCACTATAAACTTTACTAAGACAGTGGCTGAAGAGGACGTGTGTAAAGTGGGTGTTTTTGAGGGCTAGCTGGGAGAAGTTTTAAGAGAGCAGTTAATACCTCAGCCAGGTTAATGATGATATGGACGTAGAGTCTTGAAACAATGAAATAAGAGAAGGTATCAGAGCAGCTGCCTTCAGGTCCATACTGAAGAGTAAAGGTAAAATATAGAAGAAGGCAGTTCCATGGTAGAATGACAACTGTAAAAGAGTGTTGAAAGATAGAAATAAGGCGTTAAATTAATGAAAAGAACACGTCGTTTCCGTTATATGATAATGGAAAAAAAAAACACAGGCAGTAGTAAGAAGGATGATAAAGCAAGCAAAAAGGCCATACTGGAGAAACTTTTGTGGCACAATTGGAAACACAACACCAGTAAGTGAGGTATGGGGTATGATTAAAAAGATGGGAGGGGATAGAAGGAAGTGGACTTATCCAGTGCTTATAAATGAAAATGAAGAAGCTGTCAATCATAAAGATAAAGCTTAATTACTGGCCACTACAATGACCAAGGTAGAAAACTCAAATAATTTGTCTGAGGAAGGAAAAAGAGGTTGGGACCAAACTAAATCTGAAAACATGTATGCCTTGCAGATAAAGGGTAATCTTAGGGATGAGCTGAATGTGCCTTTCACTTTGGAGGACTTTAAAAGGGCACTTGCTGGTATGACTGCCCCACAGAAAGATGAAATATGTTATACTATGTTTAAATACTTATGTGTGAAGGGATTGCATAACATTTTATTTTTGTATAATAAGGTGTGGGAGGAAGGCAGATTACCTAAGAGTTGGAAAGAGGCAGTCATTGTGCCCATAAGGAAACTATGGAAAGACGCAAGTAAGGAAATTACAGACAAACTGCATTAAAGTCACACATACTGTATGTAAATTAAAGGAACAGATGGTAAATGAAAGATTGATGAACTTTTGGGAAGCATGATATTTTAGCAGAATGCCAAAGTCGGTTTAGGAAGAGGAGGGGTACTTTAGATCAAATAGTTTGTCTAGAGGATAATGTCAGGAAAGCACAAATTAATAAAACAGTTTTCTTTGATGGGGAAAAAGCGTAGGATATGCTTTGGAAGGAGGGGCTTCTGATTGAACTGCATAAACTGGGAGTCGGGGGTCAAATTTTTAATCGGATAAGGGACTATTTTTTTTTAGGTGAAAGTAGGGTCTGAAATGTTCAATAAATATGAAGTTAAAAATGGGAAACCACAAGGGAGTGTGATTAGTCCTATATTATTTTTGATAATAATACATGACATCTTTAGCAATGTGCCAGTAGATATGGAAAGGTCTTTATTTGCAGATGACAGAGTTTTGTGGAAAAGAGGGAGAAACCTGAATCATATAGTTAAAAAGTCTCAAGAAGGAATTAATCAGGTTGAGGTGTGGTGTAAACAGAGGGGTTTTAAGTTGTCAGTTGATAAGAAAAAGGTTATGTTTTTCACAAGGAAGAGATTGAGAGGAAATAATCAATTAAAGTTGTATGGGAATATTTTAGAGATAGATGAGTCATTTAAATTTTTTGGACTTCATTTTGATAGCAGATTAACATGGAGACAGCATGTTAAAGTATTGTTGATAAGTGCAAAAGGATTATAAATGGGATGAGATGCTTGGTACGGCTAGATTGGGGAGCTGATGTAGTGTCCCTAAAATACAACTGTGCAACGTTAATCTAGACTAGATTATGACAGTGTTGTACATGGCTCTGCAGCTAAAACGGTACTTGGTGACTTAGATTTGATCCAGACCTGGGCCTTGAGAGTGTGTACAAGAGCAGTTAAAACACTACCAGTGTGTGCATTTCAAGTAGAAGCAGAAGAAATGCCATTACATTTATGCAGGAAGCAACTGATCGTTAAGCACTGGTTAAATTTAAGAGGACACAGAGACAATTATCCAACATAAAAGGTGCTAGGGTTGCTGGGAAAGAGAGCGATCAGTAAAGTCAAGTTTTGGCAGGATTGAGGAGGAAACATTAAAGGAGCTGGGAGTGTATTAGATAAGCATCTGTTCAATAGCGTTGTGGTTTGTAACACCTGTATGGATGTAAGAGCCTTTCAATATTGATCTGGAGGTACTTCGCCTAAAGGAAACAGAATAATTTGAACTTGATCAAGTAATTCTACAGTCATCCCGAAAGTCAATATATAGAGCATATACAGGTGTTTGCAGATGGGCCAAAAGATCCAGTAATAAATTGTACAGGTGCTGCAGTTTCAGTTTTTAGCTACAGGGTAGACATATACAAAAGAACAACGGACTACTTAAGTGTATACACTGTTGAGCTATATGCTATCTTGATGGCTCTAGAGTGGGTTGAGTGAGTTAAGCCAAGGAAAGTCTGCAGTGATTCAGCATCTGCCTTGTGGAGTCTTAAACTCGAGATATCCATTAACAGGCAAGATCTAATATATGAAAAAATTAGGAAATAAACTATTGTAGTTAATCTGGGTACATAGGTTGTTTTTCTGTGGGTTCCAGTGCACATTGGCATAGTAGGCAATGAACAAGTAGATAAATTGGCCCAAAAAGGTGTAAAAGAAAATCTGTAGACATTGTTATCTTATATAAAAATATGCTCTAAATTGTATAAAATGAGCTTTGTCTGTGTTTCTAGGTAAATTTTGGTTTTGGATATTTTTGTGAAGGACAGTGATGGTAACCAGTGGTAGGTTTCACATATTTTTGTATGTACAGACAACTTTTCCTCCTAATAAAAAAGGGTTTTGGTCAGGAACAAGACTGGTGTCTCGCTTCATTTGCTCCATTCTTATTGTTCCGTCAGGTGGAACCGTTGAGTTTTCCAACTCTGCCAACAGATATCTCAATTTAATTGTTCAAGTCAGAGGGGAAAAGTGTTGCATGGAAGAAAATTTATGAGGAGTGGCAGCAATTTTGGGACCAGGAGGTTAAAGAAAGACATCTTGAAAGAAAGAGCTGAGGGAATAGGAAAGAGCAGGTAATACCAAGCAGACTTAGAATTGTGCACCGCAACTTAAATAGAACACTTTATATTATAGGGAAACAGCCGACAGGATTATGTGTGTACTGTCAGACACTAGAAACGGTACAGCATGTACTGTGTACGTTTCGCTTCGTTTCGTTTCATTTTCTGCCGCTTATCCGGGTCCGGGTCACAGGGGCAACAGCCTTAGCAGGGAGATCCAGACGCTCCTCTCCCCGACCACTTCTACCAACTCCTCCGGGGGGACACCAAGAAGGGCCTCAAATTTAGAGGTGCTGATCCTCATCCCCGCCGCTTGACACTTGGCTGCAAACCTTCCCAGTGCGAGCTGGAGGTCACTGTTCGATGAGGCCAACAGGACCACGTCATCTGCAAATAGCAGAGACAGAATCTGGAGGCCACCGAACTTGACTCCCTCTGCCGCTTGGCTGCGCCTAGAAATTCTGTCCATAAGAATTATGAACAGAACCGGTGACAAAGGACAGCCTTGGCGGAGACCAACCCTGACAGGGAATGGGTCTGACTTACTGCCGACAATGCGAACCATGCTCTGGCTCCGACAATACAGAGATCGAATGGGCTGTAACAAAAGGCCATCTACCCCATACTCCCGGAGCGCCCCCCACAGGACATCTTGAGGGACACGGTCATAAGACTTCTCCAGATCCACAAAACACATGTGGACTGGTTGGGAAAACTGCCATGCCCCCTCCAGTACCTTTGCGAGGGTATAGAGCTGGTCCAGTGTTCCACGGCCAGGACGAAAACCACATTGCTCCTCTTGAATCCGAGGTTCAACTAGCAGACGGACTCTCCTCTCCAGCACCCTGGAGTAGACCTTCCCAGGGATGCTTTGCGTACTTTGCACGTTGACTGCACTAAATATGAATGTGAGAGAAAGAACATGATGGAGGGATTGAGACAGGCAGGAATGACAGGAGCACACCTAAAGTCTATACTTGAGTTTGGTTTGAGGAGAGCAGGGCAAGAGGTGGTTGTTCAGCTTTCTAAAGCGAAAATAGCTTCTGGCAAAGCTATGACTGACTGATTAGTGTAGGAGCTGGATAGTTCCAGAGGGTAGCGGTAATGTAACTTGTTGGATGCAAGCTGCCATTAAACCCTAAAGAAGAAGAAGAAGAAGAAGAAGAAGAAGAAGAAGAAGAAGAACGTCACCAATGACACGTATTCAAAATGGCGGCCACGGTTATGGTAAGTGTTCAAACGAACTCTATTAATACCATCTTCCTGTAATGGCTACGAGAAATCACCGCAGGTGCAGCAGAGTATAGGTCTACTTATGTCCATAAACAGCAGGTTATTATTAATTATTGACAGGTTTGGAAGAGTTCGTCACTGTTTGACTGTCGACGTGACGATATTGCTAACTGACTGCTGTTCGTTAGCTAGCTATCATAACCTGACTTGACTGTCACTAAGCGATGCCTTAGAAATCTTACTCGCATTTTTCCTCGTATATTAAACTGTGGTGATAGGGAATATTCAGTGGCATACTCGATTATTCTGCTGCCATTTGCTGTGCAACCAACAGAAAGCGGATATCCGAAATTGTACTAAGGCTAGCTTTTAGTAGCTCTGTCAAGCACCGCCAGTTAAATGTTCTTGTGAATAAGTAACAGTGCTGAGATACGAACAGATCGTCTTAGATGATCACATCAGCATTTCACCGACTAAAAAAAAAAAATAATGAGCTATGGCTGTTTGTTATTGAAAGATGTTAGTACTGTCGTATAACGTCTTTTGTCAAATGCGAATTTTTACCATCGTTCAATGCCCAAAAAATACACACGCTGACGTTAACTTTGATATTTATTAACATGTGCATCGTTTGAATGCGGCGCAGTGGTGCAGGGGTTAGCACTGTCGCCTCACAGCAAGAAGGTCTTGGGTTCGATTCTGAGTAAGGGCGTTTCTGTGCGGAGTTTGCAGGTTATCCGTGTGCCTGCTTCCTCCCACAGTCCAAAAACATGCAAACTGGGGGTTAGGTTAATTGGTCACTCTAAATTGCCCGTAGGTGTGAGTGTGGATGGTTGTTTGTGTCTATATGTCAGCTCTGCGATGAACTGGCGACTTGTCTAGGGTGACCCTTTCCTTTGCCCGAAGATGCTGAGATAGGCTCCTGCGACCCCTAACAGGATAAGCGGTAGAAAATGGATGGATATCATATTTTTGTGCATTATTAATGTTAGTGTTATATCCCTAGTGCTGAGTGGATCATAAGCCATATGTATACGGTAGATACCACTTAAGAACATCTTTATTTAAATATATAAACCAGTTTTTTAAGAAAACTGGTTTAAAGTTTTATGAATCTTGTCAGAAAATATGTCTTACCAGTTCTGCTGGATGCCATGGTTCCCTGTGATGGTGTGTGCAGAACTCAATTCCTCATACTATACATTTTCTGGCAGTGTGTATGTGAGACGAAATATGAAGTGATCATTGCAACAGTTGTATGCAGTGTCTCTCGGCTTTGCAAGTCTGTAGCTCCCACATTGTCCAAAGTTCATGATTAAGGTGAATGTTCACAGATTTTTTTGAGATGTTGCTGTACACTTTGTGTAATATTTATATTATCAGTGGTTGGGAGATCATTTGCATTTTATGTTAAATTGTATGCGTATAATCAAGGACAGACAAAATTCAAAGTAGGCGATTCAGCTGTTGGGGTTTGGGCAACAGTCTTTAAGTCGTGGGTTTATTGAAATGAGGGGTTTAGGTCAGTGTACATTTTCTCAAGAGATACCTGTTTTGTTATGAAACTCACTGAAATGATGAACGTGCAAGCTTATTTTTTTATGAGCTTCTTGTCTATTGCTGTGACAAATACAGATATATCTATCTAAATATCTATTTACAGAGGTTTTTAAGTTAGGATTAGACTGTTACTTTCATTTATTCAAGCTCATTCAGACTGGCATTGCATCAAACAAGACATGCCAGATTTTGACAATCATAAATTTGCCTCTATTTTTATTCATATGTATATAAATACAAGAGTTGTTCTTTGTAGAATTTTCAAATGGTTTCCAGTCACTTTTGACTTTTTTTTCTTGAAATGTCCATCCCTTATTTCTCCTTACTCTTTAATTTTATTTAGCATGAGTTAACAACGGTTAACGGTTGAAATGAGGGCGCGTGCACACGCAGCGGCTCCTCTCTGTCCCGACAGAACGGTGCTTGCGTGTTTTTTGTCTTGTGTCACAGTGTTTTTGCACATCCTCGTCACGTCTCCCTCTACAAAAGTGCACATACAGCCGTGTTTCTGCTCGACGTCAGTAGAACTGCACTTATAGGGTTAAATTCCACACACACTCAGGAACTACGGGACTGTGGTTTGCCCCGGAGGCCTACACCATCACCGACCCCCACTCCCGCATCTCAGCCACAGTGGAAGCGCCACAAGCGGCGTGAGAGGAGGCAGAAGAGGGGTAAGCGCAGAGATATCCGAGCTAGGCTAGCGGCTAACCCAAACAAACTGGCTATCCCCACCATCGTACTAGCCAGCGTACGCTCTTTGGATAATAAATTGGACTACATCCGATTACTGCGCTCAACTCTGAAGACTGTGGAAGAGTTATGTTTTTGTATATGCGGAAACATGGCTCAACAACAGTGTCCCGGACTGTACCATTCAGCTCAACCGGCTAACATGCTACCGAGCGGACAGAAGCTCTGTTTAACATGCACAACATTTCTTAATCAGATTAAAAATTTGAAGGATTGGAAATTCTGAATCCACTGTTTATATTGACGCTAAATCAAATAATCCGATCGTGACGTGCGTATACATGCACCAAGCTTTTATCAGAATAGCAGCATTTTGACATGTGCAGCTTTGTCTTTCCTTAAAATAACTGCGGAAGAATTTATACTCCCCCTCGTACCGTAAACAAACGCCGATTTGGCTACACTTTGGATTTTCCCGCTTTTCCCTGCAATTTAATCTCCGCACTCTGAACGAATGGACCTGCGCAGGTTCTGAAACCCTACTTTTGTTTCTACTGTTTTCTGTGATCAAGCTATGGGCTCAGCGATGCATAATGCTCCTGCGCTACAGGAGGAGAGAGCGGGAGGACAGGAGCAGCACACATACGCAGTGAGGGTAATTTTACCCAAACAGGAAGTCATAATTGGAATAAGTGTGTACATGGACGTGGTTCGGTATAAGGATCGACATAAACCAGCCCTTTCGATTGGAATATAATTTCTTTACAGTTGAACCGAATCGAATCAGAATCTTCCAATTGACATGTTTACATGATGCATTTTTATTCTGATCAGCCCTTTATTCCGAATATTTGTGTCCATGTAAATATTTGTACTGATCCTCACTCCTTATTCGCACATACAAACACACAACAGCTTTTCAGATGAGATTGTTTTTTTGTTGTTGTTCTTGTTGTTTTTTGAGGTTTTTTTGTTGTTGTTTTTTTGTTTTTTTTAATATATATAAATGGGTCTTTTGCTTGTTGATTTTGAATATTCACATAATTTGGATTCAGTTATCTTCTGCCTTAAAAGTCAATTATATTGTTCAGAATTTATTTGGAACATTTTAAAATGAAGATTTGTATACTAACCAAATCCTCCATTTTTAGCTTCCTCTTCATTTTCTTTTGCCTTTATCTCCGGGTATTTTATCTTAAGCTGTAGCTCCAATTCTCCTTAAAGATGAAATTAAATAAGATTGATCAATTCAATTTTGCAACCTCACTAGCTCTTTTTACTGCCAAGCAACTTAACAGAATGCTTGAGTTGGATTTTCCCTGTTGAACAATAACAGGAACTTAGTGCTACAATAAAACTGCTGTTGTAGGTAGTTCACAACATTTCTGTGAATGAAACTCCATAATGAATTTACTAGTGACTTGATGTGGAACAAATTTTTACAGAGAAAACACTGAATAATCTCCCCCTTATCAAAGTAGTTGCTGTACTACTCAGCACAACACAAACACAGAACAAGTGCTACAAAAAGAAGTACAGATAAGAAGCCACAATCAAAACACAACCTAAGATAACACTACCATAGAGAAGTAAAATGTAATGGAGTGTTGTGAGGCTATATAAAACCAAATATAAGTATCTAAAAACGTAAACAATAGCCATGATTACAAGGAAACAAATATTCAGAATAAAGGGCTGATCAGAATAAAAAAGCTTCATGTAAACACGTCAATTCGAAGATTCTGATCCGAGCCGGCTCTTTCGGGAAAAAAATTATATTCCGAACGAGAGGGGTGGTTTATTCCGATCCTTATTCCGAACCGCATCCATGTAAACATTTATTCCGATTGCAACTTCCTGTTTGGGTAAAATTATCCTCACTATGCATGTGTGCTGCGCATGTCCTCCCACTCTCTCCTCCTGTAACGCAGCAGCATTAAGCATTGCTGAGCCCGTAGCTTGATCATGGAGAACAGTAGAAAACAGAAGTAGGGCTTTCGGAACCTGCACAGGTCCATTCTTCATGAGTGCAGAGTTTAAATTAGAGTGAAAAGCATGAAAGTGCATTTTGTGCATGTAAACATAGCCACTGATGCCTGGTGCCGTGATACTGTTCTAGTCTGCAAACTCTGCTCATCACTGGTAGCGTTTGTGGTTATTAAGTGCCGACCACTCTACCAACCGAGGGAATTACAGCCATACTGCTTGCTGCTGTTTACATCCCTCCCAGCTCGAACAATGGCAACAGGATAGAGGCACAGAATGAACTGTACCAACACGTCAGTGAGCAGCAAACATCCCACCCTTTTCTCATTCTGGCCTGGGATTTCAACCACGCAAGAGTGTGTTTCCCAAACTACATCAACACATTGACTTTCTTACACGGGGAATAACACATTACACTGTGTTTACATCACCCAGAGAGGAGCCTACAAGGCCCTAGCCGTCCCCCACCTCTGTGCTTCTGAACACATCACTGTTATGCTAATGCCGGCATACAAACCACTGGTTAAAATCACCAAACCAATTCAGAAGCAGGTAAGTGTGTGGCCAGCAGCATCTTCAGAGTCTCTCCAACACTTGCTTCAGAACCACAGACTGGAATATGTTTAAGCAGGCCACAACCTACGATAACACCACGGACTTCCAGGAGTACATAGAGACTGTCAATGCCTACATCACCGAGTGCATCAATTATGTCCGGGATGGACACTAAGACCATCACTGTTTGGGCCAATCAGAAGCCATGGCTGACAGGGGAGGTCTACTGGCTCCTGAAGGCTCAGAATGCTGTTTTCAGAGCTGGGGACAAGGTGGGCCTGATAACAGCTAGGCCCAACCTGTCACGAGGGATCAGAGTGGCCAAGAGGCACCACTCCAGGAGGATAGCTCTTCGCTTCAGAGACAGCAGAGATACATGGAGTCTATGGCGGGGGATACGGACCATGACAGACTACAAGCCCACACCACAGACCTGTGATCGCTCCACCTCTCTGTTGAATGAGCCGAAGGACTTCTTCGCCTGGTTTGAGGCAAAAAAACAGCACCCCTGCGCCGAAGACCTCACCTCATTCTGGTGACCAAGAGTTGAAACTGCCTCGGACAGCGTGAGCAGATCCCTTGGCAAGATCAACGCACACAAAGCTCTGAATCCTGACAACATACCTGGTCTCGTGCTGAGAGACTGTGCAGAAGAGCTCATGGATGTCTCCACAGACATCTTCAACATTTCTCTGAGCCAGGCTGGTGTCCCCACATGCCTCAAAGCTACCACCATCATTCCAGTCCTGAAGAAGTCCTCACCCTCCTGCTTCAATAACTACCGTCCCATCGCACTCACTCCTATCCTCCTGAAGTGCTTCCAGCGGCTAGTCATGCAGCATATCAAGTCTGTCCGCCCGCCCACCCTGGACCTTTTTCAGTTTGCATACAGATCCAACTGCTCGACTTACGATGCCATCTCCACTGCCCTGGAGTCACAGGACACTTATGTCAGAATGTTGTTCATAGACTTCAGTTCAGCATTCAACACAATCATCCCACAACAGCTTACTCACAAACTGGACAAGCTGGGGTTCAACACCTCACTGTGCAACTGGCTGCTGGACTACCTGACAGGGAGACCACAAGCAGTATGAGTCTGCAGTAACACATCCAGCACCATCACTATTAACACGGGGGCTCCCCAAGGATGTGTGCTGAGCCCCCTCCTCTTCACTCTGCTGACCCATGACTGCACATCCAAACACAGGTGCAACCTCTTCATTAAGTTTGCGGATGAGAAGACCGTGGTCCGTCTCATCAGCAACAGAGATGAGCCGCTTGGCCACGCGGTGCAGTGACAACAATCTGTCTCTGAACGTGGAAAAGACGAAGGAGATTGTGGTGGACTTCAGGAGAGCGCACACCCAACATGCCCCTCTGACCATCAACAGTTCTACTGTGGAGCATGTGAGCAGCACCAAGTTCCTGGGTGTGCACGTCACATTTTCTTCAGTTTGCTGCCATCAGGAAGGAGACTGCAGACTCAAGGACAGCTTCATCCACCAGGCTGTCAGGAAACTCCCTCACTACTCTGCCCCCCTCCCTCTTCTGCTGTCTGCACGCTCATACTCTTGACTCTGACACTCCAGCCCCCCCCCCCGAACTCTAAAATCCCCCACTCTCACACACACACACACAGGACTCAGCTGCTGCACCAGCCACTTTATGCAGAGATGGACTGCTCACTGTGCACAACAACCACTTCCTATACACAACAGTCACTTTAATCCGTTCTGCCCTTCAACTTCTGTTTATGTGCCTATGTTTATATACTGTATATTTATATTTATATTTATTACTTATATATACTCTTATACTCTACATTCATATTTTAGATTTAAGTCACCTAGTTCCTTTTTAGCTTATTTTTGTATGCCCTCTTTTTTTCTAATGTTTACTTGCTGGACCGTGGATCTGAGAGAAACGCAATTTCAATCCTCTGTATGTGCTGAACATATGGCAGAATTGACAAATAGAGGTATTTTGACTTTGACTAATTAGATCTTATGAAAAATGTCTTTATCTTAAACAAATATTTGTCAAATGAAATGTTAAGCTCACATAGTATTTTTGAGGTAATATATTTTGAGATGTCTCTTGTAGAAGACGTGGTGGGCCTTGCTGCTGTTGTATTTGTTGACTATGGTCCAGCCCTTCTATGTTCCTGGAGTTGCTCCCCGGGACTTCCAAGACGGTGACATAGTAGATATTAAGGTAAGGTGAACATTATTTTGATGAACATTTCACTAATTAGCAAAAAAATTGTTGTTATTTGACCCATTCCCCATCCTAACACCAAGTTTCATTGAAATCCATCTGGTAATCTTTGCGTAATCGTGCTAAAAATATAAAATAGCCAACCAACCAACCAATAGATAAGGATGAAAACTACTTCCTAGGTGGAGGTAATTACATTGAAAATAGATATGGGATTTCAATCCAGTGCCTGCCCATCCTCCTGAAGGAAACAAAATTTCATCTCAATTGGGAATTCATCACATTTTGTACTCTTCAGATGTTTACAGACCTTTATTTTGAAATTACAAGTTTATTTTATATCTGCTATGTTATTTCTGTCACTGATTATGTAAATTCTAACATTCCAACATACTCTGTATTCCATGATTTTATACTGCTTCCTCATTGAAGTGCTTGTTTCAATAATTATCCTAAATGGGAATGAACTTCATCTTAACACTGAGCGAGGTAGTTAACCAAAACACATGCACTGTATAGATATGCATGCATTCGTTTTGTCATTATTTACTACCTATCCCCTATGACCTTCTAATTCAAATCAAATCAAGTTTTATTTGTATAGCTCAAAGAAACTTAAAACCCCAGACATGGAAAAATAAGAACCACAGGAAGAACCACAGTGGAGGGATCTTTCTTTCTAGGATGGACAGACGTGTAGTAGATGTAACTTGTACAGAACACAACAACATGACAGTAACAGGTTAGAAGGAATGAATCAGTTCATGAGTCTAGAAATCCAAATGTATGAAAAATCTATTGATCCAGAAATGGGTATAGTCTCTAGGTTCAGGAGTCATCGTGGTCCATGTATCCAGATTTTAAATCTTTGAGTCCAGGAGTTAGTTTGAATGTTTGAATGACCATTTGATTTGATTTGATCCAGACCAAAGGCATGGGCAGATCAAGAAACTGGTTTGTAGCAGGCCCCTTTCAGGAGGAAAACAAATTCCATCACCATAGACTTTAGTGTAACCGAATTAAAAAAAAAACAACAAAAAAACTGAATTGGTTTATATATGACCCAAAGACACTATGTGAGGTACATGTACTGTAAATGTATGGGTAATGGGTGTTCAACCTAAAAACGTAAGGCCTCCAGCCCCAGGTATTGTTGCAACACGAAAAAAAAATCAATGAAGTTGAAAAGGTCAGACGTTAAATACAGATAGATCCAGAAGTGGACAGTGACCCAGTTTTTATCATTTTGCCTCTATACACCACCAGAAAGGATTTGAAATAAAACAATCAAGTTGTGATTGAAGTGCAGACTTTCATCTTTAAAGTTAGAGGTTTTACAAAAATATGGCATTTACTGTTTAGGAATTACAGCCATTTCATGTACCTACCTATATTTTCAGGGGCTCCAAAGTATTTGGACAAACTAATATAACCATGGCTTTGAATACTTGGAGCCCATGGGCATCAACAAATTCTGAGTTTCCTCCCTGGGGATGATTTAGCAGGCCTTCACTGCAACCACCTTTAGTTGTTGCTTGTTTGTGGGTCTTTCTACCTTCAGTTTTATCTTCAGTAGCTGAGCTGCTCTATTGGTTTTAGATCAAGTAACTGAATTGACCACTGAAAAATATTCCACTCACCATCCATCAGTTCAGTTGCATTTGGCTGAATGTGAGCAGAGAGTATAGCCCTATACACCTCAGAATTCGTTCTGATACTTCTGTCAGCAGTCACACCATCAGTAAACATCAATGAGCCTGTTCTATTTGCAGCCACTGGTTTTTATACATTTTAGATATTTTCTAAAAATGCTTAATCTGACCATCCTGCTCTTGTTACCAGTGGTTGGCACCTTGTTCTAAACCCTCTGTATTTAAATTCATGAAGGCGTTACTTGACAATGATACGCCTACGTTCTCCAGAGTATTGTTGACTTGTCAGCAGTTTTTGTTCACCAAGGAAAGGATTCTGTATTCATCTACTTTAGTTGTCTTCTGTGGTCTTCCAGGCCTTTTGATGCTGTTGAGCTCACCAGTGCATTCTTTGTTTTTAAGAATGTACCAAATTGCTGATTCGGCCACTCCTAAAGTTTTTGGGGTTGTTTTTCAGCCTAATCCTGGCCTCCTTCACTTGCATTGATATATCTTCGGACCTCATATTGATAACTCCGGTTAAACAACTGCCAAATGTCAATTCAACACCCAAAATCAGCTCCAGATATTTTATCTGCATTTGTCTTGAAGTAACAAGGGAACAGACCACACTTAGTCAAGAAACTGTCAGTCAATTGTCCAAATACTTTTGAGGCTTTGAAAATGGAGGTACTCTTCATAAAATGGCTGTAATTCCTAATGCCATATTTTTGTGAAACAATAAAAATTATTGCTAAAGGATGGCAAAATGATAAAAATGTTGTCATCCCCAAGTAGTTCTGGACCTAACTGTATGTTGTCTTTGTGTTTTCATCTGAGATTTTTCGGCTTTCAGAAATCTCAGTTAAGGGTCATTATGATCTTCTAAATTAAATTCTTTCCTCAAGCGAATCCTGGAGTAAAGTTCCTCACTTTATTACATGGGCTCAGGAAGAATTCGTGAAACTGTAGACTTGTGAATGATTGCATTCATGCAAACTTTTGTTTGGATCAGATATAAGACAATTTCAATGATGATAATTTTGTATCTCACTATATCTTGTTTTATCAATTGTTTTTCAGGCAGTTAAGCTGACAAGCTCCCGTACCCAGCTTCCTTATGAATACTATTCCCTGCCTTTCTGTAAGCCAGAAAAGATTTTCTATAAGGGAGAGAACCTTGGTAAGTGGAATGTGGTCTAGGAAGTCTCTCTCAAGCTTTCATTTAAACTCTCCTCATTTTATTCATGTAAAGTAATATTCTTTAACATTTTGCTGAAGATGCAAGACATATGCTCCTAATTATATCGAATAATAAAAAGCCCAATTGCTTTCATCGATTCATAATCAGTGCATCGATGCATTTGTGGTGGTATGCACCTTTTAAAATAGGTTTGCATGAGCCTCCATTGAACAGAAGAAGCACAAACATATAATTTGGTTGTTTCACAAATTAGGTCAAATTGCTGCACCTGGACACAGCCATGAAGTGTAAACAAGAGAGCCAAATGTGTTATTGCTGGCGTAGATGTTTTTTCCAAATATGTTATTGCCGGCTTGGATGTTTTTTTTTACAGTTTCAGATTATGACAACATGATTAGACTTTACTGTAAATGTTCCATGAGCTTTCAGAGAGGAGGAAAAAGTCATATTAGTTTCTCTTATCTTTGTTCCCTCACTCAAATGTGAACTTTTTATAGTTCGCATTTGTGTTAGGATTCACATTAGGATTCACAATATGATATATTGTATCATATTGTGAATCCTATACTTAACAAATTTTTAAAAATAGGTTCATTGTTCATTGTTGTCACATTGTTGTGTATATTTTGTTATTTAAAAAAAATATTTCTTGTAGGTGAGGTGTTACGTGGAGACCGTATTGTGAATACTCGCTACAATGTCCAGATGAACAAGGACAAGAAATGTGAAATGATGTGCAACGAGATAAAACTAAGTATAGATGAAAGCAAGCTGGTTGCTGAGCGAATCCAGGAGGAGTATTATGTTCACCTGTGAGCATCACTTCTTTAATGTCGTTACGAGGGGAATTCCCCCAAAATATTGATATTGAACTGTTGCTGTTAGCAATATGATGCATTACTTAAATCTAAAAAATATTTAGTTAAGTGTAAATTGATTTGTAAAGAAAACATTTATTTTTTGTATTTATTATATTTTTCATTCTCAATCATATCACTTTGTTTACTTGGTTTGGTTGTTTTGTAAGTATATATTATTCAAAATGAAATTTAAATTGATTGAATCTCATTGTGCCTTTCAGTATTGCAGATAACCTGCCAGTTGCAACCAGGTTAGAATTAAACCCCAACAGAGATGCAGCAGGAGAGGAGGAGCAGAGGAAAGATGTGGTGAAAGATATCCAGTTTGAGCATGGCCACAGACTGGGCTTTGTTGACAACAACAAGGTAGATGTTATGCACTATCTCTCTGTCCTGCAGGGCTTGATGAAAGCTGCTGCAGGTTTGTGTGTGTTTTTAATTTATGTCGGACTGGAACTATTGATTAATTTGTTATTCTTACTATTATTATTTAGTATTCTGCCAGTTATTATTCTGACAATCAACTAATGGAATGAGCACTTCTTTTGCATTATTGAAATATTAAATGCAAATGTTAAAATGAAGAGCCCAATGTGTATGTCATCAAAACATATTTTGTTGTTGATACATGATAGTTATTTACGAGCTGGATATTTTTTTGATATTTAATGTTTGATGTACTCTGTGTGTATTGCTGTAGTGGTAAATTCAAATCAAATCAAATCAAATTTGTATTGCCCGAAATCACAATTTACACATTATCTCGCTGGGCTTTGACAAACTGTACAGATGTGACATCCTCTGCCCTTAGACCCTCGAACCGGGTGAGGAAAATTTTAAAAAACCCTAAACAGGGAAAATAAGAAACCTCAGGAAGAGCCACAGAGGAGGGATCCTTCTTCCTAGGACGGACAGACGTGCAATAGATGTCACTTGTACAGAACACAAAAATATGATAACAGTTCACTTAGAATGCATAAAACATCCATGAGTCCCAGAGTCTGTGGATTCTATAAATCCTGATGTATGGAAAGTCTAGTGATCCGGACGCAGGTGGACTCTGTTGGTCCAGGAGTCATTGTACTCCATGTAGCAAGATCTGAGTGTTGCTGAGTCCAAGAGTATGTAGAATCTGTAAATCCAGGGATACGTGAAGTGTAGTGATCCAGAAGCAGGTGTAGTCTATTGATCCAGAAGCCATTATGATCTGTGGATTCCGATTTGCACTTGGAAATCCAGCCTAGGATCCAAGTCACAGGATCCAAGTCACAGGTATCTCCTTTCCTAATGTGCCCAGGAGCCATCAGGCAGGACCACAGCAGCACCTCCCACCTCGACCTAGAAAAACCTGCAGGATGGTAAAGCACAACGACTCCGGGGAAGAAGTAAAGTTAGTGTAGGGATATGGACATTTACAGGAGCAGAGAAGGAGTCGGAGTTAGAGGGGGGAGAGAAGAGAGCTCAGTGTATCATGGAGTGTTCCCCCAGCAACCTAAGCCTATAGCAGCATAACTAAGGGCTAGATAGGCCAGCCTTAACTATAAGCTTTATCAAAAAGGAAGGCTTGGAAATCGCGACACCTAATATTAACACAGAGAAGTCAGATGGCAAAGCTCATTAGTCAGCAGCTGTTGAAGTTCTAATCACTGAGAAGGGGAGTGGGTATGTTTGCATGGCATTACTATCATAATAACAATGTTGTTAGTAGTACTTGAAAGTAATGCAATTAAGCGGTAAGTAACTTTCTTCAGGGTGACTCCAATGTTTATCTACGTTTTTCAAGTGAGATATTATTAAAGTGCCTCTAGTACCTACTCTGGTGTAAAATATGACAACCATTGCAACTTTGGGAAGGTTAAATCTCTTTGACCAGATTTGATTTCCAGTGTACAGATAGAGAAATCATAGATCTATAATTTAACTTTTTTTGCTTCAAACAGCAAGTCAAAGGAGTAAGACGATGATGATGATGATGATGATGGACGATTGAAAGATTGATGTCAATAGATTATTCAAAAGACATAACAAAATATAAAGATAGCTAAAGTAGATTTTCTGATCTCTCAATGATGTAACCGAAAGGGTAGAGGTTGAAAGTAAAGCTTATAAACACATACACCTCTTGCTTCACCACTTACCTCACCACTAAATAGTGCTTGTTACAAAATCACGAGAAAGGGCAACAACAGAACACAAAAATCTGATAATATTAATAATAAAAATAACAATCATAATAATGTTACTTTCGGTACCAGTTATAACATATGCCAATAAACTCAAATTTCCATACTATAACGAGAGATGAAAGTTTTATAAAGTTTTTCAAGCCCAACCAGTGTACTAAATGTTTAACATTTTCAGGACAATTATTCCAAAGGTTTAAACTGTAATCTTCCCCTTAAGTTATATTAGCTGTCCTTCATTTTAAACTACTTCTGGATATTGGGAGGTAATAGTCCATTTTTGTGCATAGTTTGTGTTTTAATGTGATGTTTAAATTTCAGAATGTTGAGCTGGATGAATAGGGGATTGGCTGGCTCATGATAGGGTTTTTTGCTTATAATTCTTTTGTAGTATAATTAAATTGGTGTTTGTTTTATATGTTATTCCCCAGAGCTCTATATAATATGTCATATACTGTATATTTAGAAAATATTGAGCTTTATACAATATTGATGGATTTTGACATTTTGGATTTAAGATAGATTATGTGTTATTTCCATCTTAATTTATGATCTATGGTTATTCCAAAATATGTGCAGTTCTTTCTCCACTTTATTCAGCAGTTGCCTCAAATGGTCCCCGCTACAAAACACGGTTATGTCATCAGCAAATGAAATGCACTTTAATGACTTTGAAACCAAATTTATGTAATAATATAGAAAATGAACAGCAACAGATTAAGGACCGAACCCTGTGCTACCCCATATGTAACCTTCAGAGGTTCTTAATTTGAGTTATTAATATGGACATACTGATAACTGTCTTGTCAAAAGCTAGTTAACCAATTAAGTACTAGTTATCTGATGGCATAATTTGTAATTTAGTCAATGGTAATTTATGGTCAATAAAGTCGAATGCCTACTGTCAATCAAAAAATACCCGATTACAAATATATTTCAAAGGTGGAGTTTTGCCTCCCTCGTTCTGTCATGACGTGCTCTCGCAGCACACAGCTCTCTCCCCCACCAATCCAGAAAGCTTTCCTGGGCGCTTGGTTCAAAACTGAACCGTGCACAACCCTAACTATCATATGTCAGTGGTATACAATTAGTATGTGGGTTTACATAATGCCATTGTTTATTTCCAGTTTTTAAAAGCTAATGTGTGAAATTACTTTGTTTGAAATTAATAGTCACAATTATTAAGAAATTAAACTTGATTGTATTTTCAGCACTTTTGCATGCAAAAAAAAAAAGAATCAATAGAAACCTTTAATGAATAAGTAGTAAATAATGCAGACAAATTTTGCAGGGATTAGTTGAATCATCACACTGGTGGCATCTTGTGCATAAAAATGTTAAATTACACATTTTTAACCAATAATTCACTGTAATATATTTTCTTACTATATCTCATAAGAGTCACTATTAGTCACAGTTTATTTTAGTATATTTTTTTCTGTCTCCTTTGTTCTAAATTAAAATTTCTTATGCTGTGTTTTTTTCTTTGTACATGCATTTTTTATTCCCTCTGTTATCCAGCAAGACTTGACGGGCTTGAGAGAGAGCAAGCTCGTCATTTCATCCCGCATAAACACATACAGTCCAAATGACTTAATACTGATGTATTAGGTCAATAAATACAAAATCCACCTTATTTAGGGCATTGACATAATGCCACTATAATAGTTTACATTTTTAACTAGTCTTAATATGTAACTGTAGTGTGCCAGCCTTTCTCTCAACCAGAAGTCATGTTTGTTTACTGGTATGTTAAGCGTTAACGTTACCTGTGTCAGGACTGCATTGTGTTTGGTGGGTGATTGCAGCGTGGAGGTTAGCTAGTTTTACAGTAGCTGCTGTACAGAGTTTTTTGTTTTGTTTTGTTTTCATCTTGAAATAATCCCTAAATTTGGGTCCATTTTGTTGTTTTCTTTGGTCTGTCTCTCTTTCTGGTATATCTTTGCTCTCTTTCTCCATTTTGCAAACTGCACCATTATCTTGTTGATGTTTGTAATCAAGTCAAGGTATCATTTCAGCTCCAGTCCCATGCTATTCTGTTTTAGTTTTTGATCAGAAATGTCAGAACATGTCAATGCTGAAACACAGCCTTGGATTTGAGAATCGACTCTAACCAGGGTGCCTGAGGATTAACAATGGAAAGCTAATAATGATCAAAAAAAAAATATATATATATATATTCGTGGCTGTTTACACAGACCAGCATTTATGTTGACAGTACAAGGCGACAACTAAGTGGTTGAATTTGGCTACAGAAATTATTCAATAATAGATAACTAATGATTATTAGAATAGTAAGATCTAATTTACATTAGATTACCTCGGGGCACCACCCTTAAAGAAGGAAAAAGATAGCCAATTTAATTAATCAGTCTCATGAAATCTGCTAAACTGTGAATTTGAAATTATGCTTAATAATTACGTTAATAATTACAATCAACAGCTAGCTGGAGTTCTTGTCAGTGAAGAGGTTGGCAAAATTCACTCTTGTGCAACATTAAACACACAGCATATTTATCCAAAAGTATTTATTCAAGAATGAACAATAAAGACATACATTTATATACAAAGCTGTGCGTGTATGTTTGTGTATGTGTGTTTGCGCGCATAAAAGAGAGAATCAAAATGGGTGCTGAGGTCGATGGTTGTTAAACAAAGGCACAAAAGGAAAGCTGTGTAGGTGTTTGACCAAGTGTTTCTTTGTTACTAGGGTCTTGGACCAGCTGTTGGTTGAGACCCTGCATGTGTCAAGACAGTGTTGTGTAGGTGTGAGGACATGGTTAGAGAAGATGGTTAGTTGCATGCAAGACCCTGAGTCTGTGTCAGCTAACTTTTTAATTTAAAATTGTGGCTAATCCACTTATTAATAACCGTGACTAGAGTCACAACAATACCATTCAACAATGCAAGGAGATGACGAAATACTTTCATCAATTATGCCTTTAGCCGTGCTGTGCTGAGTTGATGTGCCCAGGTCAACTTTACCAGTCCTTAAAAGGGAGAGATGTTCTCCTGGTGAAGTGATCCTTGTTTGATGGAGAGTTCAAGTTGTGACTCTTGCAAGGAATTCTCATGGAGAATGCTGTTCTTGTTTTTCAGTCCTGGTGCTGGAGAAAACCGGTTGCTCCTTTGGTCCTTGAAGAGTTAGTAGTTGTGCTAAACCCTACAGTAACTCCTTTTGGTTAGCCCGCAGGCCACGTTGCTGCTGCTGGCTAAATTTTAGCTTGTTGAGTCCTCAGCAGGAGCTCTATGGCTCCAGCTCCAGCAAGAGCAGGGAGAGAGAAGCACTATTGCTCCAGCTCCGAGGAGAGCAGAGAAAGAAGAGAGGATTTCTCTTGTATGCCCTTCCTTTCCAGATGTCTGGTGATTAATAGAAGCTCTTGGTTCCATTAGTAAGGTATTTAGCACAAAGTTGCAAAAAGGTTGTAAATAGTTGGAGGCTGGGAGGATCACTCAGTTGTGGGGCCCAACACAGTTAGGGCCTTAAGTATTTGGGCAATGATTCCTATTCTTTATTTATTTATTTATTTATTTGGTTATTTTGCCTCTGAACACCACAACAGATTTGGGAATATGTACATATGTACATGACATGTAGACTTTCAGCTTTAGTTTGAGGAGTATCACAAGAGTATTGCATCAGTCATTGAGGAATGATTGTTCCAGGTCTCATTGAAATAAATTCTGTCATTCATAAACTTTTTTTTTCAAACAGTTGCACATTTATCACATGACAAAATATTTCTCTACTTTTTTAACTATTGCAGAGTTACTAATCAATTACAAAATACTTTCAGAGTGACTGCTAGGGATGGGTATCATTAAGATTTTAACAGAACTTCTACTTTTACTTATAATGCTTATCAACCTGGTACTTTAACTGATCTTACTGATTGTTTTGTAACATTTTAAGATTAAAAAAATTCAACAAATTCCGAACAGAATAAAAAACTGCTTTATTTTTTTGTAATGCACATTGTGAAAAACAAACATGCACTGTTCTGATCAAATAACAATTATGGAGTATGATATAGTAATAAACTGAATAATTGGCAGAATACTCTATTAAAATAACAACATCAGCTATGTGTACATGATGTCTCTTTGAAAGGGTAAAAACATCAACTGTTGTTCAGAAAATAGCTGAATTAGTACCTTCATAGCTAGATGTAATTACACTTGAGTGTGTTTCAAACAGAATTCGTCAAGGCATAGCTAAACAATGAACTGAATAATGGTAACTATGAATTATTAACTGATGTTTGCACAATTTAAATTAAGGGCTTCTGCCAGCTCAACTGAAACAGAAGAGGAACTATTAGCTGAAATGTCGATAATCATGCATGCTTCCATTTGTATTTGATATACTTTCGATAGATGTTTTGGAAGATTATTGTGTTCCCACATTTACAGGCAAAAGAAGTGTTGCACTTGAGGCAACAAGCGTTGTCTACATCAGTTCACAATTAAGCACAGGGCCTATTCAGTACTGGGTTTTAATACCCATCTCAAGTGAATACATTTTGAAAAACCTTTTTCAGACAGTTTCTCCATTGTTAATATGATTATGGAAATGAATGAAATGAATGGATAAATTCCTCTACCTTGACATGAATTGTTGGATCGTTTGCTTGAGTAATTCAGTATCGGGGTAAAGAAAATGTCATATCACATGGACTGGTGTATGACTTTGTAAGCTGTGGCTTTATCTAAGTATGTATCTGTGGACATACTGTATACACCGATCGGGCATAACATTATTACCACTTACAGGTGAAGTGAATGACACAGATTATCTCTTCATCATGGCACTGTTGGTGGGTGGGATATATTAGGCAGCAAGTGAACATTTTGTCCTCAAAGTTAATGTGTTAGGAGCATGAAAAATGGGCAAGCGTAAGGATTTGAGCAAGTTCGACAGAGGCCAAATTGTGATTGCTAGACAACTGGGGTCAGAGCATCTCCAAAACTGCAGCTCTTGTGGGATGTTCCTGGTCTGCAGTGGTCCAAAGAAGGAACAATGGTGAACCAGGGTGACAGGGTCATGGGCGGCCAAGGCTCACTGATGCACACCGGGAGCAAAGACTGGCCCGTGTGGTCCAATCCAACAGACAAGCTACTTTTGCATAAATTGCTGGAGAAGTTAATGCTTGTTCCGATAGAAAGGTGCCAGATACCACAGTACACCTTCGTGGGTCTAGTGGAGCCCAGCCCTCGACAAGTCAGGGCTTTTGTGGCAGCAAAAGGAGGACTAACACAATATTAGGCAGGTGGTCATAATGTAATGCTTGATCTGTGTAAATATACTGTCTGTTTATCTTTTTTTTAAGTTACCAATTCTCATATTGCTATTTCTCTTTTCTTCTTCACAGTATTACCTGCACAACCACTTGTCCTTCATCCTGTACTTCCATAAGGAGACGCTGGAGGAAGGGGGTGTCCACAACTACAGGGTGGTGCGATTTGAGGTCATACCTCAAAGTGTAAAAGTAGATGGTGGGTTTAAACACACTCCTTTTGAGGTAAAACTGTTGTAGTAAAGGACAAGTGTTGACTCCAAAGTGAAGAGTAAAGAAAGTATTTTTGTTCTAAATATTGTTCTGATACACACCTCATACTTGTTTTTTCTCCAGATCTGAAGCCGGTAGAAAATGAGAAGACTTGTACCTTGCCTGAGGCCAGTGGCTCTGCCCCACAGGAGGTTGACCCAACCAAAGAAAATGAGATCCTCTTCACCTACTCTGTACACTGGCAGGTCAGTGATTGCTGCATCATTGCTAATTCTCAGTGATTTTATACATGTAATCTTAAGTGAGCGTAAGTCTGTAAGTCTGTTAAGTTCTTTTGTCCAAGCCAATTCCAGTGCTACATCAGGGTCAGTGTCTATTCTGGAATCAGTTTTTTGCAATTCAAAACATTTGAAATAATTTCATTGGTTTATTGCATGTCTGAAAAAACCATTGACGTTTATTTATTGTTTCTTTTTACCAGAGCATATTATTTATTGATTTCTCTATGGATGATTGTGGTAGCACTACAAGTATGTTAAATAAAACTTTGCATTTCTTGCTGTATTTCCTGAATGATAAAATTCAAGTATGACCGTTTCACTCAGTTGAGAATAAATGTAGAGGATTGACGGTGGAATTTCTTGTTTCCTTTGTGCAGGAGAGTGAAGTGAAGTGGGCATCTCGATGGGACACATACCTTACCATGAGCGATGTCCAGATTCACTGGTTCTCCATTGTCAACTCTGTAGTGGTAGTCTTCTTCCTGTCTGGTACGTCCATATTTTGACAAATCCTGCTTAGATCAGTTTCCATCTTTCAAGTATGAATTATTTACCACATAAAGCACTTTAAGTTGAACTAACAAGTACATCTGCTTTTAATGTGTAAAATTGGTAAATTCACAACAAGTTTGTGAATTTGCTACATGATCTCCTTGATGACCTTTGTTTATTTTTTTGATCTGGAATCTTGTAAAGTTTGTGGTTGTTGGTTTTTGCTCATATCTTTTTAACCAAAAGTAACTCATCTTTATTTTCCTTGTCTTAGGTATTCTGAGTATGATCATTATCAGGACCTTGAGGAAGGACATTGCTAACTACAACAGAGAGGATGACATAGTAAGATAAACCATATCTGACAAGACTTTGCCAGATTGCTTGTTTTCATTAAGTATAGAGAAAGAACATATATGTGGGACACTGAATAGCCAAGAATTATTTGATTTTGGGCTACCAGATATTGCTAACATTCATTCATTCATTCATTCATTCATTTTCTACCGCTTATCCCGTTAGGGGTCGCGGGGGGGGCTGGAGCCTATCTCAGCATCTTGGGGCGAAGGCGGGGTACACCCTGGATGAGTCGCCAGTTCATCGCAGGGCTGACATATAGAGACAAACAACCATCCACACTCACATTCACACCTACGGGCAATTTAGAGTGACCAATTAACCTACCCCCAGATTATGTTACTAAAATTAACTTCATGTCTATTTACTTTGTATATCTTGGCATTTAACTATAATTTTCTACTTCCTGACCAGGAGGACACTATGGAGGAGTCAGGATGGAAAAATGTCCATGGTGATGTCTTCAGGCCACCACAGTATCCCATGATCCTCAGCTCTTTGTTGGGCTCAGGGATCCAGCTCTTTTGCATGGTCCTAATTGTCATCTGTAAGTTATTTTCTATGCTTCCAACACTGCAATAGCTTTAGTTTTTTTTATGTTTGTTTTTTTTCAGGCTGTCTGTCCATCTGCCTCTCCCTTTTTGTGAATTCAATTGCACACTCTAGAATGAACTGATTAGATTTTGTTGGTCACGGGTCAAGGTCACAAAAACTTTTTCTTGCCCCTATATTCAACACAATAAACAAACAAACACAACACAATAATTTGGGAACAGATGGGGAAATGGGATTGTTCAGACCTTCTGTGCTGCTGCAATGAATATGTTTCAGAATGGTTTGCTCTTTTGTAACATTCATATTTTAGGAATTGTAGACCTTGTAGCTCTTTAATTTGGCCGATATAGAATTTTAGTTGATCATTCATCAATTAACCAAGCTCTCTATAACTCACTCCATTTATTAAGAATCTAGAAAATCCCGAATAGGAAAATGCAAGTTTGAATACTGAAACAAACAAGATATAAAAGTTAGATTTACTCTTTCAGTGTTAATGCTAAGCTGAAAAATTAACCTGCCTGCTCTAGCCTTGTATTTATTGCATAGACAAGAGTGGGATCGATCTTTTCTTCTTTCACGGTAACATAATGTATTATTCCTTTAAATGGTTTTCCTATTTCCACAGGTTTGTAAAGGCTCCTGCATTCAATTGGAGATTTTAGAAATAAAATTAATCTATGAAAGGTTATAACTACCGTGTCTCTCTGATTGTCACAGTTGTTGCCATGTTGGGCATGTTGTCTCCATCCAGTAGAGGAGCCTTGATGACCACTGCTTGCTTCCTCTTCATGTTCATGGGGTAGGAGCCAACTTCATCTCTCATTCTCATCAAGAAAATCCCAAGGATGTCAGGTATTCAGATGTATCCTATTTTCAGATAGAGCATTTCTTTGTCTTCACATTGTTTTTTCGCTTTGATGTTTTTCCTCCAGTGTATTTGGTGGCTACTTTGCTGGCAGACTGTATCGCACACTGAAGGGTCATCGGTGGAAGAAAGGAGCTTTTTGTGTAAGTCAGTAATCCTTAAAGTGAAAAGAATCACCTATTATTCTTTGATTATGTTTGCTTATTTTTTTCAACACTTAATGCCCAATGTGTGTTTGGAGTTCTGTAACCAAGGCTTTTGATGTGGAGTTGAAGAAGTGCTTGAATTGTTTTAATATGTCTGTTTTGTCTGCATTGTAGACAGCAACTTTGTATCCTGCAGTGGTTTTTGGAATCTGCTTCATCCTCAACTGTTTCATTTGGGGAGAACATTCCTCTGGGGCAGTGAGTATCATTACTCAGATGCCTATGATCTAGCTTTAATATGAGAATGATATTAATTTTAATGTTGTAGCAGATCCATTGTACCTTACTTATTATATGCTGTTTATAGGAAAGATTCATTTAAAAATTAGTTTAACCTTTTTAAAAGTAAATACACAGACAGATGCTTTGTAACTGACATGTCATTTTTTTGACCCAATAAACTCTGTATATATTGAATGTGAATTTATCAAATTTTTAAAATTTAGGACTGAAACAGTCATCAATCAGTGTTGCAAACCTTTGCGTCGAAGGTTTCTTTAATCCATTAATCTATTTCCAGTTCATGATTTCTAATGACACACCATTGGTGCAGCACTTTGAGTATTTGATGTGATTATGTGAGCAATGATATGTTTTATGTCTTTGACGTATCACTTAAAAACTTGTGCTCTTACTTGTTTCAGAGGTTGCATTTTTTTTTTTTTTATTTAAAAATGTCATTGTCTTGTCAACACAATTTTCTGTCAAATATAAATATATGTTTATATGATGGCTAGGTCTAATTGATCATTGTTGTTGGCAAATGAAAGTTGAAAGTCAGTGTTTTCCTCTGTGTCAGACTGAGTGAGTGAGAGTAGCCAGAGAACAGCCATCTCCTGTAATACAATAGGTTTGTGCATGTACATTCACAAGATGTTTTTAATAGATTCAGGTTTAGAATTACTTATTTTGTAATATATTATAAAATAAGGGCATATGGGTGTTCAATTTCAAGTTCATTCATTCATTCATTTTCTACCGCTTATCCCGTTAGGGGTCGCGGGGGGGGCTGGAGCCTATCTCAGCATCTTGGGGCAAAGGCGGGGTACACCCTGGATGAGTCGCCAGTTCATCGCAGGGCTGACATATAGAGACAAACAACCATCCACACTCACATTCACACCTACGGGCAACTTAGAGTGACCAATTAACCTACCCCCAGATGTGCATGTTTTTGGAATGTGGGAGGAAGCCGGAGTACCCGGAGAAAACCCACGCAGACACAGGGAGAACATGCAAACTCCACACAGAAACGTCCTGACCCAGAATCGAACCCAGGACCTTCTTGCTGGGAGGCGACAGTGCTAACCACTGAGAATGGGTCTTTAACAGGACAGGCAGTATTACCTGTCTGCGTCTAGTTAGGACTTTGGGCAAGGCCTGTTGAAAAAGTAAATATTATGAAGACATTCTGCTTTTTGAATAGTTGTTTTATGAATATTTTTTGTAAGAATTTATCATAGGATATGCAAAACTGGGGGTTAGGTTAATTGGTCACTCTAAAT
>KV751327.1:1528942-1561704 GCA_001698575.1 Mola mola
TACACTTTATTTTTCTAATCAAAAATATTATCAACAAATAAATATGTAACAAAATAAATCTTTATTGATCGCAGCAGGAAAATTAATGAGCCAAACCAGAAGATAAACTATATAGAATACGTATACCCTTTTATCCCCTTCAACAATAAATTGACATTAAATCATCAATACAATAAATGTTTGCAACAATCTGAAATATTGCATTTTGCACCGTGAGTACTTTTACTTTGGGTAATTATGCTTATATTTTGATATTTAGACTTTAGTCTAAAATTTTACATGGAATAACTTTCGTTGTGCCAAAGTATTTTCACACTGTGGTAGTGCTACATTTATTCAAGTAAAGATCTCAGTGCTTCAGCAAACACTCTCTCCAGATAGTAGGTTATAGGTCGGAGCACATAGTGCTTCACATGCGGCAGAAAAAAAAGCACAATTGCAGCCATTTCATACCACTAATCACCAACACCATCACTGCACAAACTAACAAACACACTGCTGCAGCATGATACTTCATTTCAAAACGGCAAATGCCGCTTTGACAAACACATTCACACAGAACCTACACTTACTTCCCCTAATCAAAAACAAAAAGCAGAAAGCAGAATTGAGCTGCCACTTTCCAACTGCCCGGGTGTCTTTAGATTCTGTCCGGGATGAAAGAGCTTCCACATTCCTTTCCTAAGAGGTCAGAGGTCAGCCTCTGCACTGCCTGCCTGCCCACGATGGCTCCCACATGCTGAGTGACTAGCGTTAACCCCTTCACTTCTTTATGTTGCCATACTGAATAACACTGTAGAAAGGTTTGTGGGTCCATTAGATTCTTTGTTGGGCTGACGGCATACCAGGCCAAACTAGGCCAAACTAGGCCAGAACAGACCACAGTTGCCTGGTAGCCACTGAAGAGCAGTGATCCACATAGAGGTGACTAAACTATATGTACAAACTAATTATAGAAAGTAGGTTCACCATCCAGAGCTTAGGTGACAACAGCCGCATTGGTGAGGAGAGGAGGAAGAGGGGTGTGTGTTGTAGGGGTGAAATGCTCTGGAGTGGTGAAAATGTTGCATATACATTTGAACTAAAGAGGATGAAATTTATATCAATGCCACAAGATACTACACAGTATCTTGTGGCATTGATATTAATTTACATATACATGTAACTTTCAAGAAGGCAGGCTGTGCAAAACATAAACAAATCTTTTCTTTCACATCTAGAAATGCTATTTGTCCACTTTTAAACAGCTACTTGGCTGTATCATATTGACGAAAACTTAAGATTTGCTGCTGTCTATTCTTTTTGTAATCTATCTTGTTTATCTAGAAAAATAAACATACAATACCTGAAAGACAGTAATGCCTAAGAAAGTCACAGAAAGCAACATTAAAACGCCCTGTGACAAGTACATAACCATAAAGCACACGGATACATTTCAAATAGACCTGGAGAGGGCGTTTTCAAAAGGAAATTAGGCGTGATGGAAGCAGCCAGATGAGGAATGAGAGTAAAACAAGAATGAAATCCATGAAGAACCAGCTGCTGGACAAAATTAACTGTACTATAGTACTAAAGTACTATACATTTGCTCAAGCATAGTACAAATTTAACATAATTCACTTGAGTATTTCCATTTCTCTGCATTTTTGTATCTTTTACTTCACTACATTTTCAGACCACAGTTTTTCATACCCTCTCCTTCCCGTTCTACACAACTGTTTTTCTTAGCACTTGACAAGCAGACTTTTTTTGACACACAGTATGTGATTCTCATAGTACAATCATGCTACAAATATAAGTTGATCTATAAAGTAGTTAAAATAAAGTTAATATTAAACACCTACAGCAATAAAACGTAACAACTTGTTACTGCAGCAACAGTAGATCCAGAAAGATCAGATGTGGTAGCAAAACACAGACAGGGAACATTTTACATTATAATAAATTACAATAATCAGTCTCACTGTGCTTATGATGCCATAGGCCACAACATTCATGAAGTTGCTCTGATGTACCAAAAAAATGTTTTCTAAAATTCATCACAATTTGTAAGTAAGCGTCGATAATACTTTCATTTAGTACTTTCGGGGTTTTGACAATACAGTGTGTTGTTAGATAATGGCATTTTCAGTAGCACCCAAATGAATGCTAATAATTACTGTGGAGCATGTGTGGCATTAGGGATGACAAAAAAGGGAGGGAAAAATGGCGAGATTTGCAGCAAAGGAGTCAGGGGTCTTTGCACCACTTAACTTTCTCCAGAGAGAAATGAGGTGTGTGATGGGGGATGGGAAGTTATGCTTTACTAACCACATTGATCAAGGCTGGAAGCCCAGAGGCGGAGGACAGCATAGCATTTAACTTCAGAGATGTCAGAAAATTAAATAGATGATGGTAACACAACTACTTGCTAATAAATTGCAACAATAAAAATTTTGAATATCATTCTAAATTATTAAGTGCACAGTAAGTGCTGCAACTAATGATTATTTTCTGTAGCATTAATCTAAAATTAAAACCTCGCAGTTGCATGCTTCCACAACCATGCAAGATACATTTTAGATTTATTTCTGTCCATATACCATTTGTATGAGGATTTCAAATGAAAGCAAGTTATAAACTTAAGTATGATTCCTGTGAATAATTTCCAGAGAAAAACATGTGCTAAAACCATGTCTGTATAAACAGAGTAAGCCAGCGAGGCGGGACATAAGTACAGCAGCCTGTAGCAGTTAGCAGCTAACTCAAAAAAAACAAAAAAACAGAGAAACAACCAAAACCTTTATGTAGATAACGCAAGCTTTGAATGTTAACTTAATAAAACGGGCTGAGGATGAAATCATCCATCATGTAAGAGGGACTGTAAATGACTGTTATTGCCATGTTTTCAGTTTTTTAAAAGTTGCTCATGCAACATTACACTACTCAGACACTGTTGTGTTTCCCATTACACTTCTTTTAAATGCAGAACACATGTTCACTATCTAATATCATGGGGCATTGTGATGCTTTTGTATTGTTCTGTGTACGGATGGGCCCTAATTAAAATGAAAGTTTGCAATTTCTATCTATTAAAGGGTTACTGTTACAGAAAAATGCGAAGAACTGACAGAGAGCCTGATTATATGCAACAACAATGACCAATTACGTAATTCTGAATGTCGGCAGGACCTACAACCTTGCAATGGAATGCTTCAGATATAGATGTTTCTGCCAAGAAGTTACAAATTCTAAAACATGGATGCCTCACATGCAGGTTCAACCCAGCGACATGCAGAAGATCTGTACAATCAGTACAGTAATAATAATACAGTAATAATAATATAATATGCTACAATAATTTGAATTTGTATAGTTAGTATACCCACCCTGTTAAACCAGGTGCATCTCTTGTTCATTTTGGAGCCTTGAAATTGATTGCCCTGAAATGCCAAATGTCAGTAAGATTTAGGATAGATTTAAGCATACTGGGAGGCAAAGTTCTTAGTGCACTAGTTGATCCATGTTCCCACACTCATTGGCATGCCATGTTTCTCTACATGAGAACAAGGGTGAGTCACCCTAGTGTTAGTGGTGGTAGAAAACAGTAAAAGAGAATATAGAACACCAGATACCAAGATTTGGTTTGGTGCAATTTAAACAATAATAGCGGTATTATACGGCACTGCTAAAAATGGGGTTGTGCCTGAATGAACAGCTCTCAGTTTACCAGTCAAGCTCTGACACTCATCTGTGGTCATGAGCTGAGGCTAGTGACCAAATGAATGACATTGCAGATTCAAGCAGCTAAAATGAATTTCCTGGGCTCAGCCTCAGACACAGCTTTAAAACTAAAGGCTGAATTCATATTAAAGCCAATACTCCAATTCATCAGAAGGAGCCAGTTGAGAGGATGATGGCATCTGATTAGGAGACCCCAGGCTAGACTCAAAGCTCACTGGATGGATTATAGCCTACAAAGCATTGCCACAGAGAATGTCTGGAATATGCTGCTTAGACTGCTGCCACCATGACCCAAACCTGGATAAGTGAAAGAAAACAGATGGAGGGATGGGTGGTTACAACCCTAATCCCAAGGTAGTTGAGACATGGAGTAAAACATAAATGCTGTTCACTACTCTATTCACAGTTGCTTTTGAAGCATTCCACAGCTTTTCCACATTTTGAATCAGAAAAATACAGCATCTCAGCTTTATTTGAATCACTTTTTCAAATTTCTGAAGAAACATTCATTATCTGTTATTTTCTGGAGTAAAAACACAGGTCAAACCTCTCATCCTTCCTCCCTCCTCATTACACCTCACCCATAGTTTCAGTTCCTCTCCTGCTTGTGTTTTCTGACCCAGGGTTAAGATATACACATGAAGGGGGGAGTGGAAGGCAAGAGGAAGACCCTGCCCCCAACCAGAGCTCAGCTCTAGCATGCCAAACCTCACCCATCCCGACGGTTAGTCCCAGCCACAGTGGGCCGGGATGTGGCCATAAAACCAGAACTGCTGCTCTGGTGTCCTGGCTAAAGATAGACCAGTCTGTGGTATGGCTGTGGGGAAAGAAGGCTGGGCTCATCTAACTGTCACCAAGGAACACCTTCACTTTGCCCTGCCTGCTTCTCCTGATTTCACCCATGAAAAAAACCTTAACTGTCACTGCTTTTGCACGACATGCTACATTTAAGAAATTCTCTGGATCCGTTTGGAATGTCTTTCCTAGAAACACTTTGAAACATGCGAACAGGCAGAGTCTAAGTTGGACCACCAGCAGTGTGATTTCTGATCAGCATGTTCTTTGCAGACATGTCTCCAAGAAATTATGTTTATATACAACCACTCTGTAACATTAAACATGTTTACAAGGGAAACACAAAGATTACAAATTCTATTTATGCCTAAATCTAACCACAGAACAAAGTCAGAACTCGAACCTCTGGTTTTACTCCAGCACTTGCTTCCCATCCACTCCAGCCAGCTCATTGTAACCATAGTGCTATATGTACAGTAGCATTTAATTTAGACGCACCTCTGAATATAGTCCAGGCAGCACTTATGTTTTCCTTGTAAAAATATTTACTCATTCAAATTAGATGTGTGGTCATTTTTCAACAACATCATTGAAATTTGGTATAGTGCACATTGTTCTGGGTGTATGTGGTAATGAAGTACATTTATATATTGCTTTTCTGGTCAACTTTGCCTCTCAAAGTGTTTAACACTAGTGCTGGACAACCAGCATGCCAGATGAATTATAGAAATCAAACAGCATTTTATGAACAACACCGGAACAAGCCGGAAGTAGAGCAACGTACAGACACCCACTTCTTATCCACAATTTTATGGTTATTGAAAACGACACTCACTTATTCACTCACTTCTATATTAGCTTTGATACCGATACCACTTTTCTTTTCATCTAGTGTGCTTCACTCGAAACTTTAAGGGAGCGACTGAACAATCATATAACAACAAAAAAATGAATCTACAGAACATTAAAGCAATTGAAACAGCTTTGTTTTCAAACATAGTAAAGCAGAATGAGTACAGATGAGACTGTGCTGTTATCACATGATATCGGCTCCATCGTTATTAAAGTTCAAGGTGCGCAAAAGTAGCATTACAGGTCACGACCTGATAAAAAGTCAGTAAGCTAAACAAACAGATTATCTAGTACTAGCCAACTATCTTGCAAAGAAAACGATGCCTGTGTTTCTCAAATGCAGTTGTCTATGACAAAGTACATTCCATTTTCAAAGGATTGGAAAAGAGACTGATGATCTACTAACCCTGAAATTGTGTTAAACAAACAAACGTTTGTTCTGTAAGTTACAAAAACAAAGAAAAACAATGTAAGTGTATTAGACACTAAATGAGCATGACTTGTTAAAGGTAATGTAAATTGATATATATCTGTCCTGTGTATCTGTGTATGATGCGCGTTTGCTGTGTTGAGCTGCTGAGGAAGATGCAGGGGTCAGCCAGGTTGTTGGGGGTGACACAGAGTCCACGATGCCAATCTGACACTGGGAATGTGTGTGCGAACATACATACAGGCACAAGCCTCATCTCCTAATATCAATGCAAAGCTCTGCAAACCTAAACTCTGATCCAATTAAATATTCACACATTTAAACTTTTTTTTCTTTTAGAGAAAGATAAGATTAGAGGAAGTTTTTGTTTTCAGCTGACATTGATGCTGACAGCTGGACTAATACTGTTCCCTGTGATTCATATGAGCCTCCCTTACATCACCCTGTGGCTCTGTATGTTAGTGTATCGTATGTAGTGCTGAGGTTTCAGGGTTACTTATCCAGTCATTTGCTGTCACCACAACTGGATGCATGTTTTCTTTTCCTATGATGGTGGCGGTATAAGCCCTGAACTAATTTCATAGGTTGTTTCATTTTGCTGTGGCTAAGCAACATATTAGTCTATTTTCATTAGCAGCCCCAAGAATGGATTTAGGCTTTAGTATCCTATACAAGATTGACTTCAGAGTATGTTAGGATATTAGAGTTAACATATACATGAATTTGTATAAATTGTCTGATCATTTTACCATAGCTTTTGTGTTTTTCGTCTTTTGTAAACATTAGAAAACTTTGGAAAACAATACCCCCTCAGCAATTGACTGGTAGTGTTTGGGATGCAAACATTTGTTTTATACAGTATTTTTACAGTTAAATTAAATCTTGATATTATACATACTGTATATGTCTTAAATTAAAAAGAAAAAAAGTTTGGGGGAATTTTGGTAACAATAGAATCGTTGGCAATTTTGGAAATTTTCCCTGACCTTAACCTTTGACCAAAACTAAAGTCCAGAATGGAATCTGTTAAACCAACCCCGAAAGAAAAACACACAAAAAATAAATTAATTAATTAAAAAAAAGAAGCATAACCCTGAAAATAAAGGTACAGCAGCGGATATCACAGTTTTTACTTCAGGGTCCTAATAGGACAAGATACAGTCACATTATTTCAGAGTAACAAACGTGTTTCTTAATCAGTCATCTTTTGAGACGGCACCATGCTGAAAGACGACAAATAATATATTTCTCCTGTGTCTGCTTCTCTTTCCTTGGCAGTGTAGCCACATCATGTTTACAAGAAAAACAAAAAAATTAGTATAGGAAGTACTAAAATATTGCAACCAATAAAATAAGTTGAACTTTTATGAACTTCACCATGAACACCATCCTAGGAGAAGAAATATGTAGCCTACCCATAAGAGACAGCCAGTACATCTCGTATATTAACAATTTGTAACCAACTCTGCACGTTTGGAGTAGTCGCCAGTGAATCAGGAGGCCATCCTTTTTCTAATTAAGAATTAGTCCTAACGCAAAGTTGAATAGAAGTCACTCTTTTTTACAGATAGAAACAAGGAAATTTTGGATGTATTATTAATAATTATAACAGGAAAAGCTTCTCAAAGCTTTTCCTTTCTGTCTATGTTGTCTATTTATGTCTATGATTGAAAATATTTGTCAGGTGTTACACTGTCAGGAATGAGAGACAAGTACAACTCAATTACTTGATAGTTATTATACAGAGGCCATGTCTGGGAAGAGAACACTCTGGTAACACTGGGATCAGCCTTTTATATGCTGTTTACAACAAGTTATTTACATTTGGAAATGAGAGCACTGCTGACATATTTAGGAAACTGATTTTGGCTTGGTGGGAGCTTGCATATGGGACCAATGGTAGAAACAATTTACATTATTTTCACATGGAAAGGCTCCTTATTATCTAACTTGCAAACACAATCTTATGTCTTTTGGTCTGTCTTACACTGGGCAAGAACCTCAATAAAGCATTAATAACACTATCTGGAAAGATACTGGGCTAAGTTCTTATCCGACACCATCCTGTGGGAAAGTTCCCATACAACCAGTCAGAGTAGCTATTTTCAGCAATTGAAAAGGAAAAAAAGTACAACGAAAAACTGAACTGAGGCTACTGAAAAAGAAAGCATAACATTCATCTCTCTAATGTGAGAGCATGGCCAATTATGCCTTGAAACACTATTACTGTACCTTTTAAAAAGTGAGAATCAAAGCCTTACAAACATTAAGGCTGATATGCAAGAGATGAATGCTTTATGAATCACGACACACATTAAAAACAGCAAGAGATGCTGACTCTATTTACTGTGGCCTCACTTTATATGTGTGTAGCAGCGAGCAAATCGTGAACAACAGTAGCTAACATGGGGGTGACTGCAGATAATAACTGATGTGAACTATATAAAGAAGGCATTGACTTACACATATAGTACAACGAGCATGATGCAACATGTAGCACCACAGTAAGAAGCTCAGGTCAGCTCCGTCTGATCAAAAATAGACTGAAGAGTGAATTTGCAGCCCCACTCAGGGAAACAAGTGCGAAAGCCATGGAAAACACAAGGTGCATTGTAGTATTTATGGCAAAAGATATAAGGCCCTTTTCAGCCTTTGAAAATTCAGAACTGAAGCCCAAATACTCCATCCCATCACACCAGTAAACTCCATGGTGAAAACGACAGAAAAATCTAAAGTAATGGATAACTACAAGCTAAACAGAAATGAAAACACAGTACAGTGTGTGTATTGCAAAACAGAACTAGCGTTCCACAACAGCACGTCCTCATTGCTACAACACCTTAGCAGAAAACATCCACTTTATGCTTCGAATTCGTCAAATGGAACTGAGAGGTAATGTTAATTTCACCTTTGCATAAGCATCTTACCTAAATCAGTGATTGCAAGTGCAGATTAAAGCATGTAAAGAATGTACGGGTGGATAAATTATGGCTAACGTCATATGCAATGGTTGATCAAGAATGGAAATAACGTTAATTGTAGTGGCTACCTGACGAGGTATTATGTGATACACACACACAAATATTAGCAATTGGATTTTAAAATGCGCCAATCCAATACAGCAGGTATATTAATTTTATTTGGACTGCAGTGAGTAGGGTCAGCAGATGTATACCAGTCCCCTTCGCAATAATAAATAAATGTATATTAGCCAGTATTATGCACTTTAATATTTACTATGGCCAAATAATGAATAAACAAATAATAAATTAATTATACTCCTTTTCAATAAATAACAGAGTCGTACTTTGGAGAGCTTAATACGGAGGGCTCCACCATGTTCAACTGAGCAAGTAGCTGAGTTCACAGGGAGAATTTTAAACAGGTTCATCACATGCATGCTCCCATTCTCCATGGTGGAAGATGAAGGGTTCCAGAAGATGATATCCACTTTCAATCCAAAGCCTGTGCTTATTTCGAGAACCTACTTCACAAAAATTATGAAGAAAAAGTATGAGGAAATCAAAGACATGCTGAAAAACACCCCAAAAGAGACTGACAGCATTGCTCTCACATCAGACATCTGGACAAGCGTTGCCACAGAGGCATATCATACATCACGTGACACGCCACCTTCTAGGAGAGGATTGGAAAATGGAGTCCCACAGCCTGACAAAAATACCTCTTGAAGAGAGAAACACAGCTGCAAATATTGCAGAGTGGCTTGAGGATGTTATTGGAAGTTTAACATTCCACCAGAGAAAGTCAAAGTTGTCGTCCAAGACAACGGTGCAAATGTTGTAGCAACAGTGAAGATTTTGGCAGAGAAGCATGAATGGGCATCAGTGCGGTGTTTAGGGCACACTCTGAACTTGGTTGTGCAAAGTGCTCTAAAGAAAAGCCAGACTATCTCTAAGTTTGTGGCTGCTGCAAGATGTCTTGTCAAACATTTTTTAAAAAGTGAGCTGGCCTGCACCAAACTGAAGAATAAGCAGCAGCAAATGGGCACACTATCACACATGCTTGTGCAAAACGTAAGTTGGAACAGTACTTTCCAAGTGTTGTCCAGGCTGCTGGAGCAATGATGGTCAGTGAATGCTGCATTATCTGACCCAGCAGTGACACCAAGAGGAAAACACTGCCTCGACCTCAAGCTTGAGCAGTGGAATATAACTGAGGTGCTAAGCCAGGCTCTTGACCCATTTGAATGACCGACATTTTTTTATAAGTGGACAAGAATATATTACCCTCTCTGCACTTCCACAGCTCATTCAAAGCCTCAAGAAGTCCATACAGACTCCAGTTTTTGAGACTGCACCAGTCTTGGCATACCAAACTGATGTGACGGATCAGATAACAGCAAGATGGCAAGGACTATTTGTCTTTCAACCTGAATCCCTGAACATTGTCCTACTTGCTGCTGCTTTAGATCCACGGTTTAGGAAACTTAAGTTCCTGCTTCCTGACGAAGATTTCAAGGTCCAAAGCATAGTGCAGGCCACGGCACTTGATGTCAAAAGGGAAACAAGGCAGAATAATGCAGGTGAAAGTGGGGCCCCCCACACAGCACAAGACAAGCCAGTAACATATCAGAGGAGTGCTACATAGTTTAACGAAACATACTGAGGTCATCAGACTCCAGCGCCAGTGATGAAAAGAATGAAGAGCAGCAGTTGAACGAAACTGTCAAGAAGGAGGTCTTGATGTACTTTTGAGAGCATCCTCTGTCCAGGAAGGAGCGTCCACTTTCATGGTGCAAAGCAAATACAGCACATTATCCAACATCATCAGCAACATCTACGCCATCACAGCGCCTGTTTTCTACAGCAGGAAACGTTGCATTGAAGCACAGAGCAAGCCTCTGTTCTGAGGATGTTGATATGCTCACTTTCCTCCATTGCAACCACAGATTCCTTTAAAGACTTAAGCATGTGCGCGCACACACAAACACACATACTATTTATTGTGTGTAGAGATGTTTAGGAAGGTGTATTGATAGTATTCTCAAGAATAACTGTTGTTGCATGTTGGCGTTGTATAAGAAGAAAGAAGAGGAAAAAAATTAGGGGAGAAGTTACAAAAGAACTGTATGGATGGCCCTTGTGGGACACAGTCTTTTGTTTGTTCTTTTGTTATACCTGAGACTTGAAACTGAAAGTCAGGTTGCTTTCTGAAAGGCAATGTTTATTATAATGTCTCAGTTTAAGTTTGATATATAGGTTTTTAAAAGGTAATGTGAAATGATTTTTTAAAATTTCCTTTCTGTTTTTGCACTACAGAAGAGTGTAATTATATGCTAGTGACACTTAATGCATTTTTTGTTTTTAAAGGAGGAATATTTTTTTTAAAGAGGCAGCTACCAGTGTAATGATGCTAAGAGTCAGCCAGAAAGGGCTAAGCATTTGAAATGTTTTCAGAACTTTTTTTTTAAAGCTGCAGATTCATTCTTTGATATACAGCATACTGAAGACATGTTATTACATTTTAAAGAAATAAAAATGATGTTTGATTTTAAAAGGAATTGAATTGGTTGTTTACTTTAACATTTTCTCTTTCGTGTATTTCTATTGCTCTTAAAGTAAGCTTAAATAGTTTAGCGAAAAAACTGCAGAATGTCCCAATTTTTTATCCAATTACTCGATTAATCGCCAGAATAATCGATAGAATACTTGATTACTTGATTAATCGACAGCTGCAGCCCTACACACCAGCACTTCAGCCAGACTTTCATGCCAGTGCTTTACAGGGAAACAACATCCCAAGTATTTGAGAGGTATAAAGGAAATTTGTGGTTTTGTCTGAGCTAGCAGGGTGTGCCACATAGTGAATGTCTCAGTTTCTGTCTGTAAATGTATTTTGCTCACATTCCTTATACAAAATAGTTCATTCTGAGTTAAAATTACAGGCAAAGCCTTGGGATACACTAACTTCCATTTGTTTTACTGACTTAAACCTTTTTCCTTTTGTTTTTAACCTCTGGCTCTTCCTACCATCATCCTCCTAACCTTCCTTCTAGTAAATCTGTCCCTTCTTCTCTTCAACCTTTTATCCATTATTGCTTCCCTTCTTTCTGTCCTTCATGCCAATTCAAACACCCAGAAATTAGTCTGCACTCATAGACATTTCTTTCATTTTGTGTTTTTCTTTGGACAAACACATTTGGGAACCATCTATCAAAATAAGCAGTCTTCCACTAAACTACATGGAGGAGCAATGTCATGTCAATGTCATGCAGAGATACAGAAGCATTATTATCATTATCATCGACTGTCTTCCTTATTATTAGTGCCAGTCTCTTTTCTCTGCTCAAGATCTTCCCGGACCCACTCTGGTTGAGACATCTGGGTAACACACTTCCTTCCTTTTAACGATGGTTTGGGTTAGTGGAGACTAATTAGACTATTAACTGGCTCCACAAACACATACCAGCAGGGCATCTCTAATGGTGTCTGATTTGCAAATAAAAAGCTTGTTGTACTTTAAGAATCTCTCACACCAGAGAACCACTAGTACACATGCCATTGTGGTCCTAACATGTTTCTGGTCTCATATATAAAACTCTTCCAAATTAAACAGGCAAGAGAACAAATATCAATTTCTATCACATACTGTACAGTTTGTAGTGATTACTCTAAACATAGCTTACGCAGGTACTCACACTGAAAGCTTCTCATTTAAATAAAAGATATTTGATAACATACATTATCAGTGGATAGAGTGGGTTCTCCTCTGACAGAAGGATTGGTGGTTTAATTCCCTACCCCTACAGTCAACGTGTAAAGGTGTCCTTGAGCAAGACAGTGAACCCCAAATTGCTCCCGATGCTGCGGCATCAGTGTGTGAATGGCTTTCTAACGCCAAGCTTAGATGATACTTACTACACTCCCAACTGAGAATGAATATGGGTGAATGTTATTAATGTTGTAAATTACTATGAGAAGTGAAGTCCATTTACATATTAAGAAATTGCAACAACAACAACATGAGTATTTTATTCATAGAGAGACTGTTGCAAATTTGGTTATTTAACATATGGTGTTTGCACAATTGTCTTTTTAGAAATAAGTAAATTATTCACATCAGCCACAAATTATCCCATGTTTTTTTTTACATAAACCTCATTAATTCATTTGTCACATAGGAATTTAATTGTGACATTTCAATGTGAAGAGATATTCTTTAACCATTGTGTAGAGCTGGAATCATGCTTAATTTTTTCAGTTTTTTAAAACAATAATAAATGGTGAATGGACTTACATTTAGCACCTTTCAGGTCTACTGACTCCTGAAAGCACTTTACAACATTTACAATGTCACATTCACCCAACCACACACATTCATACACCCGTAGAAATGTGGTACAATTTAAGTTGGCAGTTAGGAAAGCATTCACAGATGGCGCAGCAATTTGGTGTTCAGTGTCTTGCTCAAAGACACTTCCAGACGTTGAGCGAAGGGTTCAGGGATCGATCCACTGATCGATCCCCAACCAGAGGACAGGTCCTCAAACTCTTTAAGCTATATTACTGCAGTTATTTAATCAATAGCATTTAATGAATTGATTATATTTTCCTTGCAAATATGTTATCTGTAAGTAACTAATTATTAACACTGTCAGAAAAATGTAGAGGAGTAAAAGAGGCTCGTTATTGCTCAATAAAATGTTGTGTACAGCAGCCTAGGCTAGAAACACATGAGGGTACCTTAAAATTACATATCAGTAAAGTAGTTCTGTAAATGAGAAAACCTCCAGACCTTTAACATTTTCATAATGTTTATATTAACAGCAGTAAAAGTACACTTTACTCTCATTATTGGTTAAAAAAACCCAAAAACAAAACTGCCATTTCAGACCATTAGCATAGGATATACTGTTTGCTTTGCAAATCTTTATCAAAATATTGACACTAAACACATGGGCAGCATGACTGAGTTTAAGTCGACGTGTGTGTGTGTGTGTGTGTGTGTGTGTTTGTGTCTGCAGAGGTGATTCTGGGGAAATCCCTTCTGGCAGGGAGTCCTGGCCGTGACACGGAGCTCCACAGCAGTTGGAGATGTGGGCAGAGTGCCAGTGGGCACCACGCCAATTGCCCGCCCCCTCCCTCCCCTTCTCTTTTTCTCTCACCAACATGTTTAAAGAGCAGAGCGTTTGTGGACACAACAGCCCATGCGCACAAACGTGTGGCCTTCTCACTACTGATACTTCTACAATTAAATCTGCAATGTTGAGTATACACTCATAACACTCTTTACACACCCATAAGGAAAACTCTGTTAGGCTCTAGAATTTCACAAAATATATCATTTTAAAGAAAAAATACTCCTATATGGAGTTTGGTCACGAGGACCATGTAGTTTGACAAGGCTATACAATGCACGTGGCAAAACATTGAAATTAAATCGCTTTTTTGCCGATGAATAACTCAGTAACTCAAAATTGTGTGTATGTTGTCTAGTGTAGTGACTAGTTTTATAAAAAATCATTCAGATTTTTTTTTTTTTTTTGCAAATTCCTGATGGCATTTACTACATATGATTGAATTTTGTATCTGCTAGGTCAAAGATCTACATCAGGAAAATGATGCAAAATTTCCAAAATTTGTTATCATGGGGTGAGATTTTTGCAATCATATCCCAGTAAAAGTTCATCCAATTTAACTCTAATTTACACATACATGTGTCAAAATCTACAAAAAGTTTGATCTTGAAAGAAAAAGGTCAAGGTCACTGTGTGTGTTTTTGACAACACTATAAATCTTTTAGTAAATTTGCATACTTTAGAATTTCAATGGGGTCAATCGATGATACAACTGTACACAGTGGAATTGATATACTTATTATATAGCTATAGGTTACAATAGTCATCCACATATAGGAAGATAATAATTAAATTATTTTGTTTTATTCCTTTGTTAACTAAAAATGCATAACATTGTGTTGTTTTGCTTTTTACTCAATAATTTTAAATTGAGTAATTAAAATATTTTTATAAGACTACAAGTTAATAAGAAATTAAACTGTCATGACAGTGAAACAGGGAAAATAATTCTAAATTCTAATAACAGTACTGTTATTAACTGTTACCAAAATGCCCTGAATACTAAAGTCCACTGACAGTTTTACAGCTATAAAAAACAAGGTATCAATGAAAGATTCATGCATAATGCACACACAAACATACACACATAGTCACACAGTGTAGTACACAGTGACGATTTGGTAGCTGTGACTGAAACACATCCAGCCTGTTGTCTGCCAGTCCAACCAGCCGCTGGGACTCGGACACTTTTGTTTCCCTGTGCTGCCACTGGCTCTCTCTGATTCACATGGGGTCAGCAACAAACAATCTCTAAGTTTGGCAACGTCAGCTCAGCTTAAAACAACAGGCATTGTTAAAAGGGCTTTTGTTTACAGAAATCTACAGGTTTCAATAGGTCCCGCAGCCTTTTCCACTTTTTTTTTATTTTCCTTACCCCCTCATACTATGATTATGTTCCTCTGTATTGTTTCTTGTTTGCTGAATGTCCCCACCCCCAGTCCCTCTCTCTTTTTTACCATGTGTATTTGTAAAGGATGTTCAGGGTATTGGGAAGGGAAAGCAGGAAAGTAGATGTGTGTGTGTGTGTGTGTGTGTGAGTGCTGGAGGTGATTAAAGGTAGAGACTTATAAAAATAACATTCTTGCATAAAGCGAACCTTGAAGAATGGGCAGCAGGCAGCTTGCATTCCTTGAATTTTTCTGCAACTTGATCACATTCCGAGAATCACAGGCTGTCGGCACCTTGATGCAGATGACAGCCTTATGACATGCAAACAAGAGGGGAGGAGAGAAGCAGAGAGAGAACATAACAACATTACAAGAATGAGATTAAAAGATAATTGAAAGCAGGCAGCTGACAGGAACAGAGTGAAGATGGAAAGGCTGATTGCAGATGTTCAAAATAGCAGTGTGACTTTTTCATCTAATAAAAAGACTGAGGCGTCAGGCACATGGGCCTGATGGAGGAATACATGAAGAAAAGCACAGCTTCATCAATATAACCTGAACCTGCTCTGGCTCTGTGTTGACTTTGAGCCAGTCCTCTGTGGGAGCGCACAGATGAGTCTTTGTCCTGAATCAGAACATAAGCTCTGATTGGCTGACTGATCAGAGGTAGGTGGCTCAGACTGAGACACAAGAGAAGGGAAAGCGACTAAACTGTGCTACATTATAAGAACAAAACTAATTAGGGAAAGTGACTGTAAAGGTACCTGTAACTAGTGAATATAATTATTGATTAAACCATTCAATCATCTAACTGATTGATTGTTTGATGACTTGATTGTTGTCCATAAATAAATTGACTAATGCACCAATCCAAGGAAATTGGTCCTGCTCCAGCCATTGCTTAAACTCTAATGAATGTGCTACTTTAGCCCTGACCCATCACCGCTCTACCTTTCACCTGGAGCCAGAGCATGCAGCAGCTCATCTCCTCTGTCATCGTTTGACTTTAAAAATAGTCCACTATACATTGCACAGTGGTAACTGGTACCATTGGAATAATTCAGCCATGCATATTTGAACCACGCATAGATTCAGAGGAAGAAGAAGAGGTTGCCAACAAGTTGATGAATTAAAATGGTAAGGCTAGAATAGGTTCCTTATGTTTTCTACATAGAAGACACTGGCTGGCAAAATTACTTCTTTAGAGACTGTTATTGGTGATCTGCAGAGTAAAAGCAGAAATCTTCAGCCAATGATACTGAGTGGGTCATGATGTGTGTGTGGACTGGACTGGACACGATAATCAGGTCAAAACATGATTTTCATTGTAGGCAGTTTAAGAATTGGGAATGATATTAAATTCCTATTCTACGTCAGTGTAAAATTTAGTGTTTCTACTGTCTGCTACATTCATTCTCTCAGTTCTCAGTGGGCTGCCCACGCAGTTTTTTTTGCACCACAGCAGCTCTGCGCTTACATTACCTCACATAAAAACTGGTTCCAAAGATCCTGTATACAGATTTCAAATTTGAGGGTATAGAGAGAACCTGAGAGTTTGCATCCAAAGCTGCTCACAGCTGAGGATGTTGATCAAGCTTTAGTTTGTTTGTTTTTTTTATTTCAATTTTGTTAATGAGTTGTCACAGCTGTGACAAGTCAACTAAAAACTGAGACCAGAATATATATTGCAGATATTTGATCTGGTTGTAATTTGTATTGTATATAGGTTGTGAAAATTTTGAATTTTGACAAGTTTATGAGTTTTTGAGAACTTCTGAGTTAAGAATTAAAGTCTGTTTCGTTTCATCAGTTCATCCTTAATTTCAAGAGGAGGTTGGTGCCAAATTTGAGGACATTGCCTAAAGCTTTTCCTGAGATATTGTGTTCACAAGAATGGCTATGTAAAAACATACAATCACCCCAAAAATATTGCCTCCAACTTGTACCAGTATGGAAGCAAAAAAGAAAAAAAGCATAATTCACATCATTAGCAGCTTGAAGGATATCAATCATTATTCAGACACACAGAAACATGTGTGGTCATGATAACGAAGGAACATGCCGCCCAGTGCAAAGCTGCAGTTCCCTGATGTGTTTTAGTGACTTTACAAACACATTATTCATACTTCATGACTTACCGTCATGAATTTATCTTCCAAAGTCTTCAAAGAAACACTGCAGTTTCAGGCAGGATTACAAAGCCTCTGAAAGGGATACGATCATAATAGAGTCAATAGAACACAGGTTAGCGTCTGGGCAAAAAGGCTACGTTTCTCACATATATATGCGGTAAGGATGTGTCGTATACGACACTGTTGACCCTACAGTCAACTTGTACAGTGTCCACTATGTCAAATGTTCTCATCAGTGCTTGAGAATTGGTGTAGAGACAGAGTCACAGGAAAAGTTCAGCTTCACCTACACAGTGCACACTTAGTTTCCAGATACACACAATAACAGAGTTCCCTTTTATTAGCAAATATTAACACAATAACACCTGAGCAGTTTCATGGTACAAATCAGTGTCTCTCTGACACTCTCCAGGTGACACGAGACATCAGGAGGGGCTTCGAGCTGAGTGACAGCTATTGTTAGCTCTGCTTGGCTCTCTGTAAACATTCAGATATCTAATAACTAAAGCACTTCTGATGAAATCTGATGAATAATTAGTTAGGTGAAAAATGACCAAGCACCAAAGCTGACATTTCATTTGTTTGCTTAATCTCATTCATCTATGAATCTATTGTAAAATAAAAAGTAATTATTACTACTCATCCTTTGCTTTAGTGCTTCTGTGATTTCGCTGAACTGTTTTCCTTCTATACTTGTGACTCGTACTGGGACCTTTCTTCATTTTAAAGTGTTAAACTTGCTACATGTGAAAAGACTGATAGTCTAATGAATGAATAGAATGATTACTTTCATTAAGGTCATACTAAAAATCCCTACTTGTACTAGTATGTACTTTTTTCATATCACATCCAAGAAAAGAACAATGTCCTTTTTTTGGGGGTATTGTGGAACCCTAATTCCCATGGGTTCCCATGAGTCTTACCATGAGTCCATTAGTCTTTTTCTTTTACTTCCATGCTTTTATTTTTGTCTTCATTGTTTCGTTTTTGTATTATTGAATTATTAGTCTCCTTTACAGGCCCTTTTTTGGCGCCAGTTTTTAAAGCAACTATGCAATAATATTTTTATCAGTAGTAGCTGTCATATTTACATGAAAACTCATGTAAATGTTCTCAGTGAAGCGTAGTATATACTGTATTCTCCAGTATTATCTGACCTACTATGACCTGCATGCAAGCAAGAAGAAAGAAGGAATGAGAGAGAGAGCGAGAGAGAGAGAGAGAGAGAGAACTGACAGTGAGTGCATACAGAGAGAGTGTTGAGCTCAGGAGTTATTCATTAACAAGTTTTAACACAGCACTTTCCGTCTCTTTTCTTCCAGCCCCCAGAGAATAAAACTCACACTCATTTGAATGACTGGGATGCCAGAGGGTGGTCTTCCACCTCACTACCTCTCCAACACTTTAAATTTGTGTGTGTGTGTGTGTGTGTGTGTGTGTGTGTGTGTGTGTGTGTGTGTGTTTGTGCACACACAGGTGGGGGAAATGTAAGGATTTCTGTCAGAAGCAAGGGCTTTGTCTGAGAAAGGTTTAGGTTTCAATTGGAGGCTAAAATAGTAAACAGATTTGCAAGCATCCACACTGTACACCCATCCTCGGCCCCTCTGTGCATATTAGCACCCCTCCTGGTCATGACGAAAACAGACCAACCCAAGTACTCCACATTCTTTTAGCGTTCCCTTGCACGCCATGGTATCACTATAATAAATAAAATAAAATATAACATTAAGCACTGATTAATCAGTCAACGTATTGACTCTGTTCTCGGTAGCCATGCTGCCATCTAGCTGAGAATGAAGGGAGACCGACGGGCCATCTTGACTTCTTCAAACCAACAATCAAGCCTGACTACCTCTTATGAAAATACACAATTTTAACATGAAATTTTGTTTATTGATGTATACATAAAAGGTGACAAAAGATGAGTTAAGTACCTAAGTTTGAGTAGCCAGAAGATACCTGACAAAATTACTTTAAATGTGCCTGCAGTAAAAAATTACATTTGCATCTTTTTTCATGTTGGTATTTGGTAATGACTAATACTAAAGATGTAACTGAGCCCAGCCACAGCTGCTAAGAAGATAAAGTGCTGTTAAGGAACAACTGGAGCCAGACACATACTATTCATGTCAGGAAAGTAATGGAGAAGAAATGAAAGGTTTTCTGGTTCACAAGAAAACACTTGCAGTCCTTAGTTAGTTTATCATGTTTCTTTTAACACGTCCGTCTCTCTCTCTCTCTGCTCTGGCCTTTCACAGCAGATGTTACTTAGTACTTTTTCTACATATTTCACTTTACTGCAGTAGTTTTTCTCGCTATACCTTGGATGAAGCAGGTATCCATGCATTTCTTCAGTGTTGTCTTTTATGCAAAAAGTCATCACCCCCATCCCCTTATATTTGTGTGTTACTGTGTATTGTATAATTTCTCTCAAATTTCTCTCAATTGTCAGATTCTTTTAACTTCTTTGGATCAAAAACATTTTTCAGGTAATTATTGATCAGATAATGTCCTTGGAGCAGTGGATGGACTCAGAGAGTTGAAGTCACTTTAACCCTTTTTAGGCAGTGATCATCCAATATTGTGGCAACAAAGTCCCCTGTCTACACTGCCTTTGCTTATTTACACAGAACACCACAAGACCATCATAACACCACCTCACCAAATGATTTTACATAGTGAAACAGTGTGCTGCTATAAAAGAGCAGTGTCAAGTGTAATGCAGCAGTATCAGAGTCTTGTGTGACATTCCATGTGTTCATTGAGCAGCAATTTGAAAAAAATGGAATAATATGGTATTAGGAATGATTTACCCTTCCTGTTATGTGGCAGATGATCTCCCCTTCTGTTGTCCGCTTAGTTTTTCAAATATTTCCTGTTGTTATTCCCCTTAGTTGAGTTAGCTTTTAACTGCTGCTAGCTGCTTCCAAATCCTCCAAACTTTGCGCTCAACAAAGTGTCACAGCCTTGTCTCGTTAATATGCCTCGCCGACTCAGTGCTGCTACGACCTCCGATGCTGTCTTGATATCCATTATGCCTCTATGACGTTTACACAGACAGCAAGGTGCACCAGAGTCAAAAAATAAACATATCAAACAGGCTGCATAAAAAGGGTTTTTGACTTAATTACACACACACGGGTTTAGGAGGCTATCCATGTTAGAATATTCCATTAACTTTCATTATTTGTGTACAACTTAACCCTAGCCATAACCCCTAAACAAGTATGCCACAAATAACATTTTGTAGGATTAGGACCAGTCTATGTCCCCCATGAGGACTAGCCCAGAAAAAGTCTTCACAGATAACAAAAATGCACACACAGTCTTTGCTGCCCAGAAAGTGACTTGCTGAAAAAATGAGACCATCCAACCAAAGCAGGAGAGTGAAGAGGAGTGAGATGATGGGATCGGATTGGCCAGGCCACATTGGGGTGGGGGGAACTAGAGAGGGGAAGAAAGGGGAGGGGGGTGAGTAGCAGGCAGCGAGGCAACATCACGTGACCAAGTCTAGCAGAGAGCGTTATAATAGGCCCCCTCTCGGAGCAGAGAGGCAGAAGCTGGATGTGAACCAAAATCCCTCTACCACACACAGGCTGGTCATTGTTGGCTATTCACTGGACTCCATCTCAGGGCACTTTATCATTCAATTAGGACAGCTTTCACACCCCACACAACAGAAAAGAGGCCTTCAATCAAACTGAAAACTTCACACTGGCCCTGGAGGGGACGCAGAAGGTGTACTCGCAGTTACCCCACTTTCATTTTTCCTTGTTCACCAAGAGAAAGAGAAGGGGAAAGAATGGATGGACAGATGTGAGGAGAGAGGAGAAGAGAGGAGGAAGTCCCTTTGAGTACCATTACACGTTTGCTACCATGTGTGTGTTTATAAACCTGAGGGAATGCTTTTGAGAGGGTGAGGGGGATTAATTTGGTAAGTGATCGTGGAGGAAAGAGAAACTGAATGTGTGAGGAGAAGAGGGAGAGATTCAAAGCTCCAAGAAGAGAATGGCACAGAGGAGAATACTTGAGGAACTAATGAGAAGGAGAAGGACGCTGGAGAAAAGAGCAGAACAGGGGGGGACAGCACTGTGGGGGACCCGATAAAAACACGAGTGAGAGGAATGGAGTAATGAACAAGTTTGAGAGAGAAAAAAAAACAGAGAAGCGAAAAGGTGATGACAGATACAAAATGAATGTGAGCATCGTGCTGTTTAGGGTTATTTTGGTGGTCAGAGAAGTCATGAATGCAAGTTTCCAATACAACCCTTCTTTCTCTTAAATTTTCAATTAGTTGGAATCATATGAAACATCATCTTGAATATAAATAAATTCCTGAACATAAGACAATGTTTTATTAGTAAATATAATATAAATTATGTGTGTATATGTGCATCTATAAATAACTTCTTTCCTCTCGTAACAATGATCAGGTGTCCAAATCCATTTTGACTTTAGTTTTTGTAGTCAATCAACAAATAAACAAATACAGATGTTTCACAGGAGGAATTATAGCTGTTGAGAATTAATAGGAAAGGTTTAACAACTCCTTGTACAACAAACCATTTATTAAAAAGGAAAAACTTTTTTTAACTTGTCATTATGAATGAAATATATATTGCACATTTAAATGGTTAAAGATGTTTTAATCGGTTCCTTTAAAGCTTAAATTTTCAAATTTTGTTCCCCTGTCTATATGTACCTATTTCCCCTTACGACCATTTTTTACTTTTAATTTTCTGATGACCTTTAATGAATTACATTATTCATTCATTATAGTTTGGGGCAAGGGCCAGTGTGGATGATATTAAAATTTTGATGTCTCATATGGAGGCACACTGTATATACAGAATAGTACAGAATTCTGCATGGTTTCTTCTTTTGCCATAGTTTTGCAGCCATATTTTATATGAACCCCTTATGATGGTTTGGTGATGATTTGTGATACTTTAAGACTTTTTCAGGACTTCTGGATTGCTTTCACTTTTACTTAAGTATGACTTTGGGGTACTTTTACAATACTGCACACAGCCAAAGAGGAGCTTACTTCAAAAAGTTTGATTTCAAAAATTTCATGGCAACTATAGTGGCTATGGAAGCAATCAATGTTTGTTCAGTTATTTATTATTGATTACTTTCTTCATTCATCACTCAGTCAAAAGTGAAACACAGACAAAGTCCCGAAAATAATTCATGCTCATCGTTACTATTATTGTGATTGGTTACCATGATATGGGATTATAATGTAACAGAGCCATAGTGGAAATTTAGTGTTAAGCTGATATTATGCACTATAGCCGAGGAATGCATCACTTCAGGCAGTCTAGTGTGCACATGAAAAGATAGGATCGATGCATACCAAAGTGTTATTGAGATTCCACGTGTGACTCAGCGCAGATATAACTGTAACGGCTGCATCGTGGACCAGTTCTGTCTGGCCGGAGATGCTGGGTAGTGAGTCAGCTAATGGGACGAAACCTCATCTATGCAGAGGGAGTGAGAGTAAGTCCTGACTCACACACAGTCAGCTACAGTTGCAGTGACAGATGATGTCGCTGGTCCTGATTCAATTAGGAGCAAGTGGGAAGGGAGAAGGAAAAGTCGGGAGAAAGCAGAATGTATTCACAGTGTCTGATGACACGCCCCCACTTCCTTCCTCCAAAGTGATTTTTAATCATGGCTATGCCACAACACCCTGCTCAACAATCCCCTACTCACTAAATAATGGCAAGCAAACCCTCAAACTCCCTTGGAACACAAAAGAAATGTCTCCACTGCTCATGCAAGTCCTCACTGCCCAAGATGCAGCTAGGAAGATGGGTAGGGAAAATTGCTCTAAATATATATGAGAAGAAATTGTAATTGTTGAGTCAATGGATGTATCCATAGCTGGAGCATATACCAGTTGCAAAATAAAAAATTCTCCACAATTTTCTAGTCAAATAACCCTGTCATACTTTGTCTATCATCAACTATCTCCTGGTGGGTTGGTCAAATGACTGTGATTGGCTTAATGGCCATTCTAACTTGACATCATGTGTGAAGACTTCTGTGTATGCATCAGTGGGAGATGCACAAGGGGAAAGTTGAGTTTTAACACTTGAGAGTCCAAACATGACAAGACTACTTTTGTTTTAATTCATCTGTAATTATTGTTTGGTTACTCACAATTACAGTCATGACTTCAGATCTTAATGTCTCCTTTCTACGTAGTAAACATAACTCATCGTCTCACCCAGTGGTGCTCAAACTATAACCTGTTAGATCAATATTTCTTTTCAGAAGAAATACAGATTAGTAGATATCAAGGTAACCAGTAAGTTATATTTGATATTATTTGCAGCAAACATATCAATATCAGTATCTAAATTTGACATTTGACATTTACACAGATACAAATGAATGTATTTTATCTGCAATCTGCAACAGAACAAACCACAGACACCATACCAATAATCACCACCAAACAAATAATCTTATTACGAGAATCAGATAATGTCCCTCATCAAGTGGCACAGACACTTTGCTGTGCTGTAACTAACAATTAATAAGTTGATTATATCATAAATTGAATAAAAATGCAGTCTACAATAAGAACGATCATGGAAAGTCTTCATGCAATCCTAAACAGAAGGAACATCCTCCTTTTGGAAATAACATATCCAGCAAAATATTTGGGAAATTAATTATTGTTGATTAACAATTTATTTTCTTTCATAATTGATTTTTTGGCTGATTATTGTGTATATTTGATGACTTTTTGGATATACATATGTGTAGTATTTTTGTTTTTAATCTCAGAGACTAAAAAGGAAGTTCTGCTTTGTTGTTTCCCAGCTGCCAAGATACATGTTACATTATTGCAGTTAGATAAACTTGATATATTCCGCTGCTTTAAGACAGGAAAATCATGGATGCACGATTCCCTTTGTGTGCAGCAGCAGGAGACACAATAATTTGACTGGTAAAAAGTTTTTTTCTGAAAAGTTAAACCTCAACAAATATGTATTGAAGCAGATCATTTCTTTTGTAAAAAAAAAAAAAAGAAAGAAAAATCATATGCAGGATTGAAGATATATATAATATATTAGTACAGTTTTCATCTGCAACCACTCAAAAATTAATAATAAATTAATGAAACTAATTTTGAAAATAAATTTCTGCCTACAAATCTTGTTTTAGAACACAAATGTCAACATTACTAGTGAAGACTGAAAGTTTCATTCTTTGTCAAGCACATCAGTTACTCTCTTAGATAGCAGCCTTGTCTTTTGAAATGTTAAAAGTGGAAGTTCCGTTCTGTTTCTTGCTGATCCAACCTTTAGTGTGTTATCTTTTTGTGCACATACAAGTTCTGCTAAGTTGGAAACGCTGGCTTAGTTTACTTTACTTCCGTGATTTCATTACATTACTGTGTCTGGTACAAAATGCAAGCCATACATATATACTGACACCAGGAAGAATTTTGCTTGAGGTAGCACCACGGCGAGGAGATGTTTTGTACTGCAAGGATGAATTTACATTGAACAACTGACACAAATGTTTACAGCTGCTCAGGTAGCTATTCTACCTGAAGCCTGGTTATGGTAAAGACTGTGACATTACTGACACACACACTGAGCAGTTGACTGATTACAACTGAGTGGGCCAGCGAACCAATCAGTGCAGACTGGGCTGTTTTTTGGAGGGGGGCTTAAATAGACAGGAGCTGAAAGAAAGTGTTGGGGTTTTTTTTTAGCTGGTGAGGGCATAGCCTTGTTGCCTGCGACATTCTTCTGTACAGCTTCAGAAATTATGCAGAAATGTTTAGGGTAAAAAAAAATGACAAAATGCATTGAGACAACCAGGTAAAATTACAGGCTCTGATGGCATGCCCCTCAGAAGAGAAAGTGATGTGTTTGACTTTAAAAAAAATATATATTTATTAATCAAAACACTGTATCAGTAAATTAAATACAATGATATATAGAAATTGCACAGAAATGGATTTCATTCCTAAAGTCAAAGACAAAACAAGATGACAAAAAGTAGTTTGGAAAATCACCTAACATGAATTAGTATTTTTACAAACTGCCATTGCATTTTGGGAGATAGTAGTGCATCACTGATCATTTCAATCTGAAAATAACAAGAAGCGACAGAAAATATGATATGGCAACATCTAACTTTATCTATAGAATTGCTGCAGAAAATTTGCATGGACAAGGCCTTTGGCATGCCAAATGCTTCCTTTTAAAGCATCAAACTAAATGAGGTGTCCTGGAAGCTAGAAAACTTTTTCAGGCATGTGTAGCAGTAGAGAAATTCTCAGTTAAGTAAAAACGGTTTTATAAACTGCTGTTTTCAGATCAAAAATAAACTATAAAGTCTTTCCTTTATATATTTTCTAAAACTGCGTTCATATGACAACGTTGTGAAAACAATCCGCGTGTACACGGATCCGCAAAAATGAGTGAAAAGGCTGTGTATGCATACCAGGCCATTAGCAGTGTAACTGTGTAATGGTGCACCACAGACAAAGACCACACGCCTACACATAAAGACACTCTTCTACAGAGCGATGAGTAGAAGAAGCAAAAGAAGCCATCAAGAAGATATAGAGTGGGACTGATTATTTATCCCATGTAATTTATGCATCTCCACTGGTACCAGTAATAGTGCTGAAGGAGCATTAATAAATTCAGTGGAGCAACACAAATGTAGCTCAGTAGTCTGCCATTGTTACTATGGGGGATGTGATGTCATCATCCCCACAAGATCCACATACTGCCAGTTTACATGGCGAAGGTTGTAGGGGTGGCATTTACAAAGATTTCACTCTCGTACATGGCTTCAAAATTTGCATTTTCAGGCCCCCTAAACGCCATGTTCATGTAAAAGGAAGGGTTAAATCGGGACATAGATGACCATTTTCTGTTGAAAACATTTATGTGTAAACAGACCCTCATTTTTTAACTTTTGAGCAGATATACGCGAGTCCAAGGTAAAGATTCAACCTCTATAATCCCATGATGAATGGGCACCCTGTTGGCAGCTGAAGAAGAGCTCTAAAACAGAATCAATTGATGGGCTTTCCAGTGAGATTACTGTATTTTAACTGTAAATGATGAAAATATCACCAAGTTTATAAACCTTATTAGCTCACTTGTGTTTCCTACTATGACTTAATCTGAAGTGAAATCATCTTTGAGGCCAACAGACATTCCTCTATGCCCAAGTCAGTGAGAAACCTAAGGTTAAGTACAAGTCTATCAGTGTCTGAGAGACGACCCCCAAAACCAACGGTGTGTTTACTGCAGAGAGGGAAAAGCCTATTAATAAATCTGTTGCCGACAGCCTGGCGGAAGTGGCCCGGGGGCTGTAAACGCGGTCTAGAAGTGAAGGATGAAGGGCAAAACAGACATGGATAGATCGAGTGTAGGAGAAAAAATGGAGTGAAGAAAGAGAGAAGAAACTGAGAAGAGAAAGAAATGAAGATACATGGAAATGGAGAAAGGAGGGAGGGAGGGAGAGAAAAGGGAGAGGGTGAATGTGTGTGTTGCGTGGTGTAAACCATGGGTGCTGGCTGATGGATGCATGTAGGTTCTGAAAAGCCACAGCTGCCCTATTCTTCCTAGAAAAATATCCACAAGGAAAAGTGGCAGTATGTGGTTTAAGCATCTAGCATCCTCATATTATTTTGACCAGTATGCTGCAGGGCCAGTCAGCATATGTGCTGGTCCAAAAAGAGAGTGAAAGTGAATAAATGGCAGCATGTGTTCCCATGATTAACATTGTTCTTATGCATAATAAAAATTAAAACATGAAGGTTTCACCTACATTAATTGAACTAACCTTGTAAATATCTCTGTGTGTGCAGTGCTTGTGTGGGTTTATCTGCACTGCATAGTCATGCATATGTTTTCAATCAGTCAGTTACACAGTGAAGCATGATGTTTCTCTGTCACAGCTGCCAACAAATTGTAGTTCATGTTCAAAGTGATATATTTGTTATTAAAAGTGAATTCTGTCAAATTTTTAAGTTAACCTTTCACAAAGCACATATATTTTCAAAGTTAAAACCAGTATTGAGTTTGGACCCTAGGACTTTTTACATAAAAAAGGCTATTCAATTGAATGGTGTTAGACCAGTGGAAATGTCTGAAATAAATTGCTTTTTTCATCACTAAATCAAATCAAATTAAATTTTATGCGTATAGCCCAAAATTACAAATTACAATTTGTCTCAGTGGGCTTTTACAAACTGTACAGATGACACCATCTGCCCTTTGACCCTCAAAAACTTAAAAAAAGCCCTGAAAGGGGAAAAATAAGAAACGTAAGGAAGGGGCAATATTTTCTGAACTTTCCAATGTTTACAAACGACAAGTGAGTTTGTAAATGTATTCCAAAGCATTTATTCTATGCTGCGGTGAACTGCTAATGTACTGCTTACCTGGGAATCAATCTGCACAAATTGTCAGGGTCCAGTAGTGTTCATGTGTCTCTTGTTAGGGTCAATCAGTGTTTCCCGCCTTATTTTGAAATTCTGTTGTGTCTTATTCCCCATGTCCTGTCAAGTCTTGTCCCTCAGGTGTGTGTGATTGCTTCTCCTCTCTAATGTGTTTCACCTGTGTCTAATTGTCTACCCCTTCCCTTGTGTATTTAAACCCTGTGTCCCTTTCCCCCCGATCATCGTTTCGTGTCTCGCCTACTGACTTTGCTTTTCCCTTAACTGTACATTTGCCATCTAGTTAAATTTCCTGGTGTTGACATACTTTCTGAGTAAGATGATTTTGATTAAGAACCTCCCTGTGTGCCTCTGCATTATTGAATCCTCCAGAGTCTCTACCTGATACAAATGTTGTTTGGGCAAAATTTATTGAACAAATAGGGCTTAGCTTAAAAACTACTAGAGTTCTCCTTTAAAAAAATGGCACATAGTGATGTTTTGCATATGTTACTTCAACTATACTTTATTCCAAATAAAAATGCTATTGCTGTAAGGCTGAAAAGTGACATTACTCATAAGTTTATTGTACGCATCAATAAAGTAATTGACTTTCATGTAGAAGTGAAAACAATTCTACAACTTTTTTAACTTTATATTTTGGATGGTGGATTAAGTCTATTTAGTATTTTCTTAAGAGTGTAACAATTACAGGGTAATTGTTTTTCAAAAGGCCTATTGGGGCTGTTACTTTTCCCAGTAGATAGTGTCGTGAGCAATTTTCTATATATATATATACTTCAATATAAGCATTAGTAGTAAAGTGCACAGTAGTCTCAAGCTTCCTTTTTTGAAGCAGTACCCATGTTACATCTTTTATGGTGACTTATCTTTTACAGATGAAAGTAGCCTACATTATTACTGTCATTTCAAAGAAAAATTAAGTACAGAAGAAAACGTAGTGCTGGGTACTGGTACTTTTAAGTCTCAGCACTTATAATGAAAATGTACTGTAATATTTTCAGCCAAAGCCTAGTGTGAGAAAGACAAGTTACTTCTTAGGTAATGCTAATGTATTCTCCAGAACAATGTGTGCTAAACACTAAAACATCGTCACCACCCAAAAGAGCTGAGGTTATACCGGAATGAATATTAAATGCACAGCTTTAGCATTATTTCACTTGATTTCTTATTGTCCCTTTCTTCCTGTCCCTTTCTATACGCTTCACTTGCCTCTCTTACATTCTTACATTTTTTTCACAGCCATCACACAGCACATCCAGCATCTCTCTCCTATTCATTGCTCTGAGTGACAGAAATCACCAGCGTCTACAGCCTTTTCCTGCTCCGTCACTGACACTCAAAAAACATGTTTAACAAATGTACACTATATGTGAGTACACAAAAAGTGTAAAAACACAAACTGCACCCCTTACACTTGCGCACACACACGTCTTCTCCAATGCCCTATATTGTTTTCTACTTCTCAGGCTCTTGAACTTGATTTTTTTCCTCCTGCTGTTGTAAGAAAAGAACAAATACTGCAATCTTGCTACCCTTTCAGCAAAAAACATCTATTCTAGCACAAACTCAAAGTCCCTGAACCCTATCTCCTCTGAACCCCCTCCCACCTCATCCCTGCCTCCTAAGGGTGAAGAAGTATAAAGACAGGGATGAGAGCTTTTCCGATTCTTCCCTGGTTATTAACTACCATTTGTCCCCTCAGAGGGCTGTCCCTCCCATTAACCCAACTGATGCTCTTGTCTCATAGAAATCAGCCTTCTGTTGCTGCTGCCACCACCATCTTTGCTGGCACTACTACCACTGCTGCCCGCAGAGGTGCAAAGAATTGTGGGGGATTTTTCAGAAGAGAAAACCTACCTTTAAATTCAAAAACAGCTTGCTCTCTCTCTGTCTCTCACTTTCACACAACAAGTTTATACTCACGCATTACATGCACGCACACACACACACACACACACACACACACACACACACACACACACACATCTACCATATCACAAAAAGGCATATGTGCAGGCTCTCACGGGCAAACACATTCGCTCAATCACAAAGGCAAACATGAAACGTGCTGCCTCTGACCGCAGGGGCTTGGAAGTAATGTAAGGCAATGTGTGGAAGCTGCTAATAAGAAGCTAGCTTAACAGACGCGGCAGACAACATTTGTTTGGGTGCCAGAAAAACACAAATCATCAGTATTTATTAGTCTGAAAGAAATAACATCAAAATCCTGGGTCAGTTGTAATTTAAGTTCCATGACTTGATCGTTTCATCAACAGAAACAAATTAAAAGTATGCAATCTAACTGTATAACTACCTTACAAGTTTTCTTTGGTCATGTGTTCATTGAATTGTTTTTTTTTAGAAAAATAATATGAAAAGAAAAGAAAATAGAAAAAAAAAAAAAATCATCTCTGATCTTTGAATGTCTGATTGAACTAACTGCAAAAACACCCACTTAATGTTCCATGTGTTTGTAGAGGAGATTTAATCTGTTGACGCCCGTGGAGCGGGTCCTTCACTAAAATGGCTATTTAAGTCAGAGAGCAGCAAACATCAACACATGGGTTTAAACTTGCATATCGACTGGCAGCAACAAAGGCATTGTCTCGTGACAAACACTTCCATTTCCTTATTATGTAGCTGTAGGCCTGGATAAAACATGCTTCTCTCAGACCTGCTGTAGGGTTGGAGGGAAAAACCCACCTAAATTCTCTTCGTCACACTTTCTGAGGGAGTAGAAAACCTTCAAAGCCTTTGTGTATATTCTTGTATTCTGCACTGAGTTCATTATTTAAATGCCTTTTATTTATCATTAAATTATTGTATGCCTTTTTCTTTAAACAATGATTATCTGTAAACTGTGTGCGTCACTCTTACTGGGCACAACATTCATTTCTTTTGAATATAATCAACTGAAACATGTATGTCTTAAAAATGGCATACAATTGTGTCATGCATGGCAAAACTATTGGGCCAGTGCTTGTGTAATAGTGGTATAGCTTAAATTAATCAACTACTCTGAAAAGGTTTATGACGGTAAATCAATAATTTTGGACATTTGGTGTGGACAAAACAAGTGCTTTGCACAACTTAATTTGGGCTGGAGGGCACTGAAACGTGGAGTTTCACTTGGTTGACACTTTACAAACTAATCAATAAATAGTGAAACTCACCCTGTTTTGACTTTGAAGATTTATATGATTGTAAACTGGTGTCATTGTGACACTCAGTGGGGCAACACCATGTTTGACAGAAGAGGTAATACATAATGCAATGACAATAAAACACCACAATGCAAGTAGAGTTGAAACAAATTAATTATGAATTATTTCACCACTCATTTTCATAATTATTTCAACGATTGTTAATCTCTAAAATGTGAAAACAATGAAAAAAAAAATCTTATCACTGTTTCCCAGAATCCAAAATGCTTCCCAAACTCTAAAACTATTCATTTATAATCATACATAACAAAGAGAAGCAGCAAATCAACTGAAGCAGCTGCAACCAGCAACTTTTGTTGTCTTAACAAAATCAATTATCTAATATGTAAACAGTTGCCCAGTGGCTTGGTCAATTAAATGTGGCAGCGCTTGTAATAATAGCTAGTCAGTAATGTTGGGTTTTTGATCAATTGGTCAAACCAAGACAAACTTCTGTACATTGAAACAGCTATTTTTCTCTTTCTCTTTTTGGCATTTTACAATCTAAGCAATACAATGGGAAAATGTTACCAATGTGCACATATGTGAAGACTCCTGAACAACCACAAGACGTCTGCTTCCAGGTTAGCCCTGCTGTCATAAACAAACATCCAAATATCACCAAGTTTATCCTCAGTTCAACAACAAAAAAAGTTAAGAATAACTTAAAGAAAAGAACCAACACAATTGTGAAAGCATGCTGAAAAACCAGAGTGCAGTAAGCTGCTGTGAGCTCGTTCAGCAGAAGGTTTGGTTCATTTCATCATTGACATTAAATGTGCAAAAAAGCACAAACATGCAGCCAAGTCTGCTATCAACAAGTGTATAATGTGAACCCCCACAATGTGACCCCAACCCCCCCTTTAGTGGGTTCTTGGTTGTTATTTAGCCGCTTCAGAGGGAAAACACTCTCTCAATCTCACACACGCGCGCGTGCGCGCGCAACCAAGAGACACAAAACTTCCGATCAGCGACAAACACACAGAGGCCGACACGTTCAGTCGACAACAATGGCTCCAGGTGTTTGGTGGGGGGCATCAGACACAGATGGTTTATTCTTAAAACCACAGTCGTGTGATGCACACACAGAAATCAACTTCCACTGAAGTCCCAGGCTTCTCCTCCCGTAAATGAACACACACCGCGGGGCGACCTCTCTGCCTCCCCCTCCTCCGCAGCGGTGTGCCACTTGATAAATATTCGGGAACTTGCTACAAACTCACCAGTCCGGCGAAAACTTGCCAAGAACATCAAACGCCACCAGCGAGGACCGCCGGACAAAGTGCGTCGTGTGGAACAAACTTCACAGCTCCGCGTCTGCAACATATTTGTCGACCAAAAAACAAGTCTCAGGGGGGCAACTGGAGGCGATCGGGTAATTTAGAATTAATAGCCATGTCCTTCCGCGCTGCTACAACCAGAAAAAATCAACAAAATTAAGCCCGGTCCGATTGCGCGACAGTAACAACACATTCATAACAACTGAAGTGTCATGCACATCGGTGTGTCAGTCAGCAACGGCTGCTAAAGTTCTATTAAACACACAAACGCACACTAGCGCGACGAGCAGCCGCATTATGAGCTCTGGTGAAAAAAAAAAAAACGAACAGTTTACCCACCAAAAAGTTTCCAGCACTGCATTAGTCAATTTCACATGGAGCCCCGGTAAGCTTCCATCTCGGACCGGA
>KV751327.1:1563147-1579475 GCA_001698575.1 Mola mola
ATATGTTTGTGCAGAGAGAGTGAGTATGTGGGCTGGGGGAGCAGTCTTCAATAATGCTGCCTTCACGTACTGCTCGTTGGCTCATATTTAACGTGTGTGTGTGTGTGTGTGTGTGTGTGCGTGTGTGTTAATGAACGGTAACCCGTTCTGACTGATTTTACAGATATTGACATTAGGCTATGTTACAGTGTTTGACGTTTTAGCTCGGTTGTCAAAAGTTTGAAGAAAGTTATCGTTGAAAGGCTTTCACAGTCTGGGTTGCTGTAAAACCAGGCAAAAACACAGCATCGTGTTAAAGTCAGAATTTATCAATCACTCCCTCGTAATTGTGGCATTTCCGACGGAAAATGAAAGCATGAAGAGTCATTTTTGGACCGTCCAACAGCAGGAGAGCCGCTTAGAAAATAGGCTACCAGTTATATGGGGGAAAAGCTTCTGAAATCACTGCAAAGCTGTAAACTGATGAAAATATTATGGTAAGATGACATGAAGTCTGACGTTTTTTGTCCTCAAGCTAAATTTTATTTTTTGATGCAGCCCAGGTGAAATTAAAGTAGTATAACAATTAATAGAGAGCGAGAAAACAGGCTTTCTGGGCAAAGTTGTTTAATATTTAAAAATAAAAATGTTAATTTAAAGTTATTACTAACAAATTTTAGGCTATTTAATCACCGTTAACCCAATTCTTAAGCATTATGCAGGCCATCATTTATTATTTATTAATTATTTAAAAGGTTCAAAAAATGGTCAGATTCAATATTCAAACTGAGAAAGATGGCACAATTGTATGGGATTAAAATGTTCAGTATCTCAGTAAGTATTAAAGAATTAAAATGATTTTTTGTTAAATTGCACCCTGAAACAGGAAATATTGTAAACATTTGATGAAATTGTTGCAAGCATTCATTTGCATTTTGTTAAAATTAAGACTGATCACGTACTACTCTTCTCTGAAAACTATACATCAGAAATTGAAGCTCTGTCATTAGAAACTAAGTGTAAAAGATGAGTGTGTCAACAATTTTCAAGTGACTGAATTGTAAATAACTGAAGATGGCTGGTTCTTTTTATATGATAACTGGAGACTGCCATTAGAGCGACAGTGATGTCTTCTTGTACGGTACACTTGGATTAAGATTTTATTTTTAATGTTGGGACCATCACAATAGAAGATGTATTGATGAAATTTTATAGCTATTAGTTTAAAAATAAAATGATTGAGTATAAAGCAGCATCCCCTCTGATCAGTCCAGTGGGACAATTAGATGGATTTTATTTGCTACAGCTTGGTCTTGCAATAGCGTGTCACTGATGGATTTACAAATGATTTGCATTTATCATCAAGTTACAGTTTTGCAAATGTAAAAACGATAAGTATCAGTAGGAAAATCAAACGCCTCACTGTCAATGTCAGCTTTCTGTGAACCCAGATCCATCCATAAAGCAGATGGCCACACAAATGTCAAAATGACATAAAAAAAAAACTTTATTCACTTGACACAAACTTAGTGAGTTTGACATAAGTGGCAAAACTGACTTAATTCAAAGTTTTCTGTGCAAGCTGCATCCAGTAAATCTGTAAGATGAATGAGCAAATTAGGATTTTGAAGTACTTGTAAAGAAACTCATCTCTTAAATTCATGTGTTTTTACTTCAGTAAAAGCACAAAACTATTACCATGATATTACTTTAAGTACAAAAAACAGTCATCATGTGGTATAGAATATTTCAGAGTTGATGTGAAATTGTTAATGTATTCATTATTTTAACACCAAACTGGTAAAGGGAGTTGTACTTTGTTAATCAGAAGATTTTATCTCTATATTAGATTAGTTCTCAACTAGTTACTAAATATGTCAAAAGAATTAGTTTAGCAAGAAAAACAATATTGCAATGCAATATGGATCTGCATTGTAGTGATTTGGAAGTAAAGTAAAATACAAAAACTGAATTCACTTAATTACTTTCTTCTGATGTTGATGCAGTTGTTGTCGTTATTTGTTTACAAGAAATAGTTGTTATTTTTCTCCAGCAAACAAGAACAAATGACAGGTGGGAGAAGACAGATGAGATGAAGTGATGCCACTCTACAGAAAGGGTGACTTCTTAAATGAGGACACTGTTTATTTATCTCAATTACGTTGAGGTTGGTTGGTTGATTTCAATGCAGTCGGTTATTTAGAGCTGTGTAGTGATTTTTAAGTATCTCATGTGATGCCTCATCATGGTGCCATGCTTTCTTTCCCCAACTTTTCTTTCATCTTTTGAATCCCGCCTAGTGAAGACAACATCAGGGCAGCCTCCAGAGCAGCTCCCCTCTGCATGTCTCTGACTACCACACACCTAATCAGTCCTGATTAGATGCACTGTAAGGGATGAGAACGCCAGCCTTTCAGAAACTGCGATGACATATCAGAAGAAAGTGGTGGGCTCCCTCAAATAAAACCTTCATCATTGACTGAGTAGAGACGCGTGTTTCTATTTATAGTTGCTGTATACCAGTAGTCTGATCTCCCACTGCTCCATCAGTGTCATCATTCCTTCGAAGCTTTTTACTTCACAGCTCTGCTTTTAACACCACCTTTTACAATCTGATCAGCACTTTTACCCCAGACAGCCTCAGTCAGTACAATAGCGATTAGTAAAAGGGACAAACGTTTGTTCACATCTGGAGTGTATGTTCCAATAATCCCTCCATTCAGGGTCTGGTGTTTTGGGGAAATTACTTTGTGTGTGTGTGTATGGGTTTTTTTATGTTTTGTGTAAAACAAATGGGTGGTTTACATTAGTGGAGGTGGCCATAAACAGCCGCGAAAGGATGGAGGAAATCGCTGGGACACAAAGAGAGGGACACCACTTCCAGATGTACAGGCACAGCAATGACGCTTGATGTGCACATACATGATGTTAGCTTTGCTTTAGCCATTTCTCCAATTATAGTTGTGTAAAAACTGCCTGTGTAATTCAAATGTTTTTTGATGGGCCTGGGTGTCCAGAATAAAGACTCGATTTATACTGTTTTTCTCAGAGACTTACAAAAGACATGGGTTTAAACTGAATTGTGGGCTTCTAATTAAAAATTATACAAACCTTGGTCTTTTTTTCTTTTTTTAGGACAAAATATTTAAAATCTAACCAGTAATGTCGAAATTCAAATCAAATCAAATCAAACCAAATTGTATTTGTATAGCCCAAAATCACAATTTACGCATTATCTCACTGGGTTTCTGACAAACTGTACAGATGTGATATCCTCTGCCCTTAGACCCTCGAACTGGGTGAGGAAAAACTTTAAAAAAAAAAACCTCAACAGTGTCATTATTACTCTAAGTACACATATTACACAACAAGCTACGCCATATCAAACACACAAGGGTTCCATTGAAAGATTGAAAGTTTCTCATCACATCCTGGCCTTATGATATAACCAGTGAGTGACTGGTGTGTAAGCACCTGTGGTTATAGCAGTGAGCGAAAGGTGGGCATGTCTCTCCCAAATGAGCGTGAGGCGGTGTATCAGGTCACACAGTCAACAGTCTGCAGCAGTTTGATAAGGTAGATGGGTGGAACATGGAGCCTTCTGTCCATGTCATGAAGGCACTAGCTGAGATAAGAAATTAAAGGTATACATAGAAATATACATTTGTTTGTGTTGTATAGCATGAAAGGACAAATAAAAGCAGAAAATTATCAACAGATTTTTTGTTAACTTTTTTGTTATTTTTGACACCTCGAAATTCAAAAATCCTGTAAAAACACATTTTGTTCTTGGAGCTTAGGTAGTGTCTCAACAACTGAAAAATAAGTTTTTTACTTATTTGTTACATTTAAGTTTGTAAATTTGTGTTCTTGTCACCGCTACCAAACATGAGAATTAAGAATAGAGCAGAAATTCTTTTTTAATAATTTTGTACATTTCATAATTTCCTAACCACCAAACGCTTTTATTTATTTACTTTTACTCTATTTGGTAATTTTTTTTGTTAGATTTTGTTTTTATGCACTCATGGCACTTTGAGATTCACCTAATGTTATATTCAGGTTTGGCACACAGTTGTAAATAGGGATCTTAACTTAGAGGACATATAAACATAAAACAGGTATTTCAGTAATGCATTCTTTATCTTCTATCCTAGACTTAGTTTTTTATCAACAGCCATATGTAAATGTCCTGTATTATATAGTGCTTTTCTAGTCATTGTTGACCACTCAAAGCGCTTTACACCACAGGTTTTGCATTCACCCATTCACACACAGGTGACAGTGACTAACTCGCAGGGTGGCAAGAGCGTTAACCATTCAACACACTCAAACGCGGATGGTGCAACATCAGGAGCAATTCGGGGTTCAGTGTCTTGCTCTAGGACTTCAACATCTTAACTGCAGGGCCTGGGATCAAACCAGGAACCTTCTGATCACTGGACGACTGTTCTACAATCTGAGCCACAGCAATATGTCAGAATCAAAACAGTGGAAATCTAAAAATAAGTAAGACCGTTGAATTTTTGAAAAGTTTGTTAATATTTTAAAATCTGAACAGCTGTTCAGAGTAAATGAGTTTTGCTATTTTTTCCCCACATCACTAAGGCCCTTCATTGTCAAACAACGATCCCCACCAGACTGAGATTCTAAAGGAAAAAAAATCTTTTTAGCTTCACCGAGTAAAGGGTTGTGTGTCTGAGGAACTTATAGATTCAAAAGGGAAATGAAATTTTTACAGCACAGGACAGTGAGTCAGAGACACTTAAAAAAAGTACAATCTTAACCAATATCTCAAAAACAATATCTCAAGTACATTTCATCTGGTTGCTGTGATCTGTGTCATTTCTTTCCTGAAGAAAGTCTCTCTTTCTCTGCCTTCTTCTCAGACACAGGGCATGAGTTGGTTCTTACATTGTTATCCTTACTGTCATCTTTAACAATGCGAAACAGTGTGTGTTCAAGGGGCGTGGGAGGAGCAGACACAGAGAACGACTAGAAAAGAGGGGAGAGAGCAGCCAGCTGTCAAGAATCAAAGAACAGAAAAATGAGAGTATTTATACACAAAGAGAGGATATGTTAGACTGGGTTGGCTGGTTTGGAGGATGCAGAAAGATTGATTATCTTTCCAAAGGATATGGTCGAGTAGAAGCAAGTGAAGAAGTGGCTGGGTGGGGGGTGATTTAAATATTAAAAATGTAAATTAAGTACCCTATTTTAGTGTTCCGGCCATTTGTTACTTAAAAGATAATATCTTTTTCTCACCAGTGAATTGCTATTGCTATTTGTTAAGCAGAAGATATTTGCTACATAACTCAGCCGCTCCACAGAAGTGATGTCAGTGAGACATATTTATGCAATTATCAGTTGATTCAGTCAAACAAGACAGGCTGGCAGAGAGTCCACCCAGAGTCATAACGGTTTGAGACTACACGCAGACCTCATGTTGCCATACAAGGTTTGGTCATGTTGAGCATCACATGTAAACTTCTAATGGAGAACCACTAACGACAAAACTGTAGGAGCAGTGCCCTTCTTTTCACCTGTGTCAGTACCACTGGACCTAACACTGATTGGCACCATCTGATTTCCACCTGGGAATCAGGGGCAAAGTGGGGAGGTCTAACTCAAGCTTTTCTTTACTTGAAATGTGAACTTTGTTTGGCTGCTGTGTTTCTTAGGCCTAGTCCATATGTAGTTGGATCATTTTTAAAAATGATTCCGTCCACACAAGCTAATTTTTCCAAAATATTTACGTTTACATGACAATGCAAACAATGCAAACACACTATTAAGAGTTGTCATATCCTACCAAGTCAACAGGCAGCATTATAACTGTAACTTCAAAGCCATGCTGGCTAATCTGAAGCATGGACAAAACATTATTATCAGTTCAGGTACACTTACAACAAGGGCATTTATGTAAAATATCCAGGTAGCAGTGTACAAGCACACACAAGCGTAAGATTGGCTACATCCACCAAATTAAATCAAATCAAATCAAATTTTATTTGTATGGACCAAAATCACAATTTACACATTATCTCACTGGGCTTTGACAAACTGTACAGATGTGGCACCCTCTGCCCTTAGACCCTCGAACCAGGTGAGGAAAAACTTTAAAAAAAAAAAAACCCTAAACATGGATAAATAAGAAACCTCAGGAAGAACCACAGAGGAGGGATCCTTCTTCCTAGGACGGACAGACGTGCAATAGATGTCCCTTGTACAGAACACAAAAACATGATAATAACAGTTTATTTAGAATGTATAAAACATCCATGAGTCCCAGAGTACCTCTATAATTCCTGTTGCTGAACTGGAATCTGTGGAGTGTAGGATATTTTCTCTGATAAGTATAAATTTATTATTTAAGAAGTTCATAAAATCATTACAGGTGAGGGCTCTAGGAATGCATGGTTCAATAGAATGATGACTCTCAGTCAGCCTGGCTACAGTGCTGAAAAAGATCCTGGGCTTATTCTTGTTTTCTTCTATCAACACTGAATAGTACTCTTTTCTTGCTCGGCGAAGGGCCTTCCTGTATACTTTAAGGCTATCCTGCCAGGCCATGCGTGACTCTTCCAGTTTAGTGGAACGCCATTTCTTTTCAAGTTTATGAGTTTTCTGTTTTAACCTGTGAGTATTAAGATTATACCATGGAGCTAGTCTCTTGACTGGTTTTGTTTTCTTTTTAACTGGGGCAATAGAATCGAGGGAAGCACATAGAGATCCGGCAGTGAAATCAGCAAGGTGATCAAGCTGGGAGGGGCTAAATTTAAGATATGACTCCTCTGTTATTTTGGGATATGGCACTGAAATTAATGCAGAGGGAATAATTTCTTTAAAATTTTCAACAGTGTCCTCAGATATGCATCTGCTATAATAACTAGTGACTCTTGGTTTATAGTTGATGAGCAGAAATTCAAATGTTAGAAGAACATCAGTGGGTTCTTTTCACCAGAATGACGTCAGGTGACCCTCAAAACTGACTACAACATTGTATTTGTATTAACCAGAACCAGTCAGTGTGCTTCTCTCATGTATTTACAACCAATGTCGAAATAACTACATTTCAGTACATTTACTCAAGTACTGTACACACACAAAGTTTAGGCTCTCAGTGAGCACTTCACTTCCTATCAAATTTCTATTTATATATAATGATTTCCCATTACATTTTTTAATACCTGCAGTTACTAGTAGTAGCTCTGATGATTAAATCAGCTAAAAATGTGGTAATGTAAGTGATGACCACAAAATCGCATTAATGATAGTCCAATAAACTAAATTACTCTGCATGTAGAAGACATGTAGGAGTATATTTTACGCTTTTTGAACACAGTGGTGAACAGTGGTCAGAGCTGATGACTCACGTGTCCCTGGTGCTTACATTTAACCCTCCTGATCAAATTTAAGAATAGCATAAATGTTCATCACATCAGCCTACAGAGCTCGTCAAAGTGGAACACTCAGCATACAGCAGGTGGCGCTCTGCAGCACATGCAGCCAAGTGTAAGGACAATAACCACCACAGAATGTTGACGGTTCACAATTCATAGAACGGACGCTCTGAGGCATTTCACTATTTCCCTAAATTTTGACACTAATATTTAGATGTTTACTACAAATACATACCGGTTTCACAGTAATACTTTGGTATGGGGAAGTAGTACTGCAGTAGAGCTGACTGATGCCGTCTGTGTTGCAGTGTGACAACCGCGGTGAGCTACTGGCATCTCTGTCCTACCAGCCAGTGTCTCATCGTCTCAGCGTGGTCGTCCTGAAAGCTCGACACCTCCCCAAGATGGACATGACTGGCCTGTCAGCAAGTGAGTGTGGGTGGGGCTTCTTCTCTGTCCAGCCACAGCACCAACACAGGAAATGACATCGTATCACATGTGATTGATCTGCATGAATGGAGACGAGGTTGTCGGGTGTCCCAGTTCTCCAGTGTTATCGTGCTCCGTCACCTTCCTTGTGCGCCTTTAATGCATCAGACCTCACGTTGCTAAAGGCTATTACCCACAATCCCTTTGCTCAGCAGAACACTTGGTCCTAGCGCCCCACTGAGTGATCTGGATTGTTCTTTATGATCTGTGGCGTGTCAGTGACTCCTGTCCTCCTTATTTTCTCCTCAGACCCCTACGTAAAGATAAACGTCTTTTATGGCCGCAAGCGCATCGCCAAGAAGAAGACGCACGTGAAGAAGTGCACGCTGAACCCGGTCTTCAACGAGTCCTTCATCTACGACATCCCGCCTGAGCTGCTGCCAGAGATCTCCGTCGAGTTCCTGGTGGTCGACTTCGACCGCACCACCAAGAACGAGGTGCTGGGCCGCCTGCTGCTGGGCCTGCACAGCCCCGCCCCCTCCGGAGCGGCACACTGGCAGGAGGTGTGCGAGAACCCCCGCCGGCAGATTTCCAAGTGGCACAACCTGAGCGAGTACTGAGGGCGGAGCTACGGCTAACTCCGCTTCCCAGAGATACAGACTCGTACAGGACACACACACATACTGACACAGCAAACAGCACACATTCCTTCACACACACACCCACACACACACACACACAAACACACACACGCTCACATAGCGCTTTCACACAGACACGGTTCTCGTTCTGGCTCTGGTTCCGTTCACAGGTCTGAGAACCTTAGTGCTTTCTAGCGAACCAGCCTGTGTTCAGTCTGGTCTAAGCGGAACCAAAGTTCCCAAAGCCAACGTCACCACAGGAGGGCGTTACTCACTGCGCAACTGCTATGAACGCGGCCTGTCCAACCGGTCTGGTCTGGTTTGGTTGGTTGGTGTGTTGGAAACGTAGGTGCGGGAACCAGAACCAGGATGGAGCCATGTTGGTGAGGAAGCGCTATATGTATATTTACACACACATACACACACACGTTGGCTCGTGTGTCATTCGCAGTGACGGAAACAAACAGCGGTGGGCGGAGTCTAAAGAGACACGTGACCCTGTGCTGTCATTACGTCTGAAGAGAAAACGCAGCGCCGATGGACGGACAGGAAGACGTCTCACTCTGACTCCTCTATGTGACTGGGAGGAGTGGATTCATTTAGACTTACATATTCATCTTGGCACAGCCAAGTTTCAGTAAGGCAGAATAAATCAATATTATTATCTGATATAAGCTCATTTATTAATACACCTTTAAATGATAGGGATCTGATATATAAGTGACATCTATTGCATGTCTGCCATCCTAGGAAGAAGGATCCCTCCTCTGTGGCTCTTCCTGAGGTTTCTTATTTTCCCTGTTTAGGGTTTTTTAAGTTTTTCCTCACCCAGTTTGAGGGTCTAAGGGCAGAGGATGTCACATCCGTACAGTTTGTCAAAGCCCAGTGAGATAATGTGCAAATTGTGATTTCGGGCTATACAAATAACATTTGATTTGTTTTGATTTGATATTCAAGAGTCCACATTTAGGTCTCTTTACTTTGTAAACTGCCTCATTAGTGGTGTTGATTTTTTTTCAAGTTCCCACATGAACCTTTTTTATTTGATTTACTGAATTTACGTGGAAGGGGGACAGACACAGTCTCTATGGGATTCTAGGTGGATGACTAAAGGAATCACGGAGAAGCGTGTAAGACCGCAACTCTGCTTCCTGGCCTCAACTCTAAATTGTTAATTGGCTGACTAATAAATCTGGCCATAGATGTGGTCTCCATAGATAGTGTTTCCAAATGGTGGTCCTGTAACGACATTAGACTGTGAGCTTTTAAATCCACTGAATGAGTGGAATGCTTCTGTCCTGTTTCAGAAATTAAAATACAAACATATGTCAAAACTTTTGCTCTCAGATCCTCATTTTGCAAGTTTTGTCAGGTTTTCAACAGTACATGTGCAGTTAATAGTGAAACTTTTTACAATGAAGGTACAAACCTTTCATTACTATACTTAAATACATTCTTAGACCAAATACTTTTGATAATCTAAGCTCATTTATATGAGCAACTTTCAGGGCTTGAAGTAAGAATTTTCCAAAAGGTGACGTCAACTCTTTTCTAAGTCACTTTCATGAGAGATATCTTTACTTTTACTAAGTTTTCAAGTACCTTTTACCAGCTTTTTACACACATAGGGCACACCCCCTCCGGTTCAACAGAAGGAGTAGGCGCTGTTTCCTGCTCGTCTAAACTCCTCAATGAACCCAAAGAAGAAGAAGAAGCACCGCTGGCTAGACGGTGCATTATGGGATATGAAAGGCACCACAATGGCGGTTAAAAAACAAGCATGTAATGTTTTGACATTGGTTTGTTTATTTTTTTCAGTTCTTCTCCAAAATTGTCGGACTTTTGCCGAAGACTTGAAGTGGGATGACAATGGCTACGTTTTGTACTGCCCCTGCATGGGTAATTCGTTCTTTGTAAATGATATTGAAACTTTGCATTCTCATTTAGAAAAAGAACATCTTAGAATCCGAAAACTTCTCCCATTTTTAATACGCTAAGATGCGTTTTACGTCGTTGAATATAGGCCAAATATGAACCCAAACCTATGTTGAGTAGTTCAAACCGCAGTTCCCGGGGGAGCACATGACATTAAAGTTTAAGCTTAGATAAGTTTTGTACACTTACCGCTAGTTGACATGCAACAGTGGCTTGTAATGCAACCTCCAGTCTCTTACTGTTAAAAATTAGAGTGTAACGTACCTAATGTTACTGCTCAGGTCGCTTTGGGAACCAGGCAGACCACCTTCTGGGATCTTTGGCCTTTGCAAAAATGTTGAATCGTACCCTGGCAGTCCCTCCCTGGATAGTGTACCGCCACCATACACCCCCCTACACCAATGTAAGAACTGTCACTGAGGTATAAGCACACAGTATTGTATTTATTCTAAAGGGAATTTATAAGTTGTGTATGTGCCAGTTCACATAAATCCCAACAAGTAAGTAAGTTAAGAAACAAACACAAGAATGTGAATCTGACTATATCTAATATGCATTAAATTAATGTTTTAGAATGTATTGATGACGGTGTCGTGTGCGTGATGAAACTTGAACGCTGTACAGAATGGAGCAGTATTTTTCTTGGACTTACTAACCTATAATGAATATAATGAATACATAACTACCTTATGATGAATATAAGGTATGACTAATGTTTTTGTGAAATTATTAGGAATGTACAACCCGAAATTTTTTTTTCCCAACTCTAACTAATGATTACCTACCTTTTTCCTAGCTGATACTGATAACCGATCATTTCAGATTTATGTATTTTACACTTTTTTCTGCACAGCTAAGGACCAGGGATATTTTTATATATACAGTTTATTGTGTGTTAGTGTACACAAATACACACACACGATATCACTAACTTTCTGCTTTGATCACCAATTCAACAGTGTTGTTTTATTCTTTTCTGTGGTATTCAGATCCATGTTCCCTATAGTGAATTTTTCCACCTGGAGGCCTTCTTTGCCTACCACCGTGTGATCAGTTTAGAGGATTTCATGGAGAAACTGGCTCCCAAATACTGGCCTTCGGGGCAGAGGAAAGCCTACTGCTTTGAGACTGCTGCACAGCGGAGTGTAGACAAGAAGACCTGCCCTATGAAGGTGAGTTTAACTCATGATGAGATGGCAAAGTGGATGACTATCTTGGTACTTCGCTCTTAGGTACTTTGTTTGTTTTTGTGCGTCTGTTCAGCCATTTATTGCTCCCCTCTGGTCACTTTCACCAGGGAGGAACTTCTAAACATCTGACAATCCTCTCCTGGTACTTTTTATATGGTTTTCATTGAACCAGGAAGTTCTGGTCGGAGCCGCAGCGGCTCTCTATGGGATTTGGGATGCAGACTAGGAAAGTGCGCAGGAGTGCTCATCAAACTGAGGCGTAGACCGCTCCTGTCTAGTCACCTGGGGAACGTCCAATCTCTGGCAAATAAAATTGAGGAACTGCTGCTTCTCAATTCCAACAACTCAAACTTTCGCAGATCTGCTGCCCTGTGCTTTACCAAAACATGGCTCGGTGAACAAATCCCAGACAGTGTACTACAGCTGCCTGGATTCCAGCTTTTCAGAGTGGACCGCAGCACAGAGCTCTCTGGAAAAACAAAGGGAAGCGGAATCTGCTTTTACATAAAAGAAGGTTGGTGCACTGATGTCAATCTGTTGATGACTTGACGCAACCCTCACTTGGACACTGAGCATAAACTGCAATGCTGCTCAAGTGTGTGTAACAGAGGCGTTACAGCAACTGGCTGACCAGATTAACAGACGTGGAGAAAAAACTCCCTGACTCCCAGCTCATCATTTTGGGGGATTTTAACAGAGAAAACCTCACCCACGAACTCCCAAAATACAGGCAGCGCATAAACTGTCCCACCAGGGACACTAGCACACTAGACCGCTGCTACACTGTTTTAAAGGACACTTATCGCTCTGTTCCCCGTGCAGCTTTAGGATTCTCTGATCACTGTCTGATTCATCTCATCCTGACCTACAGGCAGAAATTAAAGACTTGTAAGCCTATTGTAAGGACTGTGAGGAAACAGACAGAGTCTCAGGAAGCTGCACCAGTCAAAGGAGGAGGAATACAGAAGTGGGGAACGGGCCCTGTACAAGCAGGCCAGAAACAGGCTGACTAAGGAGATCATGGTAGCTAAGAGGAGCTACAGTGAGAAGTTAAAAAAACAGCTTCTCAGCCAATGACTCTGTCATCACCAACTACAGGAGACCATCCCCTCATCCTGTTGAAAACCTCAGTGTGGCTGACGAGCTGAATGGCTTCTAGTGTAGATTTGAGAAGCACTTGTTCACAACTCTCACCCACACAAAAGGATTTCCTACTCACCCTGTAACCTCCAACCCCCTCCCCTTTGACCCCCCGCCTGCACTGAAGATCTGTGATTCTGCATTTTGGACATTGAAAGCGAAGTTGAACCGGAGTCAAATTCTTTGTTTGTATGCACTAACTAGGCCAGTAAATCTGATTCTGATCCCGATTCTATGGCAAAGATAAGATAAGATCATGCCTTTAGTGTCCCACAATAGGACAGCAGGATAGTACAGAGCAGAATAGCAATACCAGTATTAAATGGTAAAAGTTATGAAAAAAAATGATTTAAAAGCAACAGAAATTTAGGTACTTAAGTCAATTTGTCAGCCCCTCTATCACTTAATGATGGCATGTGCTGGTGAAAGGATGATGGTAAAATGCTACCCTCCGATGGTCCTTAGACTGCCAGTTATGAACCACAAAATGATAGTTTTATTATTACAACACTGATGTTGCTGTTTCATTTCTCTGATGATGGATGATAGATGTTTCTGATGAATTTTCAGGATGGGAATCCATTTGGTCCATTCTGGGACTATGTTGGTGTGGAATTTGATGAGTCTGTCTTGTTTGGTGGCATCTATTTTAGTGCCTACCACCAGCCTCAGTGGATGAAAAAGTGAGTAATGTTATTATGCCATAGATACATGTACAATGAAAAGAGAGTACAAAAGAAATAAAAAATACCATGCCTTGATCAGGAGCTTTGATAAGCTTAAATATAATGATATTGATTCACTGACTGATGATGGGGTTTTTTATGTTTATGTTTTCCACTTTTAATGTCAAAGGTAGTATTCTGATGCTGTGAAAAGGAAGACTCTTTTCATGCTTCTTCCCCTGTTGGAATAGGTTCCCTCCCTCCGAGCACCCAGTGCTGGCTCTGCCCGGGGCTCCGGCCCAGTTCCCAGTGATAGAGGAGCATGTGGGCCTGCAACGCTATGTGGTTTGGTCAGATAAGATGATAAAGGAGGGAGAAGAGCACATTGCTACCCTGCTGACCAGGCCATATGTTGGCATCCACCTGAGGATTGGCATTGACTGGGTGAGATGAGCTAGGGTTTAGACATACAAACGTTGTCTTCTCTTTCTCTGTATTTCAACTTCTCCTCCGTTCATTTGCTAACATTCAGACACTCACATTTCTGGTTCACATATCCGTGTAGAATAAAGTTGGATACGTGAGAGCTTCACAAAACTAAAGCCAAAACATTTTGATCACTGTCTTTTTAGGTAGTTTTTTAATCATACTGATCTGTGTTCATGTACTCAGTTTTATTTGTTTGAACGGCAGTTTTGGCATTCAGGACAGTTTGGCTTCATTTTTGAGAAAGAGGTTATGTCGATGGTCCACACTTAGATAATAATACACATTTGTTTTCACCAGGGAAATAAAATCAACTTAGACGATCAGTTGACACCCGTGTATCTGTATTTTAATAAGTAAAATGTAATTAAACAATTAGCTAAGAGGGGGGGAAACAGCCAACAAGCTGTGGCAAAGAAATAGGTTTTTTTTTAAATTAGATTTGTTGACAATTAAGTCTAAGACAATAAGACAAAATTGACTATCTGCAGATTTATTGCTTATGTCAATATCCTGATGACTGTTAGATGTCTAGTATGAGGTGGCTTTTCTTTCCTTTCATCATCAAGCTACATCTTTTTGTTATTCATCTTTGCAGCAAAATGCTTGCAGAATGCTAAAGAGTGGTGATACAGGGCCTCACTTCATGGCCTCACCTCAGTGTGTTGGCTACAACCGTCAGACAGCCTTGCCCCTCACCATGACCATGTGCCTTCCTGACCTGGAAGAGATCCGCAGAGCTGTGAAGCTGTGGGTGAAGAAGACCTCGTCCCGCTCTGTCTTCATTGCTACTGACTCTGAATCCCACAGTAGGGATATCGAGAGGCTCTTCAACAGCAAGGTGAGTTTGTAATTCATGCAAAAATTGTCATGAAAAACAACTTTTTTAAAGAGAAAGTCCACTCCAAAATCTAAAAGATCATCTTTTTCCTTTTGCCTGGGGTACTGGTTATCCACCTAGACTTTTTGGTGTGAGTATGCCCTCTCTCCAGTAAAAATTAAATGGGCCCAAAAAATACATTTGAAAATCTCAACAGCAGTGGCTCTTTCCAGAAAATATAAATGATTGCTCAAGATAATCCACAAACTTTGTTGTGAGCAGTTTCATATAGGAATTATATCTTTCTGAAGGACAATAACATATCACCGTGCGGAGGAAATGTGCATCTACTCGTGGATGTAGGGCTAATTAAATTTACAGCCCAGCCTAGAAGCATGTTGTTTATTACATCCCTGTAAGGCTGTGGAATGAGAGGAGTTAAAAGAGATCTCTGATACTTTTTAGGCTCTTAGGGCTCTAAAATTACACAAAATGCGGTATATCCTCAACAAAGATATACAGTGCAATGGCACACGGCTAGTCAAAACATCAGAAATAAATTTCTTTTTTCTACTCTAACTATGCTCAAAATGTTATTGCAAGTCCATGGTTACATGGACTAGATACCTATAGTGAAACATATAGTGAATCCATCCATTTTCTACCACTTATATTATGCAGGGGGTGCTGGAGCCTAGGCGACAGTGCTAACCACTGCACCATGCTGCTGCTGCTCAATAACTGTAAACATACTGTATAAAACAAATGTTTGTACAGCTAATGTTTTTCCTACACTATTTCTTATATTAAACTGTGTGTAATATAAGAAAGAGAAACAGGATATAGAAGCAAATACATTTTATTTACAACTTAAAAGTAAACAGTTTACAAAAAAAGAAAGCGTCTTCCAATGCATAGAGGATGGTAGGCCTGCATCAGAAGGGAGAACATACGTTAACCCAGGCTCAACACAAAAGCAAATGTTTGAACACCTTCCCACCAGGATGAAACTCCTTACTGATTGGGTACTTTATAATGTATACACTGTTGTTGCTTGGCTATCTGGCCCCTATGTTAAGCTCCAGAGGGTTCATAAACCATGGAGCCCTAGTCATTAGGGGGATCGGATGCAATCTTCCTCTCATCAAGGCAAGGAAGGGGAAGGAATGGGGTACCTGGAGGCATACAGAAAACCAAACACATAAACACACCCACACTTTATTGTTGGTGTCATTGAGCAATAATTCCATAATAACCTTTGCGAATATTGTAATTTAAGTGGTCTAAAAAAAATGACAAAGAAGTAGCATAAAAGAGCCTTGAACAGGACACAACCTCTTTGAACTCCTCCCTTCTGACAGATGCTACAGAACACTGTATGCAAAAATGTCTAGATACAGGAGCAGCTTCTTTCCTGCTGCCATCACTCCCGTAAAAAACTGACAGAATCTGACAGAACTCAGCTCACGTCGCAATTGCTGTACTGCATAGGTACTTAAATTTCTGTTCCTAATTAACAGTGCACTGTCCTACACTGCACAATATGTAAATAGTCTTATATACCCTGTATATTGCTTGTTTCTTGTTTTGTGTTTGTGTGTGTGTGTGTGTGTATGTGTATATATATATATATATATATA
>KV751327.1:1579652-1592463 GCA_001698575.1 Mola mola
TATACAGTGGGGGAAATATTTTTAAATTTGTAAGTTTGCCTACAAATTTGAGTCCCTTGAAATTAGCGGACTCAAATTTTTATGGTTGTTTACTGATTATGGCAATCGACAGAATATCAGTTGAAAATGCATAAAAATCACACAATATAAAAGTTATAAGATGTGCTTTTTATTGAATGAAATAAGCAAAATATAAGTTAGTACTTGGAAGAGAAACCCTTATTTGCAAGCACAGCAATGAGACGTTTCTTGTAGGTGCTCACCCACCCATGACCCATCTTCAGTGTTCTTGCTGAGGAAAGGAGGTTTTAATTCAAGATTTTAAAGTACATGACTCCGTTCATTGGCCCCTCAATGTGGTGAAGCAGCCCTGTACCCTTTGCACAAAAACAGCCCCAAAACATGTTTCCACCTCCATGCTTGACTGTGGAAATGGTGTTCTTTAAGTCATACTCGTATTTTTTCATCCTCCAAACATGGTGGATTGAGTTGATGCCAAATAGCTCAACTTTGGTTTCATCTGACCACGGCACTTTCTCCCAAGCCTTCTCTGAGTCATTTAGATGTTCACTGGCAAACTTCAGGCGGGCCTGTACATGTGCCTTCTTAAGCAGGGGGACCTTGTGGGCACTGCAAGATTTCAGTCCATTATAGTGTCTTACCAACTGTTTTCTAGGTGACTGAGGCCCCAGTTGCCCTCAGACCATTAAAAAGCTCCTGCCGTGTAGTTTTAGGCTGCTCCCTCACCTTTCTCATCATCATCTTCACTCCATGAGGCCAGATCTTGCATGGAGCTCCAGACAGAGGACAGTTGATGGTCATTTTGTGTGTCTTCCACTTTTGAATAATGGCGCCAATAGTTGTCACCTTCTCACCAAGCCTTTTGCTGATGGTTTTGTAACTCATTCCATTCTTGTGCAGGTCTACAATCTTGTCCCTGACATTTTTTGACAGTTCTTTGGTTTTGCCCATGGTGCTATATAGATTGGAATGGAAGAAACTGATTCCTAGAGCAGGTGAACTGATAGAGGAAGTGGCTGATATTGAGAAAACATACCAGTGGCTGGGGAAGGGTGGTCTCAGGGACAGCACAGAGGCACTGATCATGGCAGCACAAGAGGAGGCCTTGAATACAAGATCGATAGAGGCCGGGGTCTACCACACCATACAGGACCCAAGGTGCAGACTGTGCAAAGATGCCCCTGAGACAGTGCAGCACATAACAGCAGGATGCAAAATGCAGGCAGGTAAGGCATACTTGGAGTGTCACAACCAGGAGGCTGGCATAGTAAACAGAAACATCTGTGCTGGGTATGGGCTGGAGGTTCCAGTGGGCAACACCCCTTAAGGTGATTGAGAACGACTGAACTAAGATCCTGTGGGTCTTCCAGATCCAGACTGATAAGATGGTGGTAGCTAATCAACCAGATATGGTGGTGGTCAACAAGCAGAAGAAGGAGGCAGTAGTGGTAGATGTCGCAATCCCAGTGATAGCTACATCAGGAAGAAGAATCAGAAGTAATATCCAAGGGCTGAAAGAGGAGCTAGGATTCCTAAAATCTACCTATTACTACTTTTGGACCAATCACAGGTAATTCCAGAGGGTGTTCTACTGGCTGTTCTACAAAGGGTAGATGCGTGTGCAGGTCCCCATAGATGGTGAAATTCCAATACAATAGCTATGTTTATGTGCAAAATTTCTTAATCAGATTAAAAATTTGAGGGACTGGAAATTCCGAATCCACTGTTTATATGAACGCTATATCAAATAATTTGATTATGACGTGCGTATACATGCACCAAGCTTTAATCAGAATAGCAGCATTTTGACATGCAGAGATTTGTCTAATTTCCCTAAAAATAACCGCAGAAGAAGAAGTTGTACTTCTGCCTGTGCTGTAAACAAATGCCGGTGTGGCTACACTTTGCACTTTTGCGCTTTTCCCTGCAATTTAAACTCTGCACTCTTAAAGAATGGACTTCTGCCAGGTTCTGAAAGTCCTACTTTTGTTTCCAGTGTTCTCCGTGATCAAGCTACAGGCTCAGCAATGCATAACGCTGCTGCGCTACAGGAGGAGAGAGCAGGAGGACATGAGCATACCTCCAAGTTTTGTTCTGCCTCCAAGTTTATTGCTGCTGTCATGTCATGTTGGCAGAGGGCACACATGCACAGGAAGTCGTGACTGGAATAAATCTGTACATGGATGCGGTTTGGAATGAGAATCAGCATAAACCAGCCTTCTCGATTGGAATAAAATTTCTTTCTGAATGAGCAGAATCGGATCAGAATCTTCCAATTGCCGTGTTTACATGAAGCATTTTTATTCTGATCAGCCCTATATTCCGAATATTTGTGTCCATGTAAAGATAGCTAAGGTGGACATCACAGCAGGAAAAGGGGCATTAATGACTGCATACATGGCAAAGAACTTTTGTAAATTTTACAACATCCTTACCTCACAAGTGAAAAGGAGTTCTTCAATATTAGTTTTAAAAGATGAGAAAAAAATTATAGTATTTTATCCATTTTGTCTGAGAAATAATAAATGGACACTTTTATTTATAATTTGTCTTAAAGTAAAAAAAAAAAAAAAAAGAGAGAAAATTGTGAATAACATTGTATCAGAATTCAAGGCAATCATTACATCCTTAAAAAAATGTGATAATATCTCATTTCTGTGTATTTCATTTTGGCTTTTTAGGTGAAAGTGGTGAACCTTCAGCCAGACACAGCTCAAATGGACCTGTACATTTTAGGTCAAGCTGACCACTTCATTGGCAACTGTGTCTCATCCTTTTCTGCCTTTGTGAAGAGAGAACGGGACGTCAATGGCCTTCCATCTTCCTTCTTTGGAATGGACAAGCCTGGGAAACTAAATCAAAAAGAAGAACTCTGAGCACAAGACTGAAGTTGTTGTCCTCCGAGTGCTAATGCTGGAGGACCGTCATGTGGAAGATAGAGAACATTGATATGTGGGATGTATCATTTGAAAATTTGTTTTGTAGGAGAAGGCTTTTAGTGTTGAATCTAGCAGGTCAGAAGTTAGTAATATAGAAGTAATATTTGTGAAATACTACAACGTGGTCATTGCTGATACCAAGAAACATTTACCTTTTGTCCATTCCCTTTTCGAAAATCCTATATTTGTATTTTCCCTCTTAAGATGTGGTCTCTTTTCAGTTTTTTTTTTTCACTGTATACTGCCAGATTTTGTTTTCACCAGGGAAACACACAGTTCCCATAACCTTTCCATTAACCGTTGTCATATTCTGTACCTGCAACAATGCTTTGTGCACCTCTTTTGACCTCAGTGAACACTGGGAAAGACTGATTGCAGTGTCTGCATTTGTGTTGTCCCTTTGTCTTTTGCCCTTTCTCATTCCTTGATATCCTTCCAGGTCTTCCCACTTTAATATTTCCTTTCCTCTTTACCCTCCATTCTAAGCAGAGCACAAAACCTAATCCTCCTGTACATACTAATTATAGGAAGGAAAAAAGTCTTTCCAGCTCTCACTTTACCAGGACCAAAAAATTGATGAAATGTGTGCAACCCTTAGTGGATTGTTGTTGGGACACTATTAATATACAGTAAATGTTAAGTGTTTCAGGGATGACTAAACAGTTGACTTGCACTGTTGGATATGATAAAAAATGCAACTGAAGAGTGTATGACAAGCTGCAGCTGCCGTTCTTTTATGAAAGCAATGAATGCAAAATTTACGTTGTTTCTGTAATAAAAGTTGTTTCTGTAATGTTTTTCATCAATAAAGCTATAGACACTAGTTTTTGTTTAAACAGCCCCATTCTGATTAACGTCCTCACTGGAGAAGTAGATATGAACAGGGCTACCCATAAAGGGGGAAAGAGAAAGGTCTCTGGGGATGCATGGTTGTCCTCAATTATTATGATTCCTCCTCTTTTGGCGTGACCTAGGTTTTTCAATAAGTCTCCACTGCAAATCATCATCCTCCATCTTTCCTTGGCCTCAGCATCATCTTCTCTCACACCAACTATCTGCAAGTCCTCTCTCACCACATCCATGAATCTCCTCTTAGGTTTTCCGCTTTGCCTCCTACCAGGTAGCTTCATTTTGATGATCCTTCTACCAATATATCCACTATCCGTCCTCTGCACATATCCAAGCCATCTCAATCTGGTCTCTAACTTTGTTTCCAAATTGTCTGACCTGTGCTGTCCCTCTGATGTGCTCCTTCCTAATCCTGTCCATCCTTGTCACTCCCAAAGAGAATCTCTACATCTTTAACTCTGCCACCTCCAGCTCTGCATCATGTCTTTTGGTCAGTGCCACCGTCTCCAAGCCATACTGCTGTATATTGCTGGTCTCACTACCCTCTTGTAAACCATTCCTTTCCCTTTTGCTGCAATTCTTTTGTCACAGATCACTCCTGACACTTTTCTCCACCCTGCATGCACTTCGTCACCTCTCTACCATACTCCCCGTTGCTCTGAACAGTTGAACCAAGTACTTAAACTTGTGAATCTTTTCCAGCTCTACTCCCTGTAACCTCACTATTCCACTTGCCTCCCTTTCATTCATATGGCTTTTATTTTAAATCAGAATGCTCACAAACATTTTATTGTTTTTATTAAAATGATGCCTGTTTCATAGTAAAATTCTCTCACCTTTAAATGGTGTAAGCCCCGTATTTTTTGTTTTTACTTCTGTATGCAATGTAAAAGCATATAGTGGGTAGCTGGCTACATGACCTAAGAAACATACTGATTAAAGCTAACAACCCTAGGTACCACCACCACTACCTGTGAGGTGGGTAAAAGCGCATTTAGCTAAATTTTAAATGGGCGGAGGCTTTTCTGTGTGCTGCTCTCGTTTTGAGTACAGACGAATCAGCTGATACTAGTGAAAAGCTTTTTGAGACATGGTTGCCAGGTGAGTGAAGATAGTAGGGAATTCGTATTTGCGCTAAGAATGTGTATAGGATTGTGACGTCTGTACTCAGTTGAATAATTAAGTTTAAGATTTGTTGAACTGTATTTTAAGCGTAGAATGTATACTTTCTCTAAATAACTATTAATGCATGTGAATTTAGGTGATTTCACATGTACTTCTGTCGGGGGATAAAGAACGTAAATCTGGCAACCACGTAACCTGGACCGTTGTCGGGATGAACAGCGGGTAATGGCTGACTGGAGTTTTGTAGTCGCCAATGCTCGTCAATGGTAAACCTTTATTAATGTTCCTATGTGTGTCTGGAAGAATGCTGTGCTGGAAATAGAATATATGTCTAATGTGACTTTCATTTCAGTATGACGAAATGTTGCAATAATTCAGTTAAGCCTTGCTACTCGTGTTGTAGTGTAGGTTGCCACTGTAAATGTCGTTGCTAGGCCGGTGTCTCGGATTAACAAGCGACCCTGTTAACTGGTGACTTAGCTAAATGCGTCTGTCGTTGTCGTAGTTACAACCGACCTTAAAACAGGAAGAGAAAACATAGCTGTTCTTGCGAATCATTCTTTCTGAGTTTTCATTACAAAACCCGAGTCTACGTTGAAAGAATTATTTGAGGAAATATGTCACGTACTATCATATCATCCTTGACTTTCTCGTTTAAGAAGACGCAAACAGGAAAAGAGCAACTCGCCCTTTCCAGGGAATGTGTTGTCTTATCACTCTAATTCAATTTTAAATAAGCATATTTGTCTTTGGACCCCGATTGAATAAATATGTATAATATATAACGTTATGATAGCGACCATGGAGAAAATGCTGCATTACACCCACATTGGGTAAAAGGTAGGTTTCGCATTCTTTAGCTAAACACCCAGCTGTGTCATACAGCAGGAGGGTGTCAGCTTGATCGACTTGTCATGCACGAAGCGTTTTTGGACTGGTTTTGAAAAAAATCAATCAAACATTTTTATGTAATCAAATGAAATCTGTGAAGATTTGTTAAGGTTCCATAGGTGCACAATAGACCAAAAATTCATATGTTTTACTCTACCCTCATCTCCACAGCTATGAGACTGTTTAGCTAGAGCATAACGTGACTTGCTGCTGCTGTTGTTATATGTTTTTGTTTTTTTTTTACATTCTAATCGAACACAGGACAAGGAGGAAATTGATATTTCCGTTTTTTTATTCATATCTCTAAATACTTTGCATACTGTGTTATAATGTACGGTATTAATCATTATACCACTGCTATTTACATATGTATTTTGGTATGTTTGTGTGTATATGTATGTGCAGTTACATAGAGAAGGAAAGAGACATATACATCATAAGTACAACAATACATTATTTTTTGTAATATCTGTTTTCTTTTTTTCGCTAGTGTGGTTACATACTCTGCACTTATATACTCATGAGTTTTTTTTTAATTACAGGCAAAGCAAAACGATGTACAGTATATTAATGTATATAATTTTTTAAAAAAATTGTATTTATGTCGTATTCTTATTCTGTTTTTTTCCAACTTTGTTTTCTATGGTGCTGCTGTGATTTTTTTTGATGATGATTTGTCTTTTCTATAATATTAAAGACATGAAAGACATAATTTAGTGACATAGTGAAGTATTGTAGCATAAACAAATACCACTGCAGACAAAAATCTATAACTCAGACAGGATAAGGTAAAGATATTAATTTTTATTGTGGTTAAATTTTGTAATTTTTTTCCCTTCAACTTTCCTACCTCTCTTTTTCCTAGAAGAGAAGCAACCAAAAGAAATGTATCATTAAGGTTCTCTTGAATGAAAATTGACTTCCCGGGGCTTAAACAGCTAGTACACCAAAGATGACTAATGACGGTTTAAGTAATAAAGAATGTAAAAGATACATTCACAAGGACAGCTATGCATTCTCTTCACGTTTTAAACGTCTGTCGTAACTACGTCAACCATAGATTCATTCAACTGAAAGTCACCAGTTAACTTGGTGGCTCATTCATCTGAAACACCAGTCTGCGTTAAACTCAGGATTGCATTTTGCATATTAATATTATTAATGTTGGTTGGCTGACACAAAATTTTGCCAAATCCATAACAATAATTGAACAGGTACCTTAAAACCGTTCCTGATTGTGCTACTGCTCCTACTTTATTAACTTGAGCAGTCTTTGAACCTACAATAAGTTGAACTGCAACCAAGTGTCAGTATCAGAATAACTAACTGTTAACGATCATTGCTAGTCTTTCAGTTTTGACCTATTTGTACAATTGTGTATGAGCCACCCATGACAAATGTCATTGCTGTTGGGTTCTAATCATTGATTGTGGTTCCTCCAACAGTTTTTTTTGGGTGGTGTACTGTTCCTGAAGCTGCACCTGGAAGTGAGAACTTAAACAGTGTCAAGCTGTCGGGGTTGGTTGCCGCTGTGCAAAATGTCCAAGAGTAAGGGTTCTGAGTCAATCAAAGTAGTGGTTCGTTGTCGCCCTATGAACGAAAAAGAGCAGGCTGCCAAGTTTGAAAGAGTTGTCTCTGTTGATGTCAAATTGGGCCAAATTATTGTCAGGAACCCAAGGGAGGCTTCAGCTGGTGAACTCCCAAAAGTCTTTACTTTTGATTCAGTCTACGACTGGAACTCTAAACAAATAGATTTGTATGACGAAACCTTCAGACCCCTGGTTGATTCAGTTCTCCTTGGGTTCAATGGTACTATTTTTGCTTATGGGCAGACAGGTACAGGGAAAACATACACGATGGAGGGAGTGAGAAATGATCCAGAGAGGAGAGGGGTGATCCCGAACTCCTTTGAGCATATCTTCACTCACATTTCACGGTCCCAGAATCAGCAGTACCTGGTGAGAGCATCATATCTAGAGATTTACCAAGAGGAAATCAGAGATTTGCTTTCAAAGGACCAGTCACATCGTCTCGAGCTCAGGGAGAGGCCTGACACAGGCGTGTATGTTAAAGACTTATCATCGTTTGTTACCAACAGTGTTCAGGAGATTGAACACGTCATGAACGTGGGGAACCAAAATCGTTCAGTGGGTGCCACTAACATGAATGAACACAGCTCCCGTTCCCACGCTATCTTTGTCATCACTGTGGAGTGCAGTGAGATGGGTGTGGACAGGGAGAACCATATCAGAGTTGGAAAACTGAACCTGGTAGATTTAGCTGGTAGTGAAAGGCAGACTAAGACTGGTGCTCAGGGGGAACGGCTTAAGGAAGCCACAAAAATCAATCTTTCACTTTCTGCCCTGGGGAATGTCATATCAGCTCTGGTTGATGGTAAAAGCAGCCATATTCCCTACCGAGATTCAAAACTTACACGTCTGCTTCAGGACTCTTTAGGGGGCAATGCCCGCACTGTCATGGTTGCAAACATTGGCCCAGCATCCTACAATGTGGAGGAGACCTTGACAACACTACGCTACTCCAACAGGGCAAAGAACATTAAGAATAAACCACGAGTCAATGAGGACCCCAAGGATGCTTTGCTCAGAAAGTTTCAGGAGGAGATTGCAAGGCTAAAGGCACAACTGCAAAAGCGCTTAGGAAAGAAGAAAAAAAGGAGGCAGAAGATGAGGGCTGGGGAAGGGAGTGATGGCGAGGATTTGGAAGCAGAGACGGAGGAAGATGATGAGGATGGGGATGACAAAGGGGATTATTGGTGGGAGCAGCAGGAGAAGTTAGAGAAAGAGAGGAAGGCCATCATGGAAGATCACAGTCTGGTAGCTGAGGAGAGAGTCCGGCTGTTGAAAGAGAAGGAGAAGAAGATGAACGATTTGAAGAAGGAGAGGGAAGCTGGAGAGGTGCTTGCAGCCAAAGTGAAGGTAAACAGATTCTGCATCCAGTATATATGTACAGTATCCGATGTATCTGATTAAATAAGGAGGTATAATGCAAACTCAGTTATCAGATTTTGTTTGATTGGATTCAACTAATTAATGGTCCAAACATGTACTGTTATGGTTTAAGCTCTCCTAACGTTTCTAACTTTACCCATTTAATGAGCACTGCTCTTTAACCGATCAAATGATTTATGGATCAGAATTTCATAATGACTGAGAATGAGTGGATGTGATATGAGATTTTAAAACATGGGAAAAGCATGTTAAACAAAATTTCAGTCCTAACAGTGTTGTGTACTTCAGAAGGAGAACGTCATATTTTCAAGCAGCCCAGCTATATAAAATTAGATCGTAAATGCTTTTCTAATTAGTCTTGAAATGCTTTAATCCTTTCCTTCCCTCCTCCATCAAGGAAATGGAAAGTAAGCTCCTAGTAGGGGGGAAGAACATTGTGGATCACACCAATGAGCAGCAGAGAATGCTGGAGCAGAAGAGGCAGGAAATTGCTGAACAGGTATAGTATACGTCTGAAAATAAATGAAGACAGCAAAATTGTGAGCAGGTTACAGCATATTTTTTTTTGACTGTTTGTCAATGTTGAGGTATGAGTTTAATGAGAGGCTGAATTAAACACAGACTTGGAATGGGAATGAGTGGTTAATTACAAGATCAAGGGATATATTATTGATTATTGAGGAATGATTGATTACTTAAAGTTTGTGCATTAGTGAAAATATAACAACAAATGTTGTAAAGCTCTTTGAGAAGTCAAAAGACTTGAAAGGCACTACATAAATAAATGCAAGTCCATTTATCATGCATTAAATTTTGTTGTGGATTCAGATAAACACTCAGACCCAGGAATTTTAATTAAAGGGGACTTTTAAGTACTAATTTCCTATAGCCTATTTTATCATTTATTGGCATTTGAGCCATCAGTTTCAAAATTAAATGCCTAATTAGAGTTGTTTTTAAGAGCCTGAACCCTCTCCTCTAAAATCATCATCCCTTTTAGAAAAGAGGAACTATTCTGTAAAAGACCCTGCTTATGGAGGTCACTTTCTATGCAGAAACGGCGAGAGCGAGAGATGCAACAGCAGGTGGAGAGCCGTGATGAGGAGACTCTGGAGCTGAAGGAGACCTACAGCTCTCTGCAGCAAGAGGTTGACATCAAAACCAAAAAGCTGAAAAAGGTAGAGGCTTCAGTGTTGACTGGTCTAGTAGTAGATGTCCTGCCTATCCTTTTTTCACACTGATGCAAGACACTGCTGCATGCCTTTCCTATCCCTATGAATTGACAGATGTGTACATAGAAGTACACAGCTGGCATATAATCTATATATGTCTAATCATTTGTGAAAGCCTAGGTATAAAGTAACTATTTCCTTTGAAAAACTGATAATCAGTACTTTGGAGGTCTATGTATTTTGTAATAGAATGCCTTTTAAGTAAGGAGGTCATGTACTATTTAAAATCATATAAAAATACACCATGGGCTTTGTGGATTTACTTGGCTCGTCTGTTATTCATGACAATCAGGTGTATAAGGGAAATTTGATTTGGGTTCTTTTGTTTTAGTTTTTATTGCTGCATCATGACAGCTATCTCCCTCCCTGTCCTCTAGTTGTTTGCTAAACTGCAGGCAGTGAAGGCAGAGATCCATGACATCCAAGAGGCACATATCAATGACCGCCAGGACCTGGAACAGATCCAGAATGAGCTCACCAGGGACCTCAAACTCAAGTATGTGCCTGCACTCTACTGTTAGCCTGGCAGGAAGACATTAATCGATATTAACTGTAGAGCTGTTCCAGTACCCTTTTTTAAATACCTCGGCTTTGGGTATCGCCTGATTCTGAATACTGATCCAGTACCAGTGTGTTTTTTATATATATACAAACACACAAAAATACATACACACACATCTGTCCCTTTTCTCACGTTATCTGCAATGTTGCTATGGCTATTAACGTGCCAGTATGCAACCCCCAAAACTCATTTGCTTGCAGCACTGTACGTATTGTTGGTGACACCTTATCCACCCAGTGTACAGTTAAACTTAGCCAAGACACACAGCACATGTGGGAGCTTTGGGAGAGGCGTTTTGGATATATATTTCTTATTACAATTAAGCAGTGAAATCCCACTTTTTTGATGAGTGATGGGCTGATCATCCAGCACAATGAACTCACAATTTTGTCGGTAATGTTTGTCGTATTTTTGTTGTCACAGGGAATGCGATATCAGAATACAGCTTCCAAAATTTGCTGCTGAGGTTCATCGTCCTTCACCCTCCTTGCGTTGGTGAAGTCGTCATTCACATGACGCTTCAAATGCTTTGTAGGGTTGCACACTATGGAAAGCCGTTTGAACATTTAATGGCTAAATCTGACTAATGTGGGCAGCAGGCATCTGGCAGGACCAGAGCAGCAGTTCCCACCGTGAGCTAGAAAGACCTGCAAGATGATAAAGCACAAAGACTCTGGGGAAGAAGTAAAGGTAGTCTAAGGATATGGACATTTAGAGGAGCAGAGTTGGAGTCGGAGTCAGAGGGGGCAGAGAAGAGAGCTCAGTGCATCATGGAATGTTCCCCCAGCAACCTAAACCTATAGCAGCATAACTAATGGCTACATAGGCCAACCCTAACTATAAGCTTTATCAAAAAGGAAGGTTTTAGGCCTACTCTTAAAATCAGAGAGTGTGTCTGCCTCCTGTACCAGAACTGGATGGTTCACCTCAACGCACAGTTCGGGTTCTGGAACCAGTCTTCTTGAGAGGGGTTGGACTCTGTTCTATGCTGGAGTTGTCCCAGGTGGGAGGCGGAGAGCAGGCGTGGGCTTATTAATAGCTCCCCGGCTCTCAGCCAATGTGTTGGAGTTTACCCCCGTGGACGAAAGGGTTGCTTCCCTGCGCCTTCGGGTTGGGGAACGGGACCTGACTGTGGTTTGTGCCTATGCGCCAAATAGCAGTTCAGAGTACCCACCCTTTTTGGAGTCCTTGGAAAAGGTACTGGAGAGTGCCCCAACTGGGGACTCCATCGTCCTACTGGGAGACTTCAACGCTCATGTGGGCAATGACAGCGAGACCTGGAGGGGTGTGATTGGGAGGAACGGACTGCCCGATCTGAACCCGAGTGGTGTTCAGTTATTGGATTTCTGTGCTAGTCACAGTTTGTCCATAACTAACACCATGTTCAGCCATAAGAGTGTCCATAAGTGCACTTGGCACCAGGACACCCTAAGTCGACAGTCAATGATTGACTTTGTAGTCGTATCATCTGATCTGCGACCGTATGTGCTGGACACTCGGGTAAAGAGAGGAGCAGAGCTGTCAACTGATCACCACCTGGTGGTGAGTTGGATCAGGTGGCGGGGGAAGAAGCCGGACAGACCAGGTAGGCCCAAGCGAATAGTGAGGGTCTGCTGGGAACGTCTGGCTGAGGACCCTGTGAAAATGGTCTTCAACTCCCACCTCCGGAGGAGCTTCAACCACATCCCGGAGGTAGTGGGGAGCATGGAGTCTGAGTGGGCCATGTTCCGCGCTGCCATTGTCGAGGCGGCTGCTCGAAGCTGTGGTAGCAAGGTCGCTGGTGCTAGTCGTGGCGGTAATCCCAGGACCCGCTGGTGGACACCAGAGGTGAAAGGGGCCGTCAAGCTGAAGAAGGAGACTTACAGGTCATGGTTGGCCTGTGGGACTCCCGAGGCAGCAGACAGCTACCGGCAGGCCAAGCGATCTGCGGCTCGGGTGGTCACTGAGGCAAAAACCCGGGTGTGGGAGGAGTTTGGTGAGGCCATGGAACAAGACTTCCAGTCGGCGCCGAAGAAATTCTGGCAAACTGTTCGGCGACTCAGGAGGGGAAAGCGGAACCCCGTCCACACGGTCTTCGGTGTGGGAGGGGAGTTGCTGACCTGAGTCTATAGTTCGGCGGTGGAAGGAATACTTCGAAGATCTCCTCAATCCCACCAACACGCATTCTGAAGAAGAGGCAGAGCCGGAGGACTTTGGGCTGGGCCCTCCCATCACTGGGGT